>OX637534.1:9949516-10469016 GCA_951800035.1 Linnaemya tessellans
AATGTAATAAACACAATGAATTGTGGTTCAAATTGTTAACAAAACACCAGGTGGTCATAAGGGAATGTCATTCATAATTTTCCGCATCTCTTCATACTTTTCGCCAAAGCATTTGCCTTTCCCTGTACTAGAATCAGCAAACATTTTTTTCATAAAGAATTCTCAACTGTGATCGGACTCGCATTGCTTTCTGGCAACGCTGATTCTTAAAGTATGCGATAAACACAACCTGCCGTTTTGAATGCTGAAACTAGACTGATTAAAGTTGTTTACATCTCTACAATACGTGTACACACGTACGTAACAGAAGAGTAAATGAAAAGGCGCCGCGCCCTGCATTTGCCTTTCCCTGGTGTAGAGTACAACTATTTTGCAAATGCAATGATACAAGACCATTTGCACAAGATTGTGAATAGGGCTAATTTATTTTTAAATTGCATTTTTTTAAATTGTTTTATTTTTTTCCTTTTTTTTATATAGAAGTAATGAGAAAAATCTATAAAAAGAATTTCGATAGACACTTTTCGCTTTTTTTTCTATTGACTATTTTTTGTCTTGTTCCATAGAAAAATATTTTTGTTATAGGAAAAATTTGTTTCATAAACTTTTTTTTTCCAAAAAAGCGTTATGCATTAAACACATTCACGACAGCAGGCTACCGACTACAACATGTCAGAAATAGAATACATGTGTTTATATGGGAATGATTATTTTCACGGCTACACGGCAGGTTGTTGTCCGTGCTACTTTTGTAGTTGTAGTCAAAGTAAACGAATTTATATTTTCATGGGCGACAATAAATAAATTAGTGCTGCCAAGACAGTGAAACCTCTTAAATAAATAAGCGTTTAAAAAGATTTTCAAACTGCTCAAAAACATGAAAATTGTTAAAAATAAAAAAAATGTAATAGACCTTTCAAGAATAAAAATTATTTTGTAATATTTATTTATTTTATTTTTCTTTTGGCGATCTCTCTCGGCTTTTATTTTTTATTTGTTCTTTTATTTTATTATATATTTTTTATAACTCCTAGAATATAGGACACATACATATAAGCGATATGGATATCATTTCAAAGTACTCCAAAATGTCTTTCTATTGTTAACAAGTATTATTAAATTTTGAAATTTTTCATCTGACTTTTTCAAGTAACAATTCAATGATTTTCTATTCTTCAATTTTTTATGTAGCTGATAGCCGTTATCGATAAAAGACGTGAGATAGGTCACAAATGAATTAACTCATAAACTCATTTTCATAGTGCCATAACAAAAAAAAAAAAAGCCATCAAAATGTGTTTATTACAAATGCAAAAACAATAAAGAGCTATAAACAAATAAAGTGTTTTTATTACAAAATTTTGTTTCGATCTATAAATAGATTTAAAATAAGCGCTTTTTTATATATGAAAGTGGCACCACTAAAATGAGATGTTGACGTTGTAGCTGCCGCGTTCAAAATAATTAAGTAGCTGACTATACGGCGACAAGTGCTGCTAGCGGCACATGTAGCCATGTAGTCGGCAGCCTGCTGTCGTGAATGTGTTTAAAGCATTAGCGTGTAAGAAATTGTGGAATTTTTTTAAAAGAACTTTGTTTCGAAAAAAAAATTTTCCGCTTTTAGTATATAATTTTTTGTCATTATTCCATGGAAAAATGCTTGCAAGGATTTTTTGTCTTATATTCTATAATTTTTTAAACTTTTTTTAATATTTTTATTTAATTTTTTTTATTTTTTTTGTTTGTTTTTTTTTTCTGTTTTTTTCTTATACAGAAAATGAAGACAAAATTTTCTATCGAAAGACAAAAGCAGAAAAATTTTCTATAAAAAAATTTAAGTTTTTCTGGCAGTTTCCACGGAAAAGTATTTTCGAACTGTTTGTGAGAAGAACCTTTCACTTTTTGTAGTTTTCTTTAGAAACATATTCATATGTTATCATAAATGTTTTTCCTAAAAACTATTTAAAAAAAAATTATATATATTTTGTGTAATATTTGGAGCCTTGAATTAAATTTTCTTAACAACATTCAATTTACACAGCGAAACTAAAGCATGCCTTTTTTAATCACTACTTATTTTTATCAATTAAGAATTTTATTTACTTTTTTTAAGTTTGCAAAAATGTATCAAATAATTCATTAAATATTGCGAATATATTAAAATCAACAAGAAACAAAGAACTATACACAAATAAAACACACCAGACGGGGATTACTTTTTAATGCGATACGAAAGGAAAACTGACTGTTAGTGCTCGCATGCTATTTTCATTGCAACGCAAAAGGAGTTTCCGTCAATTCATGTTACAGAGTAAGCCCCCAAAATTAAAAAAAAAAGAAAAACAGCAGATTCAAGTCCAGCGATACTATCCACACACTGCAGATGCTAGAGTTATGAAACACAATTTGAAGAATTTTAAATCAAGCAAATGCTTTTAATTTAAAAATTGTAATCATATAATGAAGACACTGGCACACATACACACAAACACACACATACTTACATACATCAATGAATAAAAAAATGTTTACAATATTCAACAAAATTGATTAAAATAAAAAAAAAGTCAATCAGCCACAATGAAAACAAGAGGAGTGTAACAATAATTAATTCCTTAAGTATACAACTCCATCCTTAATACTTCAATTAACCATCGTTTTTATTTAAAGCCTACTTTAGGCTTTTGTTTATAGTGGCATAATATTAGGCAGCTGAAATAATAAACTCTCATACATCAACATCATAAAAGTCAGGATTTTTTTTTTAAATTATCTCTCTTTTTTCTTTTATTAACAATTATTTATTTTAATCACGTTTGCGTTTTTAAATTAAGTTTAATATTAATTCAATTGTTTATAATTAACCTTCTTTTTGTTGTATTTTGTTTATCAAACTGTTTGATATTATAACACCTGATTATGCCAACAGAATATTTATTTAACCTTTATCATTATTATTTATTTATTTATTTAACATTCTACAAAATGTTTATCAAATACACATTTCGCTTTGACAGTCATACAGTCACGTTTGTGTAAACATTGAATTGGTTAGATATTAACTACTTTATTATAAAAAAAAAGTTGGGGGAGTTAATTTAATTTGGATATAATTTGCTAGAACTACGGATCGTAAGAGTTAAACAGTGCCAGTTAACTTTTTGCTACCATATGTGGCTCATAAAAAAACACCCTTTACTTGTTCCTCATATGAAATAATAAAATATGCGTAAAACCTTTTTAAACTTTAAACCACATTAAAAATTGTTATTCAAATGTGCACTTGAAAAAATGCTTAGGAAAAAATAAGAAGCACATTAGAAACTGAGGGGAAATATTCTTTTCCTTAAACATTTTATGTAAAACTGATGCTTATAATTAACTTCGTAAAATTTCCCCAAAAGGGAAATTCCAAAAATATTTTAAAAGTATGTTTTTCAGAATGCCACTATTATAAAAGGCATAAAAAAAATTATTTTTGAAAAATTTCCCTTAAGGGAAATTTTTCTGAATTGCAGGAAATTTAACAACCCCATGTAAATTTGAACCTGCTAAATTAAGTTTTGTGCATAAAATAATTGAATGCCAAAATTTCCTTAAAAAACTATATTTCCTGTTCGTACATAAAATGTTTATATGTATGTATGTATGTAGATAAATACATAGTACATACATAGGTATTTTTTGCAAAAGCTTTTCTAAAATTAAATTTTTTTTAAATTGTTATTTTGTTGTGTTTCAAAATGAAAAGGATATAAAAATTTCATATATATCTTTGAAAAAAAAAAATTTCCCTTAAGGGGAAATTTTTTTCACCATGGGAAATTTTAAATTTTATGGTAAATTTTATCATTACGAAGTGTTTATGTAAGAAAAAAAACACAACACCGAAATATCCCTCTAGGGAATTTTAATTTACTGCTTAAAAGAAAAAATAGTAGAGCATATTTACATATATTGGATTTTTTTTATTCATTTGTTTGCTGAAACTGAAGATATTGCAGCAATTTTAATTTTCTTTTTATATTCTTCTAATTAGTTGACAACATTGTCGTGCCATTGTTCGCAAGGTCTTTGCTAATCAACAGTTTTGTCTTATTTTTCTTTTTAACCACTTTAACCACCAACTGGCGCTGTTGTGTTTTCATCTTTTGCAAATGCCTCCCACTCAAAACAATAAACAGAATTTAAAAAAGAAAACAAACATCTTTAAGAAAATTACAAAAAAAGCAAAGAAAAGAGCAAAATCTTAGAATAAGAGAAAAAAAAATTAAAAACGCATTTAAAATGGCAATAAAAACTACGAGAAAGTTTATATAAACTAAATGAAAATTCTTGTGTAGGTTTGTTGCTGGTTTAGTTGGTGGCAACTGATGCTGCTGTTGGCTGTATGTTGTTTATTTATTTGAATTTTATTTTACTTTTTGCTGCTTTCAAAGCGACAACAAACCATAGAATGAACAGCAACTTAAGTGACACGCGACAAATTAGCTAAACGTTTCATATGCGCTCTCTCTCTCTCTATTCGTATTATTATTGTTGTGAACAGTCAGTAAAATTAATGGAAATGAATAGGGGAAATAGTTGTCTAGAATTTACAAGTGACTTTTTTGCGGAAACTATAGAGAATTTTATTATTAAAAAAGAAATTTGTGGATTAGCTGATTTAATTATTACAAATATTAGCACCCTTATTCATAAAAATTATGAGAGGCTTATAAGAGTGTAATAGAGCAAATTTATGAAATGAAATTTTGTTTTATTATGCTGTTATTAGACTCTCATAATTTTTATGCATAAGGGAGTAGTTCTTTAGAGTGAGAGTAAAACACCAACTCCCTTCTTTGGCGTATTACATCAAATTTTATTTTATATCAATCCAGCTTTTAAGAAAGTATAATTGTAACTAAAGCTAAGGAAAGATTTTTTCAGTACAACCCTAATATGGGTTTGGTTAGGTTGAACCTTTATGATACCCTATGACAGTGGTGTCCACTCTGTTTTCTTCTGTATGGCCGTTGCCAAAAAAATAAGAAATTAAAAATTATATTAGAATCTCTAATGTGGAATATCTTAAATATGACAGTTTACTGCCTTCAGTGACAATGTCATGTAAAAAAAGGCACGGGCTGGTTTTAGCGAAAGCTGTAAAACTAAAGGGTGTTTTTATAAGAGCTTGCTGTTTTGAAATTTAAATAAAACACATGCCAAATTATGAAATGGCCAAAAAAAATTTTTATTTGGTAGATAATTTCTTGTCATTTAACATTTAAATACAATTTCGGGCATATGGCCACCACGACTATTTTGCACAAAGGTCATTCTGGAGGTCCAATTTTCGATCACCCTTTCAAGCATTTGAGGGCGTATTTCAGCAATGACACGTTGAATACTGGTTTCCAAAGCGTCAATCGTTGCTGGTTTACCCACGTAAACCAATGATTTCGGGTATCCCCACAAAAAATAATCGAGTGGCGTCAAATCACACGAACGCGGAGGCCAATTCACCGGTCCACTTCTCGAAATAATGTTGTTGAAATGTTCTTTCAATAAGTCCATTGTTTCGCCCGCAGTATGACAAGTGGCACCATCCTGTTGAAACCACATTTCGTTTACATCCATATCTTGAAGTTTTGGCACCAAAAATTCATTGATCATGATTCTGTATCGATTTCCATTCACGGTAACGCGTCGTCCTTCCTCATTTTTAAAGAAATAAGGACCGATGATTCCACCAGTCCATAGACCGCACCAAACAGTGCATTTATCGGGATGCATTGGTAATTCTTGAACGGCGTGTGGATTATCTTTGCTCCAAATACGGCAATTTTGCTTGTTGACATATCCATTCAACCAAAAATGCGCCTCATCACTGAAGAGAATTTTGCGGTAAAAAAGCGGATAAACATTTTTAATTGAACACTTTTTTTTGAAAATAAATTTTCACGATTTGAAAGCGTTGTTCTGGAGTTAACCTGTTCATGATGATTTGCGAAACAATACTGAGTAGAGACGTCACTTTAAACCAGTGTTACGCAAGCATTTGTTTGCCTATCGCGCGCGATAGGAAAAGGAATTCTGCTTGCGCAGCCCATTCTCTTGTTGAAACACGTACACTGTAAACAACAAATTGTTTCTCTCGCGCTCTTCAAGTTTCTTCAAACAAATTATGAGTAGCAGGAATGGATAACGTATGTATATTGTCTGTTAATGCGTTAGTTAGTTAGTCTGTCCGTTCGGTAGATAGTTTGAAAAAAAAATTACTTTATAAATATATTTCCAGTTCTAACTAGCGTAGCTAGAATTTTTTCTCCTACACAAACGTATGTTAATGTGTTATATTATCGTAAAATCTGATTGCATATGAAAAGTAAGACTGTACAGACTTTTCCAACCCTGTTCAGTTGTTTCGCTGCTTCAAATACATTGTAAATGTGTTTATGTAGTGGTGCGTAACACTGCTTTAAACTGTAAAAACAGCTGTCAGACAACAGAGTGATTCGTATAAAAAAAAACTTCATAAAAAAACACCCTTTAGATACGCTGGGAAATGGCTCAAGTAACAGATGCTGTTATTTTTTTATTTCCTTAGTAATATTGCTTGATGCTGTAATGCTAAACAAATATTTTTCGTTCAGTGTAGCGTGCGTACTTATAACAGAATTACCATAAATTAATTATGAAATTGTTCTTTTAATGCAAAAAAGGAAGAACTTTTACGGCAACATTTTGCTTTTTGTTTTATTTTTTTTTTTTTTTTTGTCAATGAATGGTAAATTAAATTAAAGTGTTTGCATCGAATTAAATTTATTTTTGTACAAATGAGACAAAAAAAAGACGGGAAAATGAATTAATTAAATATAAAAAAAAACTAATAATGTGTCAGTTTGTTGTGCAAAGTGGAATATAACAAACACAAAATAAAAAATGAGGGGGAGTTGTTGTTCAGCCAAGGAGACAAGCAGTCTGCTAGAATACAGTGAACTCGCGAAATCATATACACGCGATTTATTTTATTCTGTACAAACTATGGAGAATGTAACAATAAAAAAAGAACAAGATTTTAAGATAAAATTTTAAAAATTAATTTGAATATAAATATGTCAGAAGTGAATATTAGGCAGAGTCCAAAAAAACTATGGTGTGACGCTGTTCATTTCTAACTATCACAGATATGACCATCACGTATAAGTTTATTAGGGCACACCTGAAAACTACCCCTATAAAAAAAATACATTCCCTTTTTTATGTATTGCAATGCCATTTTAAAGTCCACTCCTAATGTATCTTGTAGCGTTTCTCATGATGGCACTGCAGCATTATATTTTGTTTGTTGGCTGTATTTTAAGACTTCATTAAAATGCTGATGCCACTTCCGTTAACTAGGAGCATTCGTCTGAATATTATTTACAAAAGTATTGTCTTTAACAACACACATTTTGCTATTGAACATATTTAATTTTTTTTTTGTTATACAACTGGTTGTTACATTTAAATATGTTGAGAGGAGGATAAGGGATTTTTTTACATCTCTCATTTTATTCTCTTTAACATTCACATTCAATAGCACACATTTCTTTAACTATTATTCTCCTTTTATTGATAGATTATTCTATATATTTTATTGAGAAGCAAAACGTTGTCAGTATTATTAATTCAGCCTGACTGAATTTCTATGAATACAATTCAACTTCAATTAAAATTTCTCTCTCAAACAGAATTGTCGTTAAATCTCAAACCACTTTAATTTTGCTGGAAATAAAAAGAAAGAAAAAGAAAAATTGAAAAAATATCAATTAAGAAAAATATTTCAATACTTCAGAAAAATGCCTGCCTATCTCTTTGTAACATCAGCCAAAATAAAAGTCGGCAAAGAAGTGCAGGAAAATTTATATATACATATATATTTTTTTTTTAAGAAGAAGAAGACAAAAAAAAATAAAGGATATGAAAGCAAATTGTCTATGACACTATTGTTAAGAGAAAAATGTGTTTTCTCAATAAAGTTTTTCATTAAGTTTTTCTGCTTTTATGTCATGATGACGGCTGTTGTGGCTTGGCGGCGAAACAGAGATTGAAAAAAAAATAACAGAAACACCTCAACCTATTGAACCAAAACAATGGCACAATGCGCTAAAGGATAAAAAGTTGACATCAAGGAAAAGAAGCCTACTACAACTTTATGGACAACAATAATGGCGTTTTAAAGTTATTTATTTTGAGTCTGCACTATAGCCAGTCACCAGTCCTGTTGTGTTGAAAAATTTTTGTATCCTACAAAGAGTATTTCGAATACGCCCTTAAGGTATTCACAAAAATTCAAATGTGTACTACAAAAAATGGCAAGAAAGAAATAAAAAGCAAACATGAAAGAGGCTGCTCTCCAAGATGACAATAAACACCATTTGAAAACAAAAAACTAAGGAAAATAGTGATTATGGTAAAAGTTCAATTTTATGTTGATATAAAGCACAATAGAAAATAGAAAGATATTACATGGATAATTTCACAAACAAAACTTCATTACTTTGGGAGTATTTTGTACGGCCTGAAGTTGTTTTGTGTTTGCGAGACTAATCATGCAAATGACAGCAATAGGAACTGTGTATTTTGCTCATTTAGAACTAAAGTTATCTAGAATAAGGGAAATGATAGTAGCAACTGAGGAAAATATTTTTTCTTTTGAAATTTTAGGTATATCTGTACTAAATCAGTAATTTCCTAAAAATTTCCTCGTAAGGGAATTTTGGCAAAATAATGTATAAATACTTGTTTAAAAATTTTACTATTATAAAAATCACAAAAAAATTTATTTTAGAAAAATTTCCCTCGGAAGGAAATTTTTTTTAACCATAATAATTGTAAATATAATTGATTTTTTTATAAAAATTACAAAAAAATTTTGTCTAAAAAAATTTCCCTCGGAAGGGATTTTTTTTAGCCATAGGAAATTGAAAATTTCAAATACATTGATTTTTCTTAATTAAATATGTACCTAATAATAACTAATATTAAATTTCCTTCATAGCAGAATATATATAAAAATATTCTCAAACGAACAAAAAAAGTTTTGTTTTAAATAGTAATTTTTATTTGTTTTTTTCTTAATTTTTTTTATTTTTATTACTATTTTTTTTTTGTTAAATGAAATGGCTATAAAACTTTCAACAATATATTTAAAAAAATAATTTCCCTCATAGGGAAATTTTTTAAAAAGGGGAAATTTGAAATTTTATACTAAGTTTCTTAATAATGTGCAATTACAAAATATAATTTTATTTCAAAATCACCCCCTCCTTAAAATGCTATTTTCTTAATTGTTGAATAATTTTAGTGCTGTTACCAGGTGCAGATTTTCTTTTCATAACTTAATAATTTTATTATTATTATTGATTTATTTAACCTGTAAGGAATAAATTCCAAGATTAAAATATAATTAAAGAGCACAGCAATGGCCATCAGCTCCAATAATTTTATTTCTTTAAAAAGGTTTAATACAACAAATATATTTTAAAGGATATTTTCGAAAAACTTCTTTGTATTCCCTTGTAAAATTTCCTGTTGAATTTTTTTTGACAAACATATTAATCAGCAGTATTCCACATCTATTACAAAAATATTACAAAAACATATTTTATGGAGTGTTTAGGATATTTATTTTAATAAAATCTATTCAACAATAAATAATATTTATCTTGAATTTTATGTGTCTCAAGTTAATTTATGGTCCCGAAATACCCTTCTGTTAGTTTTTGCTTACTTAACATTAAATCTTTTTTTATTTATTATTTATCATGATCCTTGTTATTAGACATCATCATCCTACACACTTTGTTTAATAGTAGTAGTTAATTAAAAATACATTTAGATTGTGCTTTTCCTTCTAATAGTTTGTGTATTACGTATTTATACTGCATACATATTTAAATGAATTCCATGTTTTATAAGCATTTGTAATCCCAGGATAAACATAAATGTACATGAATGTCGATAGATTTCAAAAAGGACATTATTGTATCTTATGAATACAAATAAAGAAAGCACTTAAGGAAAACAGCAAGCTACAACATGCTAAACCTACAATAAAACAACTGCTTGTATGTTTCATAAATTTTTTTTCTAAGGTTTAAAGTAGAACATTTATACATAAATCTGCAAAAAAATTTTTGTTTTTAAATAATAGTTTAGGGCCTAAATACTGCATGTTGGATATTTCTTACAACATTACGAATAATCCTTACATGCTTCCACAGACTTTTGGGGACACTTAAATCGCCATCATTTTAAAATTTAACCATGGAAATTGTTTATCATTTTAATCCTAAAACCAACAAGATCAAAAAGAGAATTTTGCACATCTGTATGCATGTAGAAAATTTAAGGGAAATTGTTTAGTATATATTATATACATACATCAAATCTTGTATATAAAATAATTTTAAATGTTGACTAAGAAACTCTGCTGAATTATGGATTTTAAAGGCCTTGTCGTTCATCAGAAAAAATGTTTGTGCAAAAATATAGCATACAATAAGCCTTTTGTCTATAATACAAATGTCCTATTTTGTCTTCTAAAAAAAGTTCTTTCATTTCATTTTTTCATATCCTAAACGTTTTACCAAAATATATTTCTAAAACTATCACCCAATAAAATATCCTGTAAAGGGAAATTTTTATCCTATAAAAGTTTTCCATTAGCTGGTAGTGCGCATAAATGAAATCGTTTTGACACAATTTTTTTGTAGTTTCGAAATTTCATTTCTTTGAGGGAAATTTCATTTCTATGAGGGAAATTTTACTGAAACAAATAATTGTGCTGTTTAATGCAATCTATGTCTAAAGGCTGGTTGTCGCATACAGCTGAAGCTGAAACTAAAACTGAAACTGAATTTTTTTAAGTTTCAGTTCTTACTTTTTCAGTTCTAAAACAGCAACTGAATGTTGCGTGGGTTGCAACATACAGCTGAAACTGAATCAAAGCAAATGTAATTTATCGGCTTTGTTTACGTTTTTTTTCAACTATTTATACGCGCTATTTAAATTTTACAAAAAAATGCAAGGTGAATATTCATTCAAACAAAATAAAGTGATAGTTTTCAAATTTGACATGTCAAAAATTACATTTCAGTCGGACAGCGACTGAAAATAAGTCAAAAGTACTTTTTTTCAGTTCGGTTGCTAATGTATAGAATTCAGTTCCTGTCAACAGCAACTGAAATATCGGATTCAGCTGCTAAATTCAGTTGCTATTAAGTTTCAGTCGCAAACGTATGGAATTCAGTTTGAGTTTCAGTTTCAGCTGTATGCGACAACCAGCCTTAATTGTTATTTAAATTTTTTATAATATAAAAAAATCCCTTTAAGGGAAATTTTTTATTATTATAAATATATATACGGTTCTATGCAATATGTCAGTAAAATAATTAATTTGTGCTAAATTTGCTGTAATATGAAAAATATCTCTAAGGGAAATTTGTATTAAAATAAATAATAATAATAATATAACGGATTTTAAATTAAATTTTCTGTAATATAAAAAAAATCTTTATAAGGGAAATTTTTATTAAAATAAATATTTGTGCGGTTTAATGTAACCTGAAGTAATATACAAAAACTTTGCATGAAATTTTCCCTGTTATAGAAAATCCCAACAAGGGAAATTTTTTATTAAAGCAAATTTTTGTGTGGTTTAATGTAACTTACAAGGAAAATAACAAATTTTTCATAAAATTTTCTTATAATAGGAAATACCTGAAGGAAATTGATTTTATTAAAATAAGGGAAATTTTGAATATTATAAACATTTGTGCAGTTTTATGCAATTTGTTAGTAAAGCAACTGATTTTTATTAAATTTTCTGTAAAATGAAAAATCTATATAAGGGAAATTTTGATTAAAGTAAGTTTTTTTAGGCGTTTAAAAAATTTCCCTGTAAGGGTAATTTTAGATATCGAATTTTATATTTAATTTCCTGTAAGTTATACAACAATTTTCTTAAAAAAATATTTTAAAAGAGAGGATGTTGAGATATTCTTTTTTTTAAGCAAATGAGTATGTTTACAATTTTCATGGATATATATAAATATTGAACACACAATTAAAAAAAATTTTTATTAAATAATATTAAACATTTGAATTTAAATGCCAACTAACAGCATTTGCAAGAAATATTTATCTGCCACAGTTAGGAGTATTCAATAATAAGCTTTTTCATTACGTTTAAATGTGTTTGTTCATAGGAAAGTTTTATTAAAAAAAACTACAAATATTATTTTCTAAAAATGACATCAATCATCATTATTTGAAGCTGTTGCAGAATAATTTCAATCGGCCATGTGTTTGGTATTATTTGACAGAAATCGCGACCAACAAGGGGAACATAGTATCACACACAAGCTGTTTCATGCTATAACATAAATGTGTTATGCTTGGATATGTGTACCATAAATATAAGCACACTAGTGTAACATAGTGTAGATATGAAAATTCCTTTTCAACAAATTAAATGTTTGCATATGTATTTTTCATATGCAGTTTCATGTGAGGGTAGCGAAAATATATTTCGACTAGTCTCTTATAACTAATAAAATTTAATATGAACATATATTGTACATAAACATGATTGTAATCCATTTTTCCATTTTAATATAAAAAAAAACGAGAGGAGTGGTTGGTTGATTTTGCTTAGAGCTTCGTTAAGACAATTGCTGGTTTGCATGCATGTTTGGGCTTGTGTAAGGAAGACCATTATCTGCTATCAGTAACCAAGCAAAATTGAATTACCATAACTACCAACACAGTAAAAGGGACTCCTGTAGGGAAATATTAAAGAATGAATATACAATTTTATATCCTTGGAAAATAATCCTTTTCAATATAGTACATACATACATACTTGTTCTGGAAGTTGTTCAAACTCCTACATATCCATTGTTCTTCTTCAGTAGTTTTGCAATTGTTAACTATTTCTCCGAATAAAATCCAACCTCCATCTACATTTTTAATGCCAATATTGCTTTTTGCGTCTTTCACAAGTATTAAAAGATTTAGGTATTCAGGTTCTGTTTAGAACCGAAATGTGCCATGTGATTGTGTTTTCGAAAATCTAATTGTCATTTATTTTATTTGATAAAATTGTTGTACAAAGTTTTATTATTTTTGTTTTTTGTTGAACATATGGGATATTGTATTGCCTAAATAGAAATTTAGGGTGTTATATGGATGATAAAAGAAGTCTAAGTAAATGAATTAAATATTTGATGTTACAAATATATGTGTACATATAAATATATTTTAAACAATTACGTTCAGTTTAAGAGGGGGAGTTCGAAAAAGTTTTGCAAAAAAAAAACTTTGTTGAAAGATATTTATTTAGGGACATAAATGACTGGTAAAAAATATATTAAATTTTGTCTATATATAAACATTGATTAAGAAACGTACATGTGAACATATAATTTAATACCGACATAATAAGGCGAAATAAATATATTAAACAGACTATTTTAACATTTTTATACATTTCTATTAAAGTTTGTATGCGGCTAACAAATTTCTACTAAAAACTAAAAATTTCCCTTGAATTAAAAAAATTTCCCTCGGAGGGAAATTTTATTTTGTTAAACTGTCACGTTATTTTACACGTTCCAAATTAATTGATGTGTTTTTTTTTTTTTTGTTAATATCTCCATATATAAAAATATCCCTGTTTCGAAAAAGGCATTTTATAGAAATATTAAAAAGATTTTATGACAATATTGTAACGATAATTACTCATGTGTGACATGCATTTATGTACATAACGAAATATAATCCTAATGATTCTTGGCAATTAAACCCTCTTATGAGGTATTTTCGATAATATCCCTTAAAATGTTGTTATGATATTGTAACGCTTATAAATTTAAATAGTCTAAAAATTTATTAATATCTGCTTGATATATGTATGGGATATTTTTGAATTCTCTTTACAAAAAAACATTCTCCTTCTTTGAACACATTACGTATTCCTTGTATCAATTTTTATATCGTCCATTGTTGGTGGACTTTTTATGCCTAACGTAAGTCTGCGAAATTTCTTTACATATCCCATAAACTAAATATTTTTCTGTTTTGGGAAATGTGTAAGATAACCTTATTTTTAAGCTTGTAACTATGTCCTTACATATACCATAACTCCAATCAGAGTTTTTACACACTTATAAAAAAAACTTTTTTGAAGGGAAATTTAACAGTTTTAATATTAACAATTAATATATTTTTATTATTTTATGATTTATTAATTTTTCTCAAATATATGACGGCCATAGAATAACAATTTCCCTTAAAATAAAAATTTCCCTTGAAATAAAAATTTCCCTTAAAATAAAAATTTCCCTTAAAAGGAAATTTTTTATATAGTTACCGTACTTCTTCTATTTAAAGATTCGTGTGAATTTTGTAAAACTTTTCATTTTTATAACATTTTTTTGACACAAATTTACAACACAAGTACACATTTTACATCAAAAATCCTTTACGCTGAATAATAAAGAAATTCATAAGTTGTATTAAAATCTTGCGAATGTCTTTATCCTTTAATAACATTTTTAGATTTTTGTTTAAATGTTCTGCATTTAGTTGAATGAAATTGAATTTGTAGTTGATTTTATAGCTAAATTACTTTGTTGCATGTTTCTAGTATTTAGCTTCTTTTAGTTAGTCTACTTCTATACAAATCCTTTTAATTAAATATTTCAAAAGCATATTGTAAGTATTATTTCTTCTACTTGAAAATTGAATGAAAAAAATCCTGATGATCTATGATAAAAATATACACATACTCCACTAAAGCCATATGAAACAAAACATGAAAATTTCAATATAGAAAAACCTTTTACCACAAAACAAACATGATTCAAGTCTCATATGAAATAAATAACGCCACTTAACTCCAATTTACAAAAAAATAAAAAAAAAACAACAACATTTTAATCTTAAAATTAAGCTTAGCAAATAAACAGCTGGAAGTTTAATGAACTAAACTGAACTGGATTAAATAATTACTATTATTAACAACTATAATTACTACAACAACATCAACAACTAAAACTACTACTACTACTAAATTACCCATTACTAAAGCTTTACAAGAAAAAACTACTTTTACTAAAACAACAGTAACAAGAACAACAATAACAAAGCACCAATATATTTCAAATGGCTGCCATAAATATAAATTCATAAAAATTAAAATTAACTAAACCAACATTCAACAACCAACATTCAAAATTTAAATAACAATTTCCAACCAGCAAAGTTTTTGTGCCTACTGTAAAATACAACTATGTACTACTACTACTAACAAAACTACTGAAACTACTACCAAACTTAACAACCATTCATTACACATTGTCTTGACGAGCCATTGTTTTGTTTGCTCAGTCAACAACTTTTATGTGAGCATATGAATCTACGAGTATTTAAAATAGCGTGTTGTGCAAAATTACCTGCCAACTTGAACTCATTTCCGGTTTGGCATGTTAATTGTTAATAAAAAAATATGCAAACCCTACACTGCTCAAAATGATCAAATTTGCTATTATTATTCTGCCAGCGGTTTGTTCCTGTGCGATCGAAACAATGGATCGTCTAAGATATCGTGTCAGCCACTACTACTTTGAAACGATTTTAGCTTTTAAAGCAAATAAATACTAGTTTAATTAAAAAGTATAAATAATAAATTCGATTTTTTTTAAATAAAAAAAGTATATATATATGAAAACCAACAACTACAACAACAACCACATCAACAACTACAACAACAATATATGCAACTAATTCTATTAAAATAAATATATGTATATGTATAAATTTGTTTACTCTATATATATATATGAAAATCTAATTATATAAACATATATTTAAAAAAAAAATTTCAAATAAATTATAGAAATTTAAATACGAAACAACCACTAAAATTTTAGGTGTACAACTTACCTTTGGGCGTTCTCGAGGCACAACACCGTATCGGTTTTTCATAAAAGAAAATAATACAATATCTCCACGATCCTTTTTGGACACATGACCGTTTCTTATACATTCCCTTTAAAGCGAATTTGAAATATGATATTATGCGCTCCCTATTTTTTTTTTGATAAGTATTTCTCGTAAGTGTACTCGAACGTTAACAATTGCATTCCGAGAGCCGTGCAGTAGTAGGTCTGGAAAATTTTACCGATAAGTAGGCAATTAAGAAAATCGAATTCGGAGAAAAATTCTATAAAATATGAATTGGGAGTCAGTCCTAATAACCCCCATAGCTCTCTTTAAGTTCCTCAACTTTAAAAAATAATATGCGGATGTGTTTGGATATCACGCCATCTTGCGTCGATCGAATCTATCATTAATGATCGACTGTTATGATATCATTTGCCTTTTTAAGACTTATTTCGTTGCAAAGTTTAAAAGATCTTCTGTAATTCGATTTACAAAAAATCATTTCCACCTAATTTGATGAAATTGGGTTCGAAGGACCATGTATTGAGTGGATCTTCTTTTTTTTCTTCTCTCCAGCTAAAAATGAAAACGCCTAAGGCAAAGTTGTACACTTTACGCAAGTATTTTTTTGTTTTTTGTTTTGCACCTCAAGAATAAATGTTTTAGCAATTAAATTAAATTTAAACAACAACAACAAGCCAGAAAAAGTTCGTAAATATCCCATAAAATTTAAATATATTCAAAAAATTCAAAAACCTACCAAAAATATATATTTTAAAAATGAACCAAAACTCTTTGCAAATCCAACAACAAAACACTAGTCAATTCAAAGCTAATAATGAATGAAACAAAACTTTCTGAAAATAAAAAACATCCAACCAAAAATATAAAAAAAAATAGTATTAAAAAAATGTCAAATTCTCTTTCTCTCTCTCTCTCTCGCTTAATTGTCTGTATGCAGGGTTAACGGTGTCACAACGAACACAACAGCAACAACGACGGCGACAACTGCAACGAACTCCACGGCAACGTAGAATAATATGGCAGCTATTAACGGAGCTATTACCACTTAAGCTACAACGGCGTCAACTACTGCCACCACTAGAAAAATGTCCAACCATTATAGTGTCCACTTAAAAGAACGTCGGTTTGTTTTTAGACATCGTTACACTCGTGCGCCACTGGGTTTAACATGTTTTCTGATCGAAACCCGCGCGGCCCTTTAACTGATGAAAAGATTTATAAAAATCGCTTTGTGATTGCTTTTGCTATTGCTCTTTTAAGTACAACTGCTAACAATTTGCTACTTTTCTAACCCGTTTTTTTTTTTTTTTTTTTGTAGTAAATATTATAAAAGAAATATCTCGAACTCTATTATTGAACAGATCTTGTGCCCCCCTTCAAGGTTGCCATTTTTAGTTGGCTAAAAAAGTTTTTGAATTTTTTGTGTGTTAAAAAAAGGAAGGATTTACATTAACGTCGCAACGGCTGTAATAATTGCCATACGTTTGTTTTTTTTAAGAATATGACTTAGGAAAGGGTTAAATAGATGCACAGTGTTGCATTTTTAAATCGTGTGTTATGCACCTGTGGGTTTTGTGGAGGTAAAAAAAAACTTGAACAGATAACTAAAGCCGGGATTTTAACACAAAAAGAAGCGTTATATCGTTAGCTGAGACGCCAAACGCGCTGTCAAATATTTTGCTAATTCATAGAAGTTGGAAAAATATGTGAAAATGCAAAGTATTAAGGTTTTCCATGGAGATTCTTTTAAACAAAATTCTTTTTATTAAAAAGTTTCTTATTGATTTTTTTTTTTTACTAAAAATAATTTTATTAAAAAATTTTTTTTTTATATTTTTATAAAAAAAATTTTATTAAAAATTTTTTTATAAAAATATTTTATTAAAAATATTTTTATAAAAATATTTTATTAAAAATATTTTTTAAAAAATTTTTATTAAAAATGTTTATAAAAAAAAATTATTAAAAATATTTTTATAAAAAAATTTGATTAAAAATATTTTTATAAAATAATTTCATTAAATTATTAAAAAAATTAAAAAGTTTCTTATTGAATTTTTTTTTTACTAAAAATAATTTTATTAAAAATTTTTTTTTAATATTTTTATAAAAAAAATTTTATTAAAAATATTTTTATAAAAATATTTTATTAAAAATATTTTTTAACAAATTTTTATTAAAAATGATTATAAAAAAAAAATTATTAAAATTATTTATATAAAAAAAATGTATTAAAAATATTTTTATAAAAAAAAATGTATTAAAAATATTTTTATAAAAAAAATTATTACAAATATATTTTCATAAAAAGAAATTTTATTAAAAATAGTTTTATTAAAAAAAAAGGGAATTTTTAGAACATTTTTTTAGAAAAATATTTTTAGAAATTTTTTTTTTTCAAAAAAATATTTTTAAAAACTTTTTTTTATTAAAAATATTTTTATTAACTATTTTTTTATTAAAATTATTTTTTTAGAAATTTTTTGAATTAAAAATAGTTTTTATTCCAAAAATTTTTATTAATTTTTTTTTTAAATAAAAAAAATTGTTTAAATTTTTATTTTTGAAACATAATGACAAATTTCATTGAGTCGATCATTGTGGGGGAAATATGGACTACAACGTAACAAATTCTCAGGTTTTAATACAATGGAAACTTCAGTTTCATTTGCACAACAATAAAAAAATGTTCACTTTCTACGACTATAAAAAAAAAACTGGGAAGTCATTTGATATCAGTTTTTCTTTAAAAATCAATTTTAATTTTTCAAATTCCAATTCACTTGGCGCGACAATAAAATAATAGAAAGTCGTTGAAGTCGTTTAATTTTATGAACAAAAATCACTCACTTCAAACCCTTTTTTTTTGTAAAATTCAAATTTTCGTCAGATATCTTATATCTGACTTCGCAGCGAAACTATTTCGTTTATATTTTACAGTGTGTATAAGATGTAAGCTTCAATGTGCAGTTACTCTACTCACTTCACTTTTGCATTAAAATGAAAAAAAAAAAAAAAAAAAAAATATATATGCCAGATGAACTTGTGGCCCTTAACTTTGTTTGACGATAAAAAGGTTTATTTTTAGCTTAGGTGTTTAAAAGAAATGAATTGAAGCCCAGATGATATATCAAATTCAATTGTCTGAAAATTTGAAAAATGACCTTTGCATCTAATCACGTATTCACGTAAGCTGCGATATATACGAGTACTATTCCATAACCCGCAGCACTCTTTAATTTGTGCCAGCTCTGTTTTCTTCTTCTTCCTCATGTTGGAGGTAATATTGGGGACTATTCTGAAAAACGCGTCGGTGAAGCAAAGGCTAAAAATAAAAAACTTAGTTTCTCATTGAAACGTTGACGCTTATTTGTTGAACATTTTTTTAGAAAATATTTTTTTTTAACTTTTTTTAAAAATTTTTTTTTCCAAATATTTCAAAATTGTTCAAAAATTTTTTTTTTCAAAATTGTTCAAAAAAATTTTGTTTAAAAATTTTTAAAAAAAATTTTTTTTTTTTAAATTTTCAAAAAAAAATTTTTTTTTAAAGTTTTCAAAAAAAAATTTTTTTTTAAATATTTCAAAAAAATTTTATTTAATTGTTTATTCAAAATTTAAAAAAAAAATTTTAAAAATTTTGTTTTCAAAGTTTTTTTTTCAGTTGTCACTGATATTTTTATTTACTTCTTTTTTATAATATTTACGACGCGTTTTTCAAAACAGCCATCAGCCGGTGTTTAGTGTCCAGCAAATCTGCTAGTATGTGGACAACACTGTTTATGACCAACACAGAGCTGGGAACTCCCAAATCAATTAATATAATGAAATTAAATATAAGAAATTAAAACTTATGGCAATTATTAAAGTAACAATGTTATATAACAAAAAAATTAATAGATTAAATTATAATAGAAAAATTGTAAAAGCAGGCAAATGTTGTTGCTTGGAAATCCAGTTTTTTTTGTAGCCCCATTATTGTATGTGGTTGTTGATCGTGTGTTTGATTGTTGAACAAATGCTGGCAAAAAAAGTTTTTTGTGCAATTTTAAATGGAATTATTTAAAACTTTGCTTTCAAATAAATTTATAAAGATCTGTTCAATAGTGTGGTGACAAGAAAAAAAATGCTTTTAAAAATTGAATAGCAATTTAAAGAAACAACAAAAAAAAAAAATATATGGCTAAAGAATGTAGTAATTTGTAACCAAAATGACTTTGGGGTAAAAAGCTTTTCAGAGTAGTTTGAAGGCGATGCTAGCAACAAAACAGATTTGAAGAAAGAAAAAAAATTATATATGTATATTTTAATACCAGAAATAAAAAATTGGAGTTAAAAAGTGGTGGCTACTTAAAAAAGAAATATATATTTATTTTTAATTAAGGAGAAGGAGAGTGTGTGTATGTGGTAACAATTTGGTTTGATAAGTGGATAGATCGTTGGGACTAAATTGTGTAAAACAGGGTAAGTGGATGTTTCATTTTATTTATACTTAATTAATTTTCTTCATAAATATACAATTTATATGAAATAATTTTAAATATTTTTTTTTGTTCTTTCACTGATACTTTAATTATTATACAGAATTGTAGTTTGTTTATGACACGTTCTTGTATGATTTGACTTACTTTGTGTGTTATTTCCAACAGGTTTTTTTTTCTTTTTTTTTTTGTTACTTTATAAATTGTGTTAGAAAAGTTAAAGTAAAAAAAAAAATAATAATTGTTCAACAGTTTGCTTGAACAAGTTGTTTGCTGTCTGTTTGCCTGCCAGTGGCAAAAAGTATTTACTCGTACAAATTTTAGCTATTGCTGCTAACACTTTTAACCTAAAATGGCCTATAGACCTTGACTTGGTTTATTTTTATTTTAAATATTTTTTTCTCTGTCTGATTTAATTATGGCGGTTGCTGTATTTGTTTTGCTGTTGTCTTAAGTGTCTGTAATAAAATTTTATTTTTCTAATTAGATAAATACTTAGTTTTTGTTTCCAAGTAACTGTTGTGACAAATCAATTGCGAAATTTAAAAAAAAAAAATTGTTAACACAAGCCATAAATGCAACAACACCATTTTAATTGTTACGCAACTTTACAAATGGAAGTGCAATTATTTGTGAAGCAATTCAACGAGTACAAAAAAACAAAAACAAAATGCTTTTGTCTATAAAAGGTATTTAGTTGTTTGAAATAAATTAAATTAATAGATTGTTGATTTAAGCGGTCAGAGATTGTGACCAAATTTGTCCGCTTTAATTAGATATTCGATAGTAAACCATTAGAGGATCTACAATTGCCTTCAAAGTGTTCAGTGCATAGACTTTTCAATGGCTCAAATTATTCTTATTAGCCCAATTCACAATCCTGTGCAAATGATCTTGCATAATAGCATTTGCATATTGAGAGAGTATTTGAGAGCATTTACAATGTATTTTGTTGGTGTAGAGTACAATTATTTTGCAAATGCAATTATGCACGACCATTTGCACAAGATTGTGAATAGGGCTATTATTATATATATTTTATGCTTTTCTATTCTTAAAGTTCATGTATTATTTTTTTTGTATAACTGAGCCCAACTGCTTGTGTGCTGTTTTGGCTGGAATTTGTTCCACTGAAATATTAGGCTGTTTAAAAAAATCATCTACCTGAACTGTATGACTCCATAACGAATGCTTTAATAGATTATTGCCCTATTCCTTGACAATTTGTAAAGCTTATTGTTCTTAATCGTTTTAAAATTGAAATCCCACAATCCATTGATTGATTAACATGAAGAACAAAAAAAAAATAATCAAAAACTCCAATAAATAAATAATAACCAAGTCAATTTGTTTGCCTGTTGCCTAGTGTAATTTGTACGAATTCAAGCTTCAACTAAACAACTACAATTCTAAAAATATATTATTATGCGGCTGGCTGTGGCATTTGCTTCCCTTATTTAATCTTCAAATCTAAATATTTTTCAAACAAATATTCCCCACCATCCATCGCCTGCCTGCCTGCCTGACTGCCGGCCGGTATCCGTTAATTTAAATTAATTTATGTTGTCATTCATTTAAATATGTCATCAACTCTTACTAATCTTTTGAATATGTATTTAAATAATACACTCTTGAATTTAATTTATGCCATCGATAAATATTCCAAACATTCAAATGACAGTGGAGGGGGGAGGGTCGGGGCGTGGTGGTGGAGAAATCAAATAATTTTTTTATTTTTTTTGCTTGTTAATTTTGTATCAGCTAAACTGAACTGACCTGCCTTAACATTTATTTGAGTTTTTTTTTTTTTTTTTAATTTTAATATTTTAGCTGCTGACTTGTGCTAATTAATTCCACAAAATTATGCCGTTAAAAATTTTATGTTAAAAAAGAATGAATATGACAATAATAACATTTTACGACTTTTTTTTTAAAACAAATTAGCATATTTAAATAATCTAAAAAAAACAATATAATAGTGCCATAAAATGCTGATGGGGAAATAAAAAATAAAAGTTTATTTTTAACCCTAGAGGCATCAAATAAAAAAGAAAACACAAGAAATTTTTCTTCGTAATTGGCCTGAGAATATTTGCTACAGCTGCAGATCTACAAAATATACTTTGAAGGCAGTCTGGTTGCGGCGGCTGACTATACGAGGTCTGTTCAAACAAAATATAGTGAATTTTTGTATATTCGACTAACGTTTTTCTAAGGCAAGCTGAATTCAGCGTCTGACTATACGAGGCATGCTCAAGTAAAAAATGCTAAATTTTCGTTTATAGGCTACCCTCGTACATATTGTGCACGGTTAACTAATATTTTGCATGTATAAATGTACGGTCACACTTATCAAATATTTGCCCCAAAAAAACGTAACCACTAACTACTAATGAAAGATATTTTGGTTCAGTTACGTGTTTATTAAGTAAAAGATATTCATACCAAACTAAAAGACAATATTGTAGAATTCATTGTAGAATTCATTGAAACTGTTTAGCTCAATAAGCACTCGTCGGCCCTGTAGCAAAAATTAGCCGGCGAAGTAAAAGGTTGAAATAGCTACAAAAACAATTGTCTATCTTCTCATCCTTCCTAATCTGTCCCCTCAATACTATCCCCTCGTTTTCAGTTCCGGCGCAATGCATTGCATATATAGGGGTCATCCCCTGAGTGCTGGTCCAAGATAAAAAAAAAGCACTCGTATTTAGTGGTTACGCTTTTTTGGGCAAATATTTGATAAGTGTGACCGCATCTTAAGTCTTTGTGAGAGTGATAACAGTTTTAACTATTTTGCCTGCTCAGCGTTTTTCTGCTGTCGTAAGAAATGGATAAAATTATTTGTCTAAAATGTTGTTAAAAAATAATTGGATTTAAGGGCTCAAAAGCACAATATCATATAATAATTCTACTGCGGAGTCAGAAAACATTTTCCAAGTGGGTATAAGCTTTTCAAAGAGAACGAGTTTCGTCCTATCCCTTTCCGGCCCCACCTACTATACGAATGTGTAGGTAAATTTACCGTGTTTTTTACTTTGAGTGGTTGTTATTTTTTGTGTTTGTCCTGCTTCAAAGGACATACAAATCGTACGGATCAAAAAAAAAATACATTTTTATGATTCTCAAGTTCTAGTTATCACACGCTGAAATATTCATTAAAATCCCTTGAAATTCCCTTTGCCGGAAAGGGCTATGGAGGCTCCAGCACTTGAAGAACCCGTGCAAATGTTGAGAAAGTGAAGAAAATTTCTTTTGGACATGCCTTGCAATATTTTCAAGTTTTTATTTATTTTAATTTAGGTCTCGTGGCATAAATGAGAATTTCATTCCAAAATGGAGGAGTTTTGACTCAAGTTATTACATTTTTATTCATTATTTTCTTTTTCTGCAAAAAATAACGCTGTAATCAAAATTGAGTAGAATTATTACTCGTTTCGCGACTATTGAGTTTCGCGACTAAATCGCAGAGAGAGAGAGAGAGAGAGAGATCGAGGATATAACAAAAATTTCATAAAAACGCTGCCTCAAGTGTATTATATCTGCGAGAACTGCTTTGATGGACACAAAATGAAAATTTGCTAGTGGCTGAGGCCCAAGATCTCGGGTTCAACTCCTCACCCACATCGCGGGTGACACTGTCATGTACGAAAAGAGAGCATTAAAGTACTTTCCTCCGTCGACACCATTAATGGTAGGAACACAACTGCGACGAACGACGAATTTCGTTCAATGTAACGAATTCGTAGGTAAAAATTCGCTCTATAAATTCGTCGTATGAAAGACAATAACGACGAAAAAACTAATAAAATAAACAAAAAAGAAAAATTACAAATTTTTAAATAATCTTTGTTATCTTCTAATGCCAGATTGTTCAGACATTCAATAAAATTGATGGTGTCAATTTGTTTTAGAACAAATTTCTTTTTGTAATTATTTTCTGAAAAATATTTCTTCTGTAAATAAAATATTCGCTTCATTTAACGGCTGATGGGGTGACCATATGAAAAAGTAGGAAGTAGGCAGAAATATGTACTATATTAAAGAAAGTGTTCGAAATTAATAAAATCTCGTCCGAAAGATAGATTTTTGTGAATTGGTGGATGTATATTTAGTATTCACTGAACATTTTTGTGCTACAAAGACACCAGTTCGAGTTTATGAAACCTGGTCACCTGATACGGTTTTGTTCGTCGTTCGCTGACGAAACAATTAGAAATAAATCTATTTCAATTTTCGCTGAGTATGACGAATTTCGACCAACACCACGATTGTGTGCATTTTCATATACACCCCATGTGTTTTATTTTTGGCGACGAATATTCGCGACCAAAAAATCGTCATTCGTCGCAGTTGTGTTCCTAGCATAAAGAACGGCCGGCGAATTAAAGAACGAAATGACTACAACAAATTCTCAATCTTCTCATATTTCTGCCTCTGTGCTCTCAACATTTTATAGCCTCCTTTCATAGTTCCGGCATCATGAATGGCATCAGCAGAGTTTATACCCAAATGTAGCGGGCGGTCCAAGTAAAAAGAAATTTTTTTATACACTCCAAAAAAGAATTGGATGGTGTCTATTTACTTTGTCATTCCGTGTGTAACACAGCGAAATATCCCTCTAAGACCCCATAAAGTATATATATTCTTGATCAGTGATGAAATCTAAGACGGAATGGTCATGTCCGGCTGTGGAAATCTGCATTCAATCCCAGCGAAAAGATTTAGCTAGACCCTTGAAATTTGGTATAAATACATATATCTTTTGAAGGATAGCACAGGCCAAGTTCGTAAATGGGGTGAGTCGGGCCAGAGGGAAAAGCATTCCCCTAAGAAGAACTAAAGCAACCTCTAAAAAAAAATATGATATGTTTTTTAATTTTTTTTTATATTCTGATATTTTTAAGCTTTAGGTCTCTTTAATTTAATTTAATTTAATTTAATTTTTAATTTCAATATTTCGTCACTCTTTTGTGTGGCTTCTGCAGGAAATTAAATTTTTTTTGTATTAATATTCTATAGGCTAATTGTTCGAAATTTTTAATTTAAATCTCAGAAAGACATGATAAATATTCCAAGGTACAAAGGCAAGTCAACATCAGTTTTTGTTATTCAACAAAACAGCAGAACAGCTGTTTTCGAAAGACGCAACCCTTTCATCATCAGTGCTCATGTGTATTGTGCTTGTCACCACTTATTAGGTGGCTTAGTTGAATGTGATAACAGTTCCTATTTACACAAATTTTATTGTGAAAAAGAATACGAGAACTGTATCAAGCTGATGTTAACATGTTATTGTTATAATATTGTTATTTTTCTGAATTTTTTGTTTTTTTTTTTTGTAATTTTGTTAAGCACATGATATATTTTTATGTCAAAGTAGATCCAAAACATTGAACTTGCTGCAGCCAGAAAATCAGAAAAATTCATGTTTGTACCCCGCCCCATTTAGAGGGCGTTAACAATTAAATGTTAAAGCTTTTATGACGAAGCTGAGATGTTCTCTGATCTTCCTCTGCCCAAAAATTGACTTTTTTATGTTTTATGGCAAAGGTGAGATATCTCCCCTCACGGCATCTCCTAGAGGTCCCCGGGACAAAATAGAGTTTTTACTTATTAAATATTTGGAGGGTATTAAAGATTCAAACCGGTCGAATACAACGTTTTTTTATGAAATTTTTTACTTGCCATATTGTCACAATTCTATTTGAAATGAAATAAATAAACAAATAAATTTCATTTAAAATAGTTTTTTTTTAGAAACATTAAAATTTGCCGCACTTTTGGAACTTACCTCGTAATTACGGGCCAATTTTATATATAATCTGAGAATCTACTATAGCATTTTGTTACATCACAATTTTTTGGTCATTTAGAAATTTCCCACTTGGAAGGCGTTGCCAGACAAGGAGATATACAAAAATATCTATCGTTGCCACTAAGACAAACTATTGTATTGCTCTGGGATGAGACAAAACGCCGTTGGGTGTTTTCATTAATTGCAGGGGATTACGGATTTTAATTGATTTTTTCTCACAGCACAAATAATTAAAAACACGCAGCTGTACCGACTTAATATTTGTTTTTTTTTATGGACGCAGCATTAATTTTAAATATTTGAACTATAAAATTTACTATTGTTTATGACTCTAGGGTTAAAAGTGTTAATTGCGCTGCTATTTGTCACACTTTCGTTTTGTGCCTAAAAGTGATAACAAAAAAAAAAAAAAAAAAAAAAAAAAAAAACAATGAAATAAAATAATAAATCAAAAGTTAAATAACACTAAAATAAATTTATGTACATGAATACAATTTTTTTTTCTTAATTTCAGGTTGTTTTTTAAACACATTTTTACTTGATATTTTTAGTCTGTCAATGTTGTTTGTTAGTGTTTTTTCTGTTTGATTGTTTGTTTGTAGATCAGCGAGTTGTTTTTAGTGAATGGAATTCTTTAGTCAAACACGCAAAGTCTTGGGTATATCCCATATGGTCTAGTGGCTAGGATATCTGGCTTTCACCCAGAAGGCCCGGGTTCGATTCCCGGTATGGGAAGTAATATTTTTTCCCCATGCCGTTAGTTAATTTTTTTTTTTTGTTAATTTTCATCAACACCCACTCACTCACACACATCAAAAACTTCTTCAAAACCATTTAACATTTAAATGTGTTTTAACTAATATCCTGGTTTGATTGATTTTTTTTTCTCTAATTTTAGTTAAAGAAATTAGTAACGGACGTTCACCTTTGCTACAGGAGCCACTGTATGGAAACCGCAGTCAGCAATACAGTAAGTAGAATTTTTAAACAATTAGAAATACAATTTAAGGGTTCGCTGTATTTGGCTAAAAACATGTCCATCCATCCGTCCGTCCTCCGTGCATTCTATAACTGAAATATTTATTAGAAATAATCTAAGAGGAGAGATAAAAAGGTTTAGCAAAACACCTGCTGTTCGTTAAAACTCTCTACGTCATTTGTCAACAGTCAACCACTTGCGCGCTACTTACGACTCCTTAAGCGTTGTATCTTGACTTTAATTAAAGCATTTCTTAGTTTGTTGTTGTTAAATGCATTTAAGCACTTGAGTTGTTGTGTACACTTGAGCCTAAAAATAGGTGAGTGTGTGCGAGGGTGTGTGTGTGTGTTTTGGGTGTGTATGAATGTATGCCTGCCTGAGTCTTAACTTGAATGAATTACAAAATGTTTCCTCCTCTTTGGAGTAGCAACTGCTTTTTCCAAGAATAGTTTGCTCCTTCGTTAAGTTGAAAAGAAAAATCTACTGCTTTTTGTTGTTGTTGTTGGTTGTAGTTGTTGCTGTTGCTGCGTTCATTAATTATTTGTTCTTAAGACTGAGTGTTGAAAAGCTGCCACAAAAACCTTTGACATACTTTTATTTATTGCTCGCTATTCATTAAAGAATTTCAGTATTTTTTTTTTTTTTTTTAAGGAAAATGAAAGTTTACTTTTTGTTGTTTAGGTGTGCGCCGAATAGTTCAAAACTTCGTAAAAAAGTTTTTTTTTATAATATTTTCAATATCCGAATTCCTGTTATAATCACGTTAGAGAGAAGAGAATTTGTCACCAGATAAGTCCGTAGGTTTAAATGAAAAGTGTTGGTAGCTTTTTTCATGGCGTTGACATAATTATCGAGATAAGGGCAGGTGGGTCCAAACTTAAGTTACTTGCTCCGTAACGGTTTTATTTGTATGGCTCTCAGGTTTCATTAAAATTGGTAATAGAACCATCTCGATGCAGACTGCTTAATGGACATGTTACAGAATATCCACAGTAAATGAAATACTGCCACAGTTGCTGCGGTATGGACCAGGACTTTCTATAGTTTTCCCAAAGAAATTGTCGACAAAAAATTTAGTTGAAAAAATAACAAAAAAAAATGGAATTTTGTTTCAGTTTTACTGCGAGAATTTCTTATGATTCCCAGAAAAATTGTTATAGAAAAACAGAAAATATGCTCATTTTATTGCTGTTGCAAGCAAGTGGACATGATCAAGCATGTCCAAGTCGTGCTCTTTTATGTATTAAAGTTAGATAATGGCTGGTAATTTTTTTAAAAACAAACATGAAGATTAACTTTAGAGTATTAAACAAAACTTCACATCGATTTCAATATTTTTTACCGAATTTTACAATCATATAAACATGATGAAACATGTCGAAGATGCATATGTTTTTCTTTAAAGCATTTAACTCATCGAATGGCTGATAATTTTTTATATACCCCTCAATATTAACGATGAAATTTAGAAAAAAAAAATTTAGAAATTTTACATTGTTTTTAATGGTCTTGGAAAAGCTACACGAGAAGTGGACATGATGAAACATGTTTAATATGTTTTTTTTTAGATGTATCGATCTAAGACTGTAGATAAAAAATAAAAAAAAAACACAAATTTTAACGATAACTTAAAGAATTCAAAAATAAAAAAAAATTTGTAACCGGCTCAATTTTCTTGTAGAAGTTGCAAGCATGGGAGCATGATGAAACATGCAAAATATGTTTTTTAGTGTATTGAATTAATAATATAACGGCCGCATTTTTTTTAATAAATGCAAAGATGAATATTATATACAAAATTAACAACAGAAATCAGAAACTTCCATGGCCATTAAATTTTCGTGAATAAGTACCATCCCTGTGAACATGATCGAACATGTCCACAGGTTTTTTTTTTTTTTTTTTTTTTTTTTTTTTAAGAAAAAAATTACATTTTTACATGTGAATATGAACAAACCGATTTTATATATGTATATATTTTTTTAATTAAATAATCCCCCTTATTCTGTAACTATTTATCATGTCACTTCAAGACAATATAAAAACTATTCGGCATTTAATTACTTTTAACACCCTCTTCTTATTTTCAGGGCCTTCGAGAATAGTTGCCCACAACCTAATTTATAACTGCCCTAATTTATTTCTTATTTATTTATTTATTACAAGTGATGGCATGGTCATCACTTCAACACGACAGCAAAAAAAAATTGTTTCTTTCTATACTCTTTATCGACAACAATTGACTATTATTAATGTGCTATATCAATATTATGAGCCTTAAAAAATACTTAGATATTATCCATAGTAAGTAATTGTTGTCGACAAGAGATAATCCTCGTTATTCTGTAACGATTTGTCAACGTCACGTTAAGACAATATCAAAGCTAGATCTCTTCTGCACTCCTTTTCGCCAGGGAATGACAATTTCTAATTTCCTCTTGCTATATATCCAAGGCTCCAGAGAATAGTCACAGGCTGTCAGAAGTAGTTACTTCCACTAGGAGTAGGTAAGTGTCCTATTTTTGATATTCCCCCTTATTCTATTTGCCAACGTCAACGTCGCTACAAGACAATTTGCCTTATTACCGTTCTCGAATCGACTCGAGTGTTTGCAATAGATTAAAGAAAAATTCTGAATTTTTCTTTAATGTATTACATTCTTTCGAGTCGAATCGAGAACCGTAATAAGGCCCAATATGAAAGTTAGAACACTTCTATACTCATTCTTTTCAACAATTGTCAATTTCTCACAACTTTTTGCCATATTCAATGACATCGAGAGAGTGGTAAGAGGCTGTCAGAAGTAGTTGATTGTTGCACCGAAAGGGTATGTAAGCGTCTTATTTTTGATATTGTCTTGACGTGACGTTGACAAATAGAATAAGGGGAATTGTCTTGACGTGTCGTTAACAAACAGTTACAGAATAAGGGGGAATATTTTGTTATCCGAGTTGACGTGACGTCGATGTCGTCATTTATAATAGATGGGATTGTATTGACGTGACATTGGCAAAAAGTTACGGAATAGAGGAGAATGTTTTTGTTAATAAAATGAAAATTTTGGTTCGGAATTTCACATTTTTCCTTATTCTGTAACTGCTTATTAACGTGATATCAAGATATCCCAAAAAGGGGGGGCACTTATGAACACTTTCTCTGCAGCAATTGGCAACTTTCAACAGTCTCTTGCTAGTCCTTCGAGGTTCAGTGGATGACAACTACTTCGAAAGAATTTGTCAACTCTCAGATTAGGATGTTTTTTTTTTATATATTTTTTTTTAATTGATCCAAACATTTTTTCCTACTTATTTATTTTAATTAGATGTCCGTGGTTATGATATCTTCCACTTTTTTTTTTTTTTTGCCTTGGAGTTGCTTATTTTTTAAGAATTATTGCACAGCAAAATTCTTTTCTAAATTATGCAATTTTACATAATTTACTACTCTCTGCGCCACAACTCTCGCCTGCTTCAGTTGTTCGTTCATTCGCAAAGCATTTGCAAGTAGGTCAAGTGTTTTACGGAAATAAATTCTCGTAATTGCTTTTACTGCATAGATGACAATCTTCATTTACATATTTACTTTTCATTTCAACTTGTTCAAGCCCGTTGCATCCTCCTCCAATACCGGCCGCACAACCTACAAAAGCTTTAGGGAATTGTAACTAAATTGTATGCAAAAAAAAAAATAGGAGTAGCATAGAAAGAAATTAAATAAATTTTAACAGACTTAATTAGTGAAGAAATAAAAAAAAATAAAGCAAAGAAAATTCAGTTCTCCCAGTCAAGTCAGTCAACAACACTTGTCGAAATTTTTGTGAATCTTTTTAATTTCTTTCACTATATTTTTTGGAGTATTAATAAGAGCTCATGCACACATACACACACACACATCCGGTAGACGTTTTAGTGGCACAGTTTCTTACAAAAATATCCTATCGTTACCATTAACAGCATCGTTATAAGGCAGAACACACTATCTACACCCTCCAGCTTTAAAGAAGACAGCTGGTGAGATGTTGTAATTTTTTTTCTTGACTTGCAGGCACGCCAGCTATTATAGTATTATTATGCAGCCTGTTATGGTTAAAGTAATAGACAAATTTCATAGGGAAAACTTGCAACTTTTCATTATGATGCACACAATTTTTTTTTTTTTATTTATTTTTTTTTTTGTAGTAGCTAAGCTGAGCAGCCTGGAATAATGAAACAACAAAACAAGTTGTTAATAAATAAAAGACACTTACAAGAAAAGTTTAAGAAAATCAGAATATTTCAAAGGTGGTGCGCTGCGTTGGCTAAAAGACCATAACGTAAATAATAGCTTCCCTAAGGGAGGAGGCAAAAATAATAGGTTTTAGTTATTGTTGTTGTTATTGTAGTTACAAGTATTTGCTGTGTTTTTTTTTTCTAAGCAAACACTTAAAAAGTCATTTTGATGCCAGCCATTATAAAGATGTTATTCATTTTTAGTTTTATCCTGTATATTTGCCCAAGGATTGCTAAAAAGGAGTTTAGCACCCACTAACAACGAGGGTCTTGTATAAAATAATGTTTTAGAAAAAATAAAAAAAAACATTTTTAAACTTGTTCTAACTAAAACTTCAAAAGTCAAATAGTTAAACTGTAAAGCAGAAGTAATTACGACAATATATTTTCATATATTTTCTATTTTATTTTTGTCTGCTGAAGAATATTAAAATTTATTTGGGGGATTCACACTGTAGTCATAAAGTCATAAAATAATAGCACGGAAAATATGACTAGTGTGAAAATTTGTCATAACGGAGTACGCTATTTCCAACATCGATCAGCTGATAAGAAAACAACACATTTGTAACTAGATGTTATCAAAGCAAAAGATAATTGTAATAAAGTTGTTTGAAAATGCCAAAAAGTCTAAAAGCTCCATTTCTATTTAAAATTATTAAATTTGTCTTCTGGTGCACAAGAATATCTAAATGAATTTGTATGCATAAACTAAAGCAGCTGCTGCCTTGATATGAGCTGAATAATTTTTTTTTAGTGACCGAAGTGGGAGTAATTTCAGTTTGAAAAGGCAAAAAGGTCCCTAGGGATCTTCTCACTCATCGGAGGGTTAATGAGCTCTCGACGGTTTAGAGTTTATCTCCTTAATTGTCGGGAAACGTCGATTTTTCAATGGGAAAAAGGGGATTTGTTTTCCCCTTAATCTTTCGATGGACCTTGGCTGCCACATCAAATTGAACAAGAAGCTCGGATGTTCCCAAGAAACTTCTATTATGGGAATGTCCTGTAAATGCTATGCCTCTTGTAAAATTTTTTTCCGGTATAAAATTTCTTTATCGCGCTATTTTATTAGACGTCATTCCATATTTTGGATTTTAAACATTTTTGGAGAACCCCAGGCCCGCCACTGCGCACATTGAAATATTGATATTTACATTGAAATGCGAAAACAATTCCTTTCGCCTGCGGAAAATACATTTTGATGTCCTTTTTTTTTTTTTTTTTGTTAAGGCACTATGAAAATGAGTTTAGGAGTTAATTTATTGGTGACCTAATTGTCACGTCTTTTATCGATAACGGCTATCAAGTATATAAAAAATTAGAGTTCAAATGTCGTTGCATCGACCTTTTTTTCAAAATAATTGAATTGTTACTTGAAAAGGCAGATAAAAAATTTCAAAATTTAATAATGATTAAATTTGAAAAATATGTCCAACAAGAGAAAGACATTTTGGAGTACTTAGAAATGATATCCATATCGTTTATATGCGTCCTATATTCTAGGAGTTATAACCAAAAAAATAAATAAAATTAAAAAAAATAAAAGCCGAGAGATCGCAAAATAAATAAATAAAAATTACAAAATAATTTTTATTCTTGAAAGGGCTGTTACATTTTTTTATTTTTAACAATTTTCATATTCTTGGCCAGTTTGAAAATATTTTTAAGCGCTTATTAATTTAAGATGTTTCACTGTCTTGGCAGCACTAATTTATTTATTGTCGCCCATGAAAATAGAAATTAGTTTATTTTGACTACAATTGCAAAAGTAGCACGGACAACAACCTGCCGTGTAGCCGTGAAAATAATCTTTCCCATATAAACACGTGCATTCTATTTCTGACAGGTTGTAGTCGGTAGCCTGCTGTCGTGAATGTGTTTAATGCATAACAGCAAAATGTGACTGTGTGTGTGTGTGTGTGTGTGTGTGTGTTGTCCAATACCACGTATTTAGTATTTCCTGTCCCTTTTGCTTTTAAACTTAAATGGTGTTAAGAAACTAACCAGCCAACCAATATTTTCCAAAGTTTATTGTTATTATTTCTTTGCGGCTAAAAGAAAAAAAGATGTCGGCAAATGGTTGGAAATTGAAAAAGTTTATTATTTTTTATATATGTTGGCTTCTAGTTGTTTTCCACTTTTCTTTTATTGTTCCTGTTAATCTAAAAACGTCTAAAAGGACTTCTTCATAAGCAATTCGTTTAAATACTAAAAGTTTGTGCAAACTATCGTTTGAACACTCCAACACAATTGTGTGGCTTTGCAGGATATTTCCTGTGGGCGGTCTTTGCATTCGTTGAAAAATTACAATTTTTTTAATAATTTATTTCACATATAAATTTCTAAATTAATACATTTTTTTCCCCCTTGACAGCAGCGTTAAATGGCTTGTCATTGTGACATCATAAATAAATTTATTTTTATTATTGAGAGCTTATTAGAAGCTTTCACGCTATTTTTGCTCTTATGCTATTCTGTTTTGGAAACTTTGATGTCGTGGCTTATTTTTTTTTCTTTCTTTGCTTTTCTTTCTTACTTGAAACTCCCTTTTTTTATATATTTCATATAAATAAAAGGATCTTCATAACGCCTACTCTGCTGATGATGATGGTGATGATGCCTTGGTGTTTGTTGGCATTTTATGTTTTTCTTGTACATATTTTTATTGTTGTTGGGATTTAGGAAAATGAGCCCAGTCCAACTCAACAACATCTGCAATCATTATAAACTCTGTCTCTTTCATTTCATATACATATAATAAATGAAACGAATAAAGTCCTTGGGGAAATTAGTTTTTGTGCATGGAAATTTTTATTTTTTATTTGTTGTTTTTCTTTTTTATATTTTCTTTATTTTTCTGGTAAAAAATTCATAACGAAGAATTTTTCGCGTTTAATTTGAGCTCGTTAAACTGGTGGTTGTTGTTATTTGAGATTACAAGAGGTTTTTTTTTTTATAACAGCGAGGATAAAATTTTGATTGAAAATATTAAATATTCGTGGCTTTTAATATTTAATGAACCAGAATAAAAAAGGCACTGCAAATATAACTGAAATTAGTTGGGGAGCCAATTCGTTTTAAAGTTTACTAAACGCTGTCCTAAGCAGTTTAATGCAGAGGAAAAATTCTTGTAGTAAATTTTTGGCCCATAAAATTTACTAAAGAAAAATTTCTTGGAAACCCCGTTTCCTGGAGCAGGTATTTTTAAGATGAACACAATTTTCAAGCGAATTTAAATTATAGTCTTTTTTTAATCCTTGTTTTTTTTTACTACTTCTTAGGCTAGGTTTTTAAGATCTCAGTTAAACCAGGTTTAGTTAATCTGAAAACATATTTGTGCCGTCAATAACTAGTTCAAAACTGGTGCAAAATATTGATTTTGTTTAAAATATTGTCATTTAATGAAATCGTAAAAAAACTCCATTTCGCTAGAAAAAAATCACAGTTTCAGATTATGTTAAACGAAGTTTAAACTTAATCCTCATCTTAAAAACACGTTCTTGAGGGTTGGCAAGTCTGTAAAATTTGTTATACCCTCCCAAAAAGAATTCGAGGGTATATTCACTTTGTCATTCCGTTTGTAACGCAGCGAAATATCCAGCTGAGACCCCATAAACTCTATATATTCTGGATCAGTGATGAAATCTAAGACGATCTGAGCATGTCCGTCCGTCTGTTAAAATCACGATTCAGTCCCAACGAAAAGAGCCAGACTCGTGAAATTTGGTATAAATATATCTAAAAGGATAGCACAGGTCAAGTTCGTAAATGGACTGAATCGGGCTAGAGGGAAAAAAATTCCTCCAAGAAGAACTAAACCAACCTCTAAAAAACAACATAATTTTTAAAGTTTTTCTTCGGAATTTTGTTAAGCAAATGATATATTTTTATATCAAAGAAGGTGCGGGGCCTTAAACTTGGAGCCAGAAAATAAAAATTAAAATTTTTTTGACCCCGCCCCCTTTAGTGGGCGTTATTATATTCAAATATGGTTTAAAAATGTAATAAATTGTTTTACTTAAGCCTACATTCCTTAAACATAATATTTTGAAGCTTTAATGGCGAAGATGCAACGTAACCTGGTACTGCTCTGCAATACCCCCTCCTCCCCCTTTGCCCCCTAAATGACCCTTTAAAAAAAAAATATATATATATATACATATATATATATATATATATATATATATATATATATATATATATATATATATACATATATATATATATATATATATATATATATATATATATTAAAAATAAATTTATGTGTGAAGATAAATATGCCGAGTTAAATATGTTTTGACGTAAGCAGTTACGAAGTGAAGTTATATAACTTATGACGTAACGAAATGGCAAACAGTGAATTTTTTTTTTAAGAAAATCCATATTTATTTACAAAATAATTATTGGAGTGTCTTCTCTCCCATACATCATATTTTACTTACTGGCAACACAAGCCGACTCTTTATTTGGCCACTGGGGGCAAAATCCCTCCAAGATCACACACACACTCATGGCCTGTAAATTGACCTTTCATGACCTGTAAATATTTTCACAACATGCTCAAAAAATTTATTAAATATGAATTTTCATAAAAAACGACTTCACTGTTTGTCATTTCGTTACGTCATGACATATTTAACTTTACAGCTAAATACGTTGTTTCGTAACAACTTACGTCAAAACATGTTTAACCCGGCATATTTGTCTTCACTCCCATAATAATTTTTACATTTAATGATCCCAAACATTTATTTTTAGTGTTTTAGTGGCAAAGGTAAAATGTCTCCTCCCCCACGGCCCTTGCAAGAGAGACCCCAAAATATACAGATTTAATGCTCTCCAAAAAGAATTGGACCCCATAAAGTATAAATATTCTTGATCAGTTATGAAGTCTAAGGTGATCTGGCAATGCCCATACGTCCGTCTATGGGAAACATGATATAGTCTATTTTTGGACCCCGCCCTCTTTAGTGGGCGTTATCGTACGATATTATATGCAAAAATAGTGTAAAAAATATTGAATAATTTTTATTCCTTAAGCCTGATCTTGCAGAGGTGAAACGCGTCCCCTACGGCCCTTCCCGGAATGACTCTGTCAAAATAGAGATTTAGATTTGGGTACAGAAATGTCTTAAAGGAATTCTGTCTCACCAAGTTAAATATTTTAAATTTACTTACTAAATATTTAGAGGTCGTATATAACGTTTTACTTTTTTTTTTTTTAATTTTTATTATTAATTTGGAAATTAATGGTAGTCAGGGCCTTTTGAATTTTGTGTGACGATATATGTATATATATATTTAATAATATATAAACGCTTAATATACTATATATTTCAATTTAACTTATTAATGGCTTGCCGGAATAAGTTTGTCCAGGAAACGGAAACTGCCATCTTTATTGTTGAATGCAACTACAAGGACAATGAAGCAATTCTGTTCTCAGAACGGATATTTTGAATGAACATTTGCTGTTATTAATGCTGTGAACAGTTTCTGCAAAATGTAAATAAAAACGAAAATTAACTTTTATATGCATTATCTTGTACAACTTTGAGGTTATGGTATTTCCGGGATTAAAAAAATATATACATTAAATATTTTTTAACCAAAATCTGTAAAGTTTTCATCCGTTTAATTCTAATAAAACATTTGCAACTAAAGTTTTGCTAATAAAAAAAACCTAAACACACGCTGTATAGTTTTCCAGTTTGTTTTTTCTTTTATTTTTCCTCTTTAAAAAAACAACACAATTCCTAAAGAATTTTCTTAAAACCACTGAAGAATTTTATTTAATTTCAATATGTATTTTTTTTGTTTTTTTTTTGCTTCTGTAATTTTGTTTTGTTCTTGCTCATTAAAACTTTGTTTCAATTGTTGAAAAGGAATAATAAAAAAAAAGAAAAAAAAGGGAATTTAGTGGCGACTTGCCACCAAAACCATATTGTAACAGTTTGTGGTGAGAGCATATAAATCCGCAGGAAACAAAAATTAAAAAAAAAAAAACTCTTCTAATACTAAAGAATACAATTTTTGTTGTATATGCGGTTAAGCAGTTTTTAAATAAAATTATATTAATTAAAAGTTTTTTCCTTTTACATGAGGCAAAATTTTTAATGAAGAAAATAAGCAAATGGAATTAATGATGAAATAAAATTTAATTTTTATAGATTATGTTTTGCCACAATGAAAGCAAAATGCAATTTATATCAAATATGGCGCTAAAAAATGATTTAGAGCAGCTAGTGGTTCTTGACTAGGCTTAAGTTCAGTTCATGTGTTAAAGCTGCTGCTCTTGTATCCAATCCCCCTTATGCTAGGAACACAACTGGGACGAACGACGAATTTCGTTTAGTACGACGAATTCGTTGGTAAAAATTCGCTCTATAAATTCGTCGTATGAAACACAATAACGACGAATAAATTAAAATAATGAACAAAACAATTGTAAATTTTGTTAAAAATAGTTGTAATCCTCTGATGCCAGATTCTTTAGACATTCAATAATTAACCCGGTGGTGTTCATTTTTTTCCATAACAAATTCCTTTTTGTAATTGTTTTCTGAAAATTTTTTCTGTAAATAAATTATTCTTTTCATTTAACAGCTGATGGGGTGACCATATGAAAAAGTAGGAAATAGGAAGAAAGAATATATTATAAAAAGTGTTCAAAATTAATAAAAAGTCGTCCGAATGATAAATTTTTGTGAATTGGTGAATGCATTTTTAGTATGTACTGAAAATTTTCGTGCTAGATGCAACGATACAGTAGTGAATTATGTTTTCCCACAAAAAACCAGTTTGGTTATATGAAACCTGGGCACCTCATATTGATTTTTTCGTCGCTCGCTGACGAAACAATTAGAAACAAACCTATTACAACTTTCGCTGAGTATGACGAATTTCGTCCAACGCCACGATTGTGTGCATTTTCATACGGTCGCGACGAATATTCGCGACCAAAAATTCGTCGTTCGTCGCAGTTGTGTTCCTAGCATTATTCATAAAAATTATGAGAGGCTTATAAGAGTGTAATAGAGCAAATTTCATCTGAAATTTTGTTTTATTACGCTGTTATTAGACTCTCATAATTTTTATGAATAAGGGAGAATAACTTTTAGTTGCTGTTAACAAGTCAATAAATTTAGAAAAAGTTTTCGCTACAAATTTTCAACTCCGTGACTAGTTTTTTTTTTCACCATACATTTTTATTAAAAAAAAAAATTATACTTTATGGCAAATATTCAATGACGTGGTCAGGGAACAAAAATAATTTTTGAAATAAATAAATAAAATTTCCCTAACGAAAATTTTTATTATATATTTACAATATCAGGCAGTAAATGAAATTTAGCAATTCCTAAAGTTTGCTCATAAGCCTTTTGTAATCGTTATTATTTTCAACTTTAATTTCTATTTTTAAAAATCCTTTTATTTATTTTCTTCTCCAATAGTTCGCCTGCTGCAAAACACAAATTATTTATTATATGCTTTAGTATTATTTTTGTTTACTTTGATAGTTATTAAATGAATTTTTTGATTTATGCTGGAATATGAAATACTTGTCCTACTGCCTATTTGGCTACTGCTCATGTGTGTACATACGAGTATTAATACAAGTTCACTGAAGTGTAAAAATATTTCTTGAAAAATCCCAAAAAAAAAATCCCATTGTGTATGGAAAAGTATACAGAGTTTGTTAAGAAATTTTATTATTTAAACAAAATCCTTTCAGCTGCATACAATTCAGTTCTCTGCTTCTCTGCTTCATCTGGCTAAAGTCATTATTAAAGCTTCCAACATTTTCTCTTAGCTTTTGCCTTCAGAATATGATAGATTATGAGTTATTGTTGTTGTCGTTTATTTTTTCTTTCTTTCTTAAAACGATTCTTTTATTTTTCCTACAAATGATTTTTAATAAATATCCTTGTAGAAGTTGTTCTCCTTTTAATGTGGCTCTGTTTATCTGGTTTTTGTTGTCTTTTCCTCTTTTAAGCTCATATTCTGTTTTTAAAATGGTTTTCTTAAAAAATGTTTTCCTGTTGGCTGGCTTCATTTTCCTGTAAAGCGGTAGAACAAAAAAAAAATAATAGTTTGCTTACAGATTTTCCACTTGTTATTTGTTTGTATTTCTTATTGTTTGTAACTATTTTATGTTTTTATGGGTGTGAAATCCTTAAGAATCGAGCCTTAATTTTATTTTGAAGACAACAGCTGCATGAACAAGCAACATGCCGACTGGAAAAGAACATAAAGGGCATGTAATTATTACCATATATTGGCTGTTGACTGACACATTACAATGCACAGTGGTTTCTTGTAGGAAATAATTTCAAAATAAATTATTCGAATTTAAATATTTAAAGAGCGAGGGGTCCATGCAAACAGCTTAAAGCTCTTTCATCTGTTTGCGTAAAATTCTGTTTGCAAGAAATGCAAAGAAAACTTCATGTGGCAAAATAAAAATATTAGAAAATATATTAAGCTGAATGAATTTATTTTATATAGAAAGGGGAATCCCCTATTTTTATAAGTTATGGTGATTTCTTTTCTGAAATGAAATGAAATGTAACATTTTATCACTGTTTTCCTAAAAAAAACTACAATTGGGCGCATTTTTAAAATGAAAATAATTTTTCGCAAGAGATGGTACATTCATTTGTAATAAATTCACTATTTCCAAATGCCATAATACTGCCCTTTTTTATTGAAAAGTGCAAAATATGTAGCATTCTTTTTTAGAAAAGAAATGAACATTAAAAGGCTGTTATCTACTTGTGGCCTTTAACTAATTATTTCCGGACAGCCCGTAACTACCAGCTAAAGGTTTGGATATAGCAGCGGGCTATTAGAAATAGTCAATTTCTAAAGAAAATCAGTACATAGCAAGTGTCCTATTTTTGACATTGCCGCCGTGACGTGACTGACAAATAGAATAAGGAGAATTATTTGCCTCGCCAGTTATTTGTGTGACTTCTGCTGGAAAATATTTTTTTGTGATTTACATAAACTTCTATTACTAATTCCTAAAATCGTTAACGGCTTGAGGATTGTCTTTGACTAACATGAAGAAAATAATTAAACGGCAACACGGAAATTAAAAGTGTGTTACCATCGATTTGATGTAGATGTCTTTTGCAAGATCCTAATAAAATTTTTATAAATAAAAACTGTGATCATGTTCAACTAAGGGGACAAACAAAATACATATGAGTACTGATGATGAAAGTGCAGCGGCTTTCGAAAACAGCTGTTATGCTCTGCTGTGTAAGTAGCATAATTAAATGGTGATATTGACTTTCCTTTGTAATGTTAATCATATCTTTCTGGATTTAAAACAAATTTACAAACAATTAGCCATTGAATTTAAAATAACGATTATTATCGTTATGAAAGTGTTAACACTCTTATCCAAGTGAAAAATAATTAATTAAGATAAGAACCACTTGTGCATTTGCAAAATAAATAACAACCAAAATAAAATGGTTTTTCCCAAATAGTTTCTTTACCCTTCACAGGCTCTATTTAAAATTACCTTTTGTTGTTATTTCCCTTAAATTTGTTCCCAATAATTTTCTCAACATTTGCAAGCCGAAAGCGTTTTGCACATGTGTTCATAATATAAATATTGTAATTTATGCGTGTTTATTGTCATTTTATTAATGTTGTTGTTAAATATTTTCCTCCTTTTTATGGGCCATTTGTTCAAATTTATACTCGTAGTACAAAATTAACACAAACACAAATAGGAAAGTACTCGTGTCTCCTGCTGTATGAGCAAAAGTGTTTATAGGGAGTACTATTTTGCACCACAATTTGCAATTAAATAAATGTTCAACACGTACAAAATATCTCACTTTGCACATATTTAATAAAGAAAAAGTAAAAAATAAAATAAAAAAAAAGAAAATACATTTTTATGGACACATTTTGTTTGGCACAACATTTTTTGTTTCTCCACTTTTAAAAAACAGTTGGGAAAATTTCTAAAATTATATTTTATTTATTGGCCATTGTGTTTGTCTTAAAAGTATTTCTGATTGGTCAGTATGATAAATACGTGCAATAAACAAATTCAATTTGACAATTTTATTAAAAGTTAATGTCTTGCAAAGACAAATTTAAGTAGAATTTTTAATGGTTTAGCTGCAAATAAATATATTTGCAAAATAGAAAATTTTTCAAAAACGCCTACTTAATGCTACAACGGCATACATACATACGTGTATGTGTGTGTGTGTGTGTGTGGTGGCAGAAAACAGAAAAAGTCACATTTTTATGAATCATCCAGAAACTATTAAATGCTGTACGAAGACAACTGTGCTGAGAATTTTTTTCATTTTAGTTTTTTTTGTTAGACAATTGGGCAGACACAGTAGACGGACAGAACAGGCGGTTTTAAAAACTATAAATCATTTAAGGGGCAGAAGTAGGCGGCGTTTGCATTTAAAAAAAAATTGCCAGCATAAAAAATATTATGCAAAACATTAAATTAATAAAGTGGAATTAATGGAAAAATGCATTCAACATGAGCTGATTTATTTTAATTAAAATGAATGAAAAGTGTTTCAGTTTTTAAATCACATTTCAATTCATTGATGTCTATTTAATGCTCATTAAATCTTAGAGAATTTAAATGTCAAATCCAATTTATATCAATCTTACGCAGCCACTTGAATTTGTGCTCATCCAACTTCAGGTTATGATTTTAACATGCAAATTTCACAATTTTGTATAAAATTATATACAGAGTCGCATAGGATTATTCACAGTAATTTGTTGTATATATTTTTTTTATACCATATAATTTTTAATATTATTTCTCTGCTTTTTCGAAACGCTTGTAAACAAAAATTTATGCAAAATTAATAAAAATTAAACGTCTTGTTTAATTTAATCATTACAGAAATCTATTTGAAATCAAAGATATTTTTAGCACCATCGCTGCTGACAGTTTTCTCAATTTCAATTTTCCTAAACACAACCACACTCATTTAAATATGTTCTTTATATGCTCTTAACGGCATGATTAATTAACAGTACATACGCTGTTGTCACAAAACTAAACGATAAATATCAAGAATGAATATCTAGTATATGAATGTTTATATATGAGCAATTTCCAATAGCATGGCATTAGAATAGCCAGCTAATGCAAATATAAAGGTGAACATGCTGGCCCAGTAGGAAATGTTCAAAAGCTAAATATTAAATAAATGTTCGTAAATTTTATGTTTTTCTTATATAATAGTGCTTTTCTATACTAGCTTAGCTTTTAGTTTTCTTTTTGGAACAATATTAGTTTTCATTTTAAATGGTTCTGTTTAAAAATAATATGATTCTCATTATATTTGTTTGACATAAATAGTGTCCCAAATATTTTTTAATACATAATATGTACATAAATATAATTTTGAATATATCCAATGTCTTGTCACATACATATTTTTAAAGAAAATATTAAGTTAAAAAGTATTCCAAAGCATGTTTTGCGCTTGAGAATATTAGCATATAGTACGTATTATACAAAATTGGGTTAGATATGACTGAATTCAATCTAATATGATCGAAAAAATTGTCCCAAAATGTGTCCCAAAATTTGCAAATGCTCCAAAGCTAATCTACGTGTGTTTTACGCGTAATAATATTAGCATATACTACTTATTGTACAAAATTCTGTAAGATATGACTGAAAAAATTGTCCCAAAATTTCCAAATGTTCCAAAGCATGTCTACGTGAGTTTTACCGTTAATAATTTTACCATATACTACTTATCATATAAAATTCGGTCAGATACAATCGAAAAAATTGTCCCAAAATGTGTCCCAAAATTTTTAAATGTTCCAAAGCATATCTACGTGTGTTTTACGCTTAATAATATTAGCATATACTATTTATTATACAAAATTCGGTAAGATATGACTGAAAAAATTGTCCCAAAATGTGTCGCAAAATTTTCAAATGTTCCAAAGCATATCTCCGTGTGTTTTACGCTTAATAATATTAGCATATACTATTTATTATACAAAATTCGACTGAAAAAATTGTCCCAAAATTCGTCGCAAAATTTTCAAATGTTCCAAAGCATATATGTATAGGTGCGTTTTACGCTTAATAATATTATCATATACTACTTATTGTACAAAATTCTGTAAGATATGACTGAAAAAATTGTCCCAAAATTTCCAAATGTTCCAAAGCATATATACGTGCGTTTTACGCTTAATGCATATTAGCATATACTACTTATTGTACAAAATTCTGTAACATATGACTGAAAAAATTGTCCCAAAATTTCCAAATGTTCCAAAGCATATCTACGTGTGTTTTACGCCTAATATATTAGCATGTACTACTTATTATTCAAAATTCTGTATGATATGACCGAAAAAAATTGTCCCAAAATATCCAAATGTTCCAAAGCATATCTACGTGTTTTTAATCATGTTGAAGTGTCAAACATTTTTATTCCAAAATTAATAGCTTTGGATATACCCAATAGCTAGGATTTCTTTTGTGCATAAACTTGTATGTAAATATGCATATGTATCTTTTATGTACATACATACATATGTATGTATGTATGTATTTATGTGGAGTGAAGTTAATCATTTGGAACGTCGCAGAAACCTTCAAGTATGAGTTTTTCACTTAATAACATTAGAAAATGTTAAATGCCATACAACATGCAAACATTCTTGATAGAATAACTTGTCCCAAAATGTTGTCCCAATTTTAAAAAATTGTTAGAACGCCTTCAAAAAAGAAGTTATTCGAATCGTTAAATATAAAAATGTCTATTAGAACAATTTAACATAGTACATGCAAGTATATTGTACATGTTTTCCTAATGTGCACAATGAATCCTGTTAATGAGTGTCACAATTTTATTGTTTTAATATAAAAATCTTTGAATTTTTCCCAAGTGTTCTTTATTGACTAATGCATATATTTAGACGTATATTTATGCACGCTTACATCATTGCGCTTAATTAATAAGACAAAAATGTCCCAAAACTTGTCTTCGCGTGCTTTACACTTAATGCCGTCATAAAATAGTGATTATTATGCAACATTTAATTAGCTGTGACCGAAAAAAGTTGTCCCAAAATGTGTCCCAATTTTGAAAATATTTTGGAATACTTTGACAAAACATGCTAATTAAATCCTCAAACGCAATCGTATTAAAGAGTGTCCCAATTTACTTTTCTAATAATAAAGCCAAGAGCTTATTGTTCGCTCATCTATGTAAGTTGTATAATATGTGCGTAGGTACATATGTACATATATGTACATATGTACTTAAATTGTTAAGCTAATAATGTCCCACATGTCCCAAAACGTGTTAAAAACACTTGTTTAACATTTACACGCGTTAGAAAATTGTAAGTATTATACACATTTACTAAAATCTGACTAAAATGGTGTCCCAAAATTTGTCCCAATTTTTTTTTTTTTTTTTTAAATTTCGACCACAAAAAAATTTGTGGTTATATATTCATGTATAAAATTGCATACAAGTTTTTGATATTGGTAAAGCCGTTATCCTAAAATATGTTATTGCCTTTAACTATTTAACCTATAAATTTATAATAATATTTAGGAGCATAAAATATTTTTTATGAATTATAACTTAAATAGTCAATAAGATATGGATAAGGTTTTGCGTTGAATTTTTATTGGATTTGCTTTACAAATAATTTCCATTTAAAATGCCCATGCCCAGTGACTATGGGTCACTGGGTATGAAATTGTAAAACAAAATTTTAAAGTTACGAAGGGGATACACAATCTTCTCAACGACTTCAGAGTAGAAGGTAATAATTTAGTTTGCGTATCTTGTATATTTATGGCAACAAATGAAGAAAGTTTGTGAGTTATAGAGACAATTACAGAAATGAAATAAATTTTTGCTTAGAGTGGGAGAAGGTCATGCTTATTAAACCTTTGGAAAGGGTTTTATTGAGAAGAACTTTTGCTGCTGATTTTAAATGAATTATAAAATCAATTAAATTCAATTTAATATAGCAATATAAAATGTTCGTTAAAAATTCTTACTACATATAAAATAATGTATTATATTGAAATTTCAAACGATGATCCAATACCGTCTTGTGTTTGCAATTGACCACATTTTTTGTTTGCTTGATATTTCTATATTTACCTCAACACAACGGCAAATGCAAATGCCTTAATTAATTAATTGACTGCGTCAAGAGTAAATGACAGAGAATGATGTTTCATCGCTTAGAAATTTAGTAGACGTTTCAACTGTTTCGTTTTTATAAAACTTACAAATGTCTAACGATTAGCATGCGTGCGAGTGAGTTTGTTTTTGAAAAACAAAACAAAAATGTTTACTTTTTTTAAATTGTAATTTGCAATTTTTTCAATACACAACATCGGCGGCAGCAACAACTAAAATAAATGTTTGCATTTAAATGACATGCTTAATTAACTAGACTGCAATTAGCATGATTATATTTAATCAACAATATTTTCGCTTGTGTTTCTTTAGCAATTTTCTTTTTGTGCTTTCAAAAATATCGAATTGAATTTCAACTGAAGAAGTAGTACATAAATCTACAAAAATGTTTTATGTTTTGTATAATTAAATTATTTAATAGTTTATTGCTGTTATTGCAACTTTTAGTATTAAACAATTTTGAAGTAGCAGCGGCAGCAGCAGCGGCAACAAAAAATCGAAATTAAACACAAAAAGTGTAAAAGGTATTCGAGTGTAAAATCATTCAAGTATATTTTAAGATGGAAAAGCACTAGTGTGGAAATCGTATGAATATTTTATTAATTGAGGTAATATTTTATGAAAAGGAAAAACTGAATTTAATTGTTTATTTTTATTTTTTTTTATTGCCAACAAGTAAATGGAAGATAAAATCTAAAAATGCTATTAAGGAAATGGAATATTAAATGGATTTTGAATAAATTCAAATTGTGAAATATGTTTAGAAAAACGAAATCACAAATCGTTTTGAGTAATTCTCCTTATGAGTGCCGAATTTTCCATACACGTATTCATGATTTAAATATATACATATATTTAGTTTTAAATTACTGAATATGTAATAATAAAAGTTTTGTACTATTTAACTAAAAAGTTAACTGATTTTGTGTATTGAACGTTACCCATTCACAGCTTGCTTCTGGTATTAAATTGAAGAACTAAAATTTAATTCTATTTTTTTTTTCTTGCCATCTTTTTATTTTTTTTTTCTTTTCGTACAAAATGTTTTGCTAAATTTTTAATGGAAAATCACGTCAATTAGAAAAGCAAAATAGGCAAAATTATGCTGTTAACAACAAAATAAGCGAAAAAAAATTTTTTTTATGTACATATTTTAAATAAATATAATTTATTTATAATAATAACAAAGGGTCTCATAAAATAAACATAATCAGGTATGTGATAGAAATCGATCGATTTAAAAAGTAAATCACTTTTATAAATCGACTAGTGTGTGATAGATTTCGATCGATTTTATATTCCACTTATGTTTCATTTCCATATAATTGTTATAATTAGAAAACTACAAAATCTTATAATACAACTTTTCACTTTGTGTTTTGTGAATGACATTTCTCAAATATTTAAATTGAAATTAAAAAATATAGATTTTAGATCAATAAAATGGCTTTTGTTACTGCAGTTTCTCTAATTCTTTTTGAAGAAAGGAATGGGTAAGAACGAAAATTTAAGAAGAAGATGTTTAAAAGACAAATCAGATGCGTTGAGTTTACCAGAAGAAACTTAGAATTTTATTTGTGTACAAAACCAGCTCTATATCATGTATACATATGTACATATGTATGTGTGTACGTATTAATATAAACAGATTTGTTGAATGTTTTCGTTTGAATAAAGAGGGATTTGTAATTATTTTAAATAATATTGGAAACCATTTGACCCGTACTTCCATTCCACTTCCAATTCAAGTAGCAGTTTGCAGTTGAAATTCTTTCCTGTTTATTTTATGCAATTTTCTTCTTAATGCAGGTCTTCCAGTCGCACCATACCTTAATTAAATTTATGGAATAAGTATTTTTAATGAGCATCTTTTAAACCCATAAGTGCATTAAAACTTATTTTCTTCCACCCAGTCGTGTCATGCGTTGGCGGTCCATGGCTATTCAAATCTGTGGTCAAATCAGAGCATAAGGTCTTTACATCCACGCTGCTTCCTTAGGTAAAACCCCTGGCAGTATCTGGATGGTTTTCCATAAACTGGATTAAGACATCTTCCTGGATATTATTCTTATGCTTTCTTTCCACTGCAGATGTTTGTAACAAAAAACTTTTTTTTATTTTTATATAGTTTTACTTACATTTTTGTTAAGCTGCTTCGCCTTTCGTTCAAGTAAAAAGTGCCGATTTAAAAATTTAAACCGACATTATCGAAATTCGTCACATGTTAAAATGGTATTTTTTTATTGAAACAGATCCAAACAAGCTTGAGAAATGTTCATTCTTATGCGTTTTTGGTCGACTGTTAACAAATGCGGCACCCATCTGGCAGAAAGCTTTTTCATCTGTAGTTCTTCATGCAAAATTAAATGGACTTGATCATTTGAGATGCCCATGATATTAGCTATTTCACAAATTTTTATTCGTCGGTCATTTAATATCATATCATGCACTTTGGCTAAAATTTCTGTTGTTGTTTCTGTTTTTGGACGTCCACTACGTGGTTCATTTTCAATGCTTGTACCACCACGTTTAAATTCAGCAACCCAATTTTTTACTGTTGCATATGAAGGAGCACTTTCACCTAACACATTCACCATATCATTTTGAATTTCTTGTCCCGATAAACCTTTTTTATGTAAATATTTAATGACACCACGCATTTCTAATTTTTCCATTGTTACAAAATCGCGGATGCGTCTGTTGTGAACACCTGTTTTTATATGGAGTTGCCAGATCGAAACAAAATTTAACATGTGTTCATAGCAGAGATGGAAGTTTCCAAAACACTTAACTCTTTTCTGTTTATACCGCGCTTTTTGTGCTAGGCTAAGAAGTTTCCGAACCGCCCTTACACACATGAATATTTTCCTCTTTATCATATGGAACTATTCTCGAATAATGATTCTTTTTGTGTGCTTTCCCAGTACATTTCAATAGCACTAAAATGTTATTGTTAGTAAATTTATTGTACTTCTCAAAAATATCCCAAAAATTTTTATATTCGTGTTTTTCTTATCCTTGAGCTTAAATTTAAAGTTATTACCTTAATATTTCATTCCTTTTCCATACAAACTTTTTTTTTTTTAATAAATATGTGTAAACAAATTTTAACATTTTACCTTAAAAATTTTAATTATTAACAAAATAATTTTAATATTAGTAGACAGTAAAACCAAATGGAAATCCACCTTGGCTGGTATTTATATTTTTCTATTTGGCGTGTTTTTATTTATTAATTAAAATATTAAACACATGCTTTTAATCATGATGCTCATACAGATCACACCGCAGTCATTTGAAAAACCACTCAAAACTCTTGACACTGACCTTTGTTGGCAATCAAACTTGAAAATAGAAATAAATGCATAAAAATAAATGTAAAATAGAGAGGGAGATAGTGAAACAAATTTTTTCAAATTTTTATTAATAAAATATTTTCTTCTGATACAATTTGCTTCTTTTTTTTCTTCCTTGCCTTGCTGGTGTAATTTGAATTTATGAATTGAATCAATAAAAATATACACAAATTTCATTATTTCGCAAAAGATTACGAAGAAAAAATAAATAAAACAAAAACACTTTAAATTTATTCGAAAGTCTATCAGGAAAATTTACAAACTTTTCATTTTTGATGTTGTGACTAGTGTGGAATGAATTACTAACTCGGTTTGATGGCCCAGCGGTTCTGGTAAAATACATCCTGAGAAATAGAAATCCATAAAAATTTTTTAATTAAAACCCAAAAAAAAAAGAAATTATATTTTCCATTCTTTCAAGTACTTGGTATAAGGTACCGATGATTACTCTTGTTACATGGCTCTTGCGTACATTATTTTATCCGATCTACCGGGTTATTGGAGGACATGACAAAATAACGAAAATTATTTATAAACGAATAAAACTAATTTGTGTTCTACATTAAAATATAAAAAAAAAATAAATAAATAAATACAATTTTTAATTAAAAACTGAATAAAAAGATTGCGCAATTTACATATTTCGTGTGTTAGTATTGAAATCGTGTTATAAAAATAATAACTTTTTGAATAAACTTACTTCTTCTTTAATAAAAATGGCTTTTTGAATTGAAGTAACTTTTATGGAATAAAACTAGTTATGAAATTATCTATTTCAATGAACGAAAAAAACGCACTTTAAAAAAAAAGCTTAAAACTTAAAAAAAAAAGTACATTTTTTTAAAGATAAATTTTTGAACTGAATCATCTGTTTCGAATAACAATTATTTTTTCGAAAAAGGACCTATTGAATAAAAGTAGCTTCAATAAAAGTACTGTTTTGGATCATAGTATGAATAAAAGTACCTTTTAATTGTAGTCTGTTTGAATAAGAATACCGCTGTTTATTTTTTTGTCCTTTTAACATAAAATTTAAATTTCTGAATTTAAGTATCTCTAAATAAAATACCTTTTTGAATAAAGTCTTTACAGAATAAAAGTGCTTTGATGCAATAAAAATACCTTTCTGAATAATAGTATATGTTTGACTGGAAGCTCGCTTTTTAAAGAAGTACCTTAGCATATAAAAGTACTATTTTGAACAAAAAACAAGTATCTTTTTAACCTAAGTACCTCTTTGAATTAAAATACCTTTTTGAATGAAAGTACGATCTGGAATACAAGTACTTTTTTTGAATAAAATTTAATTTTTTAAATAAAATAACTTTTTTGAATAAATGTCCCTTTTGTAGCGAAAGTACTTTTTTGAGCAAAAGTACCCTTTTTAACAAAAGTACCCTTATCGATGAAAGTACTTTTTTGAGTTAAAGTACCTTTTTAAATAAAATAAAATTTTTTAATAAAAGTACGATTTGGAATACAAATACATTTTTAAATAAAAATAGATTTTGAAGTAAAATTACGTTTTTGATTAAAATTGCCTCTTTGAATAAAGTATATTTTTGAATAAAACTACGATTTGGAATGAAATTGCATTTTTGAATAAAAAAAGCACTTCTCTGAATAAAAGTACTTTTTGTAACGAAAGTACTTTTTTTTAGAAAAAGTACCCTTTGTTAACAAAAATACTTTTTTTTTCAATAAAAGTACATTTTTAAATAAAAATGTTTTTTTTCAATAAAATTAAGTTTTTCAATAAAAGTACTTTTTTGAATGAAAGTACCGTTTTAAATAAAATAAAATTTTTTTGAATAAAATTAATTTTTTAACAAAATAGCTTTTCCGAGTAAAAGTATCTTTTGCAACGACAGTACTTTTTTGAGTAAAAGTACCATTTTTAACAAAAGTACCTTTATCAATAAAAGTTCCTTTTTTAAATAAAAGTGCCTTTTTCAATAAAATCGCTTTTTCAATAAAAGTACTTTTTTGAATTAAAGTACCGTTTTAAATGAAATAAAATTTTTGAATAAAAGTACGATTTGGAATAAAATTGAATTTTTTAAATAAAATTACTTTTCTGAATAAAAGTACCTTTTGTAACGACAGTACTTTTTTGAGTAAAAGTACCATTTTTAACAAAAGTACCTTTAGCAATAAAAGTAACTTTTTAAATGGAAATGCCTTTTTCAATCAAATTAAATTTTTCAATAATAGTACTTTTTTGAATTAAAGTACCTTTTTAAATAAAATTTAATTTTTGAATAAAATTTAATTTTTGAATAAAATTTAATTTTTGAATAAAATGTAATTTTTGAATAAAATTTAATTTTTGAATAAAATTTAATTTTTGAATAAAATGTAATTTTTGAATAAAATTACGATTTGGAATACAAGTACCTTTTTGAATAAAATTGCATTTTTTAATAAAAAAAACTTTTCCGATTAAAAGTACCTTTTGTAACGAAAGTACTTTTTTTTAAGTAAAAGTACCCTTTTTAACAAAAGTACCTTTATCAATAAAAGTACCTTTTTAAATAAAAGCGCCGTTTTCAATAAAAGTACTTTTTTGAATTAAACCAACTTTTTGAATAAAAGTACGATTTGGAATGCAAGTACCTTTTTGGAATAAAATTGTATTTTTGAATAAAATAACTTTTCTGAATAAAAGTACCTTTTGTAACGAAAGTACTTTTTTGAGTAAAAGTATACCTTTTTTAACAAAAGTACCTTTATTAATAGAAGTACCTTTTTAAATAAAAGTGCCTTTTGTCAATAAAATTTCGTTTTTTAATAAAAGTAAAAATAAATTTTTTTACTAAAAGTACGTTTTCTGAATAAGAGCACCTGTTGGAGTGAAAGCTTGCTCTTTAATAGAATTAACTTTTTTTTAAAGTAGCTTTTAGAATAAAATGTGTAATTTTTTATGATCTATTTTGAATGCGAGTTTTTTTTTAGTAAATGTGCCTTTTGATGAGAGTAGGTGTGAAGAAAAACTAACTCTAAAAAAAGGTGTTTCTGTTTAACATAAAAATACTAAAAGTCTCATTAGAATTGAAATAAAATTTTCGAGTTGAGTCATGGCTACTTTACCAACAATTGTCGCATAACAATAAACCATTTGTTGTCGTCTGGTCCATAAATATCCATGTGTTAAAAAAATTAAGTGATGCCCACACACACGTGGCCCTTGTTTGCCTATAAAATATACGAAACTTTAAGGAAAACGCTGCAACATTTAACAAAGTAAACTTAAAGTTTTCAATGTACATTTACCAAGTGAAAATTTATATATTTTATAGTACAAATATTTTGCCTATTTTACCTTAACAATAATAATAAAAAAATATAGTTTTTTAATCTCCTGCTCTAGTAGCGGCAATTCCTAAACTTGTATAATTTTCTTTACAAAAGCCATTTATGTAATAATCAGTTTTAGTTCATTGACTTGCAACTAGTGGCAACATTTCTATTACAAAGTAAAGTTTCATAACAACAACTAAGACAAAATCAAACCAGCAACAACCTGCATTAGCAAGCAGTACAAAATGTTATAATTTCAATTTTCATTAAAAGTGTGTAACAAGACTTCTTGTTTTTCCCCCAATATTTCGCAGTTTGTTACATACAGACATACATACACACATGCACTCTATATTCCCCCGTTGCAAAAAGAAACAAGTTTGAAAGTAAAAAAAGTTGCAAGATATATCTATTGCTACAGTTTGCTAAAATTTTGTTAGGAGCAATACACTCCGCTTGTGTGGAGGAAAGTTTCTATTATTATTGCGGCGCTATCATTGTGATCAATTTTAAAACAATGTTGTCAATACAGGAAATACAAATCTCACGCACAAAGATGTTTTAAACTGAATCAGGTTGTAGATTTAACTTCATTTTTGTTTTAATAGCAAACTGGAGTGGAATTAAAACTAGTTGTTGTTTGTTAAATGGAAACAAAACTTTCCCAGGAAAAGATGTTAATAATAATAAAAAGAGAAATTTTTTTAGTACATACGTGTGTGCATATATATGTGTGTGTTTAATTGAAAGATTGTAGGGTACATTTATGCGCATGCGAGTATTAGGTAATTTTTCTGTTGAATTGGGGGAAAACCGTTTCAAGTGAAAGTTGAATTTTCTAGTCAAATTTGATTGTTGTGTTTAACAGGGCTTAAGGTTATTTTATTTATTTCTCTATAAATATATTTTCCGAAACATTTTTATAATTTTCAACTCAGGCCTTTCATTATTTCTCAGCCAATTTAAAAATGTTAGTGGTTCCATAGCACATCACACTATAAGGGGTCCTTTATCGTCCTGTTGGTACTTATTTTTTTTTTTTTTTTTTTTGTTTTAATTCAAAAATCTTGTGAGTGGACGGTTCGAAAGAAAAATTCACCACCTAGAATGAAAGACTAGTCAAATAAGGTTTCTAAATGTGGGTAATCTTTTTTTGCCGCGCCCCCAAATACAGCACTTTTTTATATAACGCCGCCATTTACAGTCCGATGTCAGCATATCGTATATCGTTGTTCATGGCTGTACTATGGCTTCTTTTTATCCTTGGGTGACTTTTTGATCTGGGGGCAAATTACGGCATTCGATATCGATCGAAATTTGTGTTTAAATTGTATGGAAATTTCGATCAATATCGAATGCTGTAATATGGCCCCTGATGTCTTATTAAACTTTTTATATATGATACATCGGATCCTTCCCCCCGTTTTAAGAAAGTCCTTCTAAAATCTAATATATATAAAATTTGTTCATAACTAAGAAAGAAACCCTTGCGGAATATCATTAATATTTGAAATATCTTAAATACCTTAATTTTTTGAAACGGTTGAAAAAAGAAACAGGAAACAAAAACTTATTATTTATTTATTTATAATTTTTATTTTTATTTTTTGTACTGAACGTCGCCTTTTATAGACCGATTTAGGTTGGTTATATGGGAATATATATTTTGGCTATTGCGTTTGTCGTTGTCGTCACGATGTCGCTAAAATGTGACATAACTTTCATATGCTTTTTTATACTGGAGTCGCTTAATTTTGTTAACGTCTATGGCAACTATAATGAAGGCCCTTGTTCTCCCACTGCTCCTCCACTTATCGAATACACTGTGGTGTCGGGATTTAGTGCTCAAAAATTATTTTTAATTAAAAATTTTTTTAAAAAAACTTAATATTATTTATTTTTGCTAAGCATGTAGGTTTTGCGCAATTTGTTTTGCTGCCTCTAAATATTTCATTCACAAATATTTTTAATATTCCCACAAAAAAAAAAAAAATTAATTAATTTAGTTGCTTATATGTTTTTGTTGCCATTTACTTGTTTGTTTTTATACATTTTAATTGAAAATAACCATGTCAAATGCTTTTTCACTCATTAAGTTTTCAGTTGTTCGGTTTCAATTCATTTTTATATCATTTGACACCTGCAAGTGATGGCAGCCGCCGAATGCAAAAAGGAAAAAAATATATATTGTTCTTTTGCTTTCATTAACACAATATAAAAGATTTAGAAAATAATATAACGAATATCTTTTAGATGCTCAGGGTATTTTGAAAAGCTAAAGGATGAAAAAAAAAGTTTTTTGTTTTTTGCAAATAAATTTATCTTATGATCGATTAGTCATCAGTGGGGATTTCTTCTTATATATTTGCGAAAGAAATTCTTTGAGAATGATAAATGGCCTCTGGTGGCATTTAGTTGGTTTTTAGTTTTCTTTTAGCAAACTTTTTTTTTTTTTTTGATGTAAGAATTTAAGCAACCATTTAATTTTGTACAGAAGCAGCCAAAAGAATACAACGTAGTTAAATGAAATAAACCATAAAATTACTACAAGTATAAAGACGGGCTTAAAGAAATAGCACTAGACTTGACTATAAATTTTAAAGTATGTCTCAGACACACGAAACAACTTGACGAAAGGACAAATCAAAATGTAATGATTAATTTTACAGTTCACCGTTTTACATAAACTACAAAATTGGTAAATCAATTTATAAATCTTGAATTGCTGAACGAATACTTGAAAAAATTGTAACAGATTGATATTATTTATCTTGATTTGAAGTCAGTTAAAAAAGTAGAAGGATTGTAGTATAAGTGTTCAAAATAAATAATCACCCTTATTCTGTAACTATTTGTCAACGTCACGTCAAGACAATATCAGAACTAAGATATCTGCGTAGTATTTTTCCATGGCATTTAACTAGTTTTAAACAGTCTCGTGTTATTTTCTAGACCCTACTGCCAGCAGTAATCAGTTGTTGCCCACAACTGGAATGTAACTGCGCTAATTTTGATATTGTCTTGATATGGCGTTACAGAATAAAGAGAAATAATAATTTTGTTGTTGTTTTTAAACAAAATATAGTGAAAAACTTATTAATTTGTCATACATTTTTTTATATATTTATTTTTTTTAATTAGTATATTTGAATAATGTTCGATTAATATTATTCGAATAATATTGTTGAAATAATTTTATTCGATCAAATAACTTTAATTTAATAATATTATTCGAATAATAATAAAATATGTTATATTTTTAAGTAACTCATTTTGAAATATATTATTTTTCAAAAAAATTTTATTTATTTGAATATTATTATTTGAATAACATTATTCGATTAATATTATTCGAATAATATTATTCGATTAATATTATTCGATTAATTTTATTCGATTACTACTGTTCAGACAATTTTGTTTGAATTTTACCAGGCAAATATATGTCTGCATATTATTCGGTGAATATATGAATGAAATCTATACAAAATAATTATTTTCATATATGCAGTTTTCATCATATGTTAATCCCCCTTATGCTGTAACTATTTGTCGACGTCAAGGTCGAGACGATATTAAAAATGGGATACTGAAATACTCGTCGTGGGGATCAAGACTGTTAAGAATACACAATTGATGAAGAAAAAGTGTAAAGAATTGTGCTATTTTTTATATAATATTGGCGTTGACGTCGACGTCGACAAATACTTACGGAATAAGGAGGAATAAAAAATTTATTTTTATTTAGGTAAAAGGTTTATGTTTTTATTGCTATTCCTTCTATAATCTAATGCAATTATTATAATTCGATTAATTTTTTATTCGAATAGTATTTATACATAAAATTATTAATTGAATAATTTTCGCTTTAATGCAATCACATTTATTTTAATAATATTCTTTTAACAATATTTAAAAAAAAATGATAAAGAGAATTGCTTTTTCGTATAATATATTCGAATAACTTTATTCGATTATTTTTATTCGAATACAATTTTTATTCAATATTTAAAAAAAATGACTCATAATTCTCATTGTACATTGTAAAAGTGTTAAATTGAGTTCAAATTACACTGTAAAAAATAGTACAGTAAAAACTTGATAATCCTGACCTCGCTAATCCGTATTATTCGGTAATACGGACATTGTTTTATATAGTAAAAAAAAAAATATTTAGTGACTTATTAGAAATAAAAATCAATTAGTTTAATGCTGCAATTTCGTTTTTCTCTACCAGGGATTTTATTTTTTTCTCTCTTCTAATTGTGTTTTGTTCAGAATCCATGATTTTCAAAATTATTTGGACTCGCGTTACATATCACTTGATGTTTGTCCAATCATATCTTTAAATTTAAAGCTCTTAACGTTAAAATTTTATACATTCTGACCGTAGCTGCTTGCTACTGCTAACTGTTTTTCTATTTATGCTTTCGTTACGCACATAAAAATATAATATCCTTTCAAACTTTGTCAGCACAATTTTGTTGCACTGCAATAGTGTGTAACTTATTCCATACTTTGTTTCTCCCCTTCTATTCTTATTATTGTCGTTAACAAATGCACTTAGGAATGTTATACAGGGAAATGTATAGCATACACGCTCTTTCCTCTTCATACTTTTGTCATATCATCCGTTTTAATAATTTGAAATAGTTTGGCACTATAAAAGTTTCGTTGTATTTTTTAGGAAAGACAGCAGCGAAACAGGTGTTGTTGAAGGATTTTTTTTTTTTAATATTTTTTTTTTTTAAATTTTTTTTCGCTTGTTTTGTTGTATATTGAATAGAAGTACATGTCAACCACATAATGTGTTTTAGCTTTGGGCCAATTGTTGCAAGAGCATTAATTTAAAATAAAGTTTTTGATAGAATTCAAAAAGAAAGTTGCAAAATAATTTTTTGGGCCAAAATGTAAAATATAAGAGAAGAAAAATTACAATTGTAATTGTGTGCGTAAATTCAACATATTAAACACTTTAAGCAGAACAGCTGTTTTTGAAAGCCACTACACTTTCATCGTCAGTATTCATTTCTTTTTTCTCTCCTTATTAGCACTTATGAAATGGCGTAATATGATAACAGTTTTAATTGATATAAATTAGCTTGTGAATTAGTATACGAGAATTGTTTCAACATCAATCTGAATTTAGAACACATTGTAAGAACCCCCTTGATCAGTGATGAAATCTAAGACGATCGAGCCATGTCCGTCGATCTGTGGAAATCACAATACTCTCCAAACGAAAAGAAGGATAGCACAGATCAAGTTCGTAAATGGGCTGAATCAGGCCAGAGGGAAAAAAGTTCCCCTAAGGAGAACCGACCTCTAAAAAACAACATAATTTTTAGAGTTTTTTTCTTATTAATTTTGTTAAGCAAATGATATGTTTTAGTGTCAAAAAGGATCCAAAGCGTTGGACTTGGAGCCAGAAAATCAGAAAAATCAATTTTTTCACCCCGCCCCTTTAGTGGGCGTTGAAGTAACATATTACATGGAGAAATAGGGTAAATATTTAACAAATTGTATTCCATAAGCCTACATTCCTTAAAAATTAACTTTTCAAGCTTTTTTGGCGCAGCTGAGACATTCTCTAATCTTCCTCCCTCGAACAACATTTGAACCTTAAATGGAAAAAAAAAAATTTTTTTCCATTAAAAAAAATTTTTCTATAAAAAAATTTTTTTATCAAAAAAATTTGTTTTCAATAAACGACTTTTTTTTCCTGCTCTTTAAATGATTAATTTTCTGTATAATCACATCTGTTTGCCGCTGCCTATTAAATTTATTACTCTATACCTCTAGCGAATTTCAATGTTAATTTATTTCTTAAATTCAATTCGTATTTGTACAGCACAGAATAAATCATGTACAATTTTGAGATGTATTTTTACAATTTTAAATAAAAATACTTAAATATGAGCACTACTTTGGCCATAAAATTCTGGACAAATATTTAGTAAATTTTTTAAATTTCAATCTATTTTTATGTTACAATTCTGGAAATACTTCCATTGAATACATAGAAAAAAACATGTTTTTTGTTCATGGTTTTTTGCAAACATCAAAAAAAAAAAAAGAAATTAAATCGCTTTCAATTTATGAATCTGTTCGTTTAACAAAGCAATCGACCACCGTGCTAGAGCCGCCACTTTGATTTTGTCATTTACTATTTCCTAGTAAATTTCATAAAAGCAATTACTAGACATTTTAATATGTTTTTTTATTAGATTTTTGTTTTAACAGTCTGAAAATTAAAAAATAAAAACAAGCCAAAATATCCATTAAACTTGCAACAGACTTTGCTAACAATGTAGAGAAATTTAATAGTTGAATGTAAAACTGATTTGAAGATGATTGAGCATGAGCAACAAAAAAAATTGATATATAAATAATTTACAAAAATAAAAATAAAAAATTAAATTTATGGCATAAATTCGAGTGGAAAGTTAGAAATAATAATAATTTTTGCTCTAGGAATTAATACGCCAAATTCACTAAAAATTACTTTCAATGTTATTTTCATGTTTTGTAGCGTGCGTCACACAGCTTATATAAATTAGGGTTTTTTGCATAATATTTTCATATACATATATTTTTAAAACAATTTTAACAGTATAATATTAGAATTTCACTTACAACTAAATGTTATATTCATTCAATGAATATCATTCAAATAAATTTTTTACAAAAAATTTTTATTCTATCCAAAAAAAATTTTCATTATTCGTCTAGATTTTTATGCTAATAAATGCTAGTTCGAATAAAATTTATCAAAATAAATTTATTTAATTAAGGGAACCAGTTTAATTGTTATAATTTTTATTCGAATAATTTTCGTTCAAATAAATTTTTATATTAATTATATTTACCTAAATAAATACATATATTCGTAATATTTAAGAGAATCAATTTAGTTTGTGAAATTTTTGCTCGATAGGTTTTATTCGAATAATTTTTGTTCGAATAAAATTGTATGCACATATTTTTCCAAATAAATTTATTCGCGTAATATTTAAAAAAATCACTTTAATATTTATTTAAATAATTTTTAATCGAATAATTTTTAATTTACGAGTTTTTTAATCGATTAAAAGATTAATTTTTAATCGACTAATTTTTAATCGATTAATTTTTAATCGATTAATATTTAATCGACTAATTTTGTTCGATTAATTTTGTTTAAATATATTTATTAAAATAAACTTATTTATACGATATTCACAATTGTATTATAGTCTAGTAAATTTTAATAGAATATACTATATTTCCCTAATACTCGTAATTTTTATATGAATAATTTTTATTCGAATAAAATTGTATGCACATATTTTTCCAAATAAATTTATTCGCGTAATATTTAAAAAATCACTTTAATTTTTATTTAAATAATTTTTAATTGATTCATTTTTAATCAATTAGTTTTGTAATCGATTAATTTTTAATCGATTAACTTTTAATCGACTAATTTTGTTCGATTAATTTTTTTTTTGTTAAATATATTTATTAAAATAAACTTATTTATACGATATTCACAATTGTATTATAGTCTAGTAAATTTTAATAGAATATATACATATGAATATCCTTAATACTCGTAATTTGTATATGAATAATTTTTATTCGAATAAAATTGTATGGACATATTTTTCCAAATAAATTTATTCGCGTAATATTTAAAAAATCACTAATTATTATTTAAATAATTTTTAATCGATTAATTTTTTAATCAATTAACTGTTAATCGACTATTTTTAGTCGACTAATTTTATTTGATTATTTTTTTTTTTTAAATATATTTATTAAAATAAATTTATTTATACGATATTCACAATAGTATTATTCGTATTTCCTTAATACTCGTAATTTGTATATGAATAATTTTTATTCGAATAAAATGTAGGGAATTTTAAAACTAAATTTTGTTTGCCGAATATGAAATTTAGTAATACTACATGATAAATATTCCCCAAGCATCAAAAAAATTGATAAGCAATTTTCAACTTCCAGTGCAGAGCACAAGAACGCTATTTTCGAAAACCGCTGCTCTTCCATTAGCAGTACTCGTGCGTAGTTTTTGCTTGGTGGCTCAGTATGTGATGAGATTTTATTTATAAAAATTTTCTGAGGAAATAGTGAACGAGAACTGTGTTAATACTTTTAACACACATTAAATCACTGTGTTGCCATTTCAGTATTTTCTTCATCTTCCATTTTGTCTGAATTTTCGACTCCTTTTTACTTAAGTTGAACTTTTGAATTTTTAATATTTACTCAAGTCTATGAATGACGAGGAGAAGTATTGAACGTATGAAATAAAATGAAAATTTTTTATATAAAAAGGTCTCCAGCTTAAAAAATTATTAGCAAAATTCTGTTCTAATAATTTATATACGGACTATTTTTATTCGCCAGATTTTATTCGAATAGTAATATTATTTTAATAACTTTTTTTAAATAATATTCTTTAAAATATATTCTACTCTAATATTTGCTTGGGAATAATTTTCATACAATTTTAAGTAAATAATTTTCATTTGAGTAAAATTTTCTGCAAGAATTATTAGTTTTAATTGGAATACTATAAAGGAAACAAAATGTTTTTCTGTTAATAAATTTTTTATTTTAATATAAAATTCATTTTAAATAACAAGTTTGTTCTCTTGCGAATCTTAAATCTATTTTCTTTACGAGTCAATTTTGTATGTGTGTGTGTGTGTAAGAACACACACCACCAGATAAACAATTTTCTAGGAAGGAATAATACTTGTTTAAATCCTTGCATGCGGAGCCTATTTCTTAGTAGAATAATATCTATCACTCAAACAAGAAATGAAGTCAACTTTTTCATGTAGCTGCCAGTGCAAGATTTGAAACTTTTTTTCCCTTTTTTATATTGTTTGACTGACATTTGCATTAAACGGTGGGCCTGAAGGACAAGATGACGGTTTTCTTTAGCGCACTACATTTGTCTTGTGAATTCTTATTACAAAAGTTTTACATAAAAAATATAAAGAAATTACTTAACACATGTAAACGTGTCTCTAAGTTCTGTAAAGACAACCAAAGACTGTGTGTGTGTGTGTAGTAAATGAAATCAAGTAACATTTGCAACCCTTCTAAAGTAAAATATTTTTTTAGCGACATAAAATAATTCTGGTAAACATTTGAATATCATGTACTAAAAGTTTTCAGGTTCTGCTTTTCTGCTTTTTATTCCTTTACGACATTTAAGTAATTTTCCATAAAGCAAATAAATTGAAAAAATAAAATATTAAGTGCTATTTATTTAGGTCCTTGTATTTGAATTTAGGTCAAGTGTTTTAAAACGAAATGAATTATATATTTTTGTTTCTTTTGCATATGATCCTGCTGATAAAGTAAGAGTAGTAGTGAGTGTAAATAATTAAATCATTCAGAAGGCACGATGGTTTTAAATCACGTACGATTTTGAAATCATTCATTAGAAGTCAGTTTCATTTTTCTAAATCACGAGCTAAGTTCGTTTCGCTTTGTATAAAGTTAATAATGGATGCGTATTGGAATTGATCAGAGATGGGAAATTTTAAAATAAAAAATAAAATAAAATTAACTCAAAAATAAATATAATAAATTCTAATATTCTATTTCGTTACAAAAACACTGGTTTAATGGTTGCTATTCTTACTGACATTTTTAAAAATGAAAAAAAAAAAAACCAAACCAAGTTCACTGATGAGAGATGGCCTAGTGGCCTTCGAAATCATTACTGATCGGTTCTGTTAGCATAATGATTGCCTAAAATATTTCAAGTCTTCTACTTTTAATACAAATTTTTTTAATTTAAGATTAATTCTTAAACAGAACAGATTTTCAAATATAATCTTAAGCCTGACTAATGATTTTCGTAATTCTCATAACGTTAGAAATGTGATCTTTACTTCAATCGTGAGTTATAAAAATTCGAATTGTATTGCATGTTCGGGTCTTCATTTACTCCTTCCGGAATTGTTAAATTGTGGCAGAAAAATACGAGTTCTGTTTGTCTCAAAACAACACCTTAAGCATGGCTCAGCCACCGTATTCATCAAAATTGTCCCTCTGTGTCTCTTTGTTTGTTCCCCAGATTGAGGAGACCCATAAATGAACAGTATTTAACGTTGATTGATTAGATAAAAATATAATCTCTGCGAAAATTCAAGGACATGCCAAAAATTGCATATCAGAACTGCTTCGAGAATTGGGAAAAAACACTGTTACCAGTGTATTATATCTTAGAGGAAATATTATATCAGTGTATTATAACTTTGAAGAGCACAATATAGAAATTGCATAAAACAATATTAATTGAGAAAGGCAAATATATTTTGAACATATTCTCTCATATGTTTGAAAGTTCAAAACATAAGCGAAATTGAAAAATTTTGTTGTTGGGATATTGTTACTATCGACATAAAAATATCTCTTAAATCATATGTATATGTGTGTTTCATTAATATTGGTGAACGATAAGATACTTAAAAGAGTATCACGAAAAATATAGCCGTATTTATATATAAGAATCCAAACTAAATGAGAATTATATTATAATTTTTGTTTGTTTATTATGTATATCTACATAAAAATACCTTTCAAATCATATATGTTTCATCAATATCGGTGAACAATAAGATACTTAAAAGTGTACCACAAAAAAACTAATAATAATAAAATAAAAAGAAGTCTTCTTATTTATATATAAGAAACTAAATGAGAATTACATTTTGCTTACAAATATATATTATATTTAAAGCCTTCTATATCGCTGTGTATGGGCTGTTTTCGTTTTTTACATAAGAAAAATAAATCTTCGCATTTATTTATAAGAATCCAAACTAAATGAGAATTACCATAGTTGAAAAAGTTTGTTGTTTATTGTGTCTATCTACATAAAAATACCTTTTAAATCGTATATGTTTCATCAATATCGGTGCACAATAAAATGCTTAAAAGTGCACCACAAAAAATAAAAATAAAAAAAAAGTCTTCTTATTTATATGTAAAAAACCAAACTAAACCAGAAGTATATCATATCTTGCTTACAAATATGTATATATTATATTCAAGGCTTCTATATCGCTGTGTATGCGCCTTTTTCGTTTTTTTTTTTTTTTCAATAAAAAAAAGAAATCTTCGCATTTATATATAAGAATCCAAACCAAATGAGAATTATCATAATTGAAAAAGTTTGTTGTTTATTGTGTCTATCTACATAACAATACCTTTTAAATCATGTATGTTTCATCAATATTGGTCAACGATAAGATATTTAAAAGTGTACGACAAAAAAAATAATAATAAAAAATAGATAAAAAAAGTTTTCCTATTTATATTTAACAATCCAAACTAAATGAGAATTATATCATATCTTGCTGGCAAATATATATTATATTCAAAGCCTTCTATATCGCTGTGTATGGGCTGTTTTCGTTTTTTCGATAAAATAAAGAAATCTCCGCATTTATATAAGAATCCAAACTAAATGAGAACTACCATAGTTGGAAAAGTTGGTTGTTTATTGTGTCTATCTACATAAAAATACCTTTCAAATCATATATGTTTCATCAATATCGGAAAACGATAAGATACTTAAAAGTGTACCACAAAAAAATTAATAAAAAAAAGCTTTCGTTTTTATGTATGTATATATAAGAATCCAAACTAAATGAGAATTATATTATATTTTCCTTACAAATATATATTATATTTAAAGCCTTCTATATGGCTGTTTTCGTTTTTTCGATAAATACTGAGAAAATTAATAAATTTTGCTCAGAAATCATTTTCATTGTGTTGCATAAATCTATGAGGGATGTCTAGCCCAAGATGTCTGGACTGGAAATCTTTCTGTCGTATAATTGCATTTAAAATAAATAATAATTATAAAATTTTGCTTTACAGAACTATATCGAGCGAGACATCGTGGGCCAGGCATTTTATGCGCTCTTTTAATTTTTACACTCCTTTCGCCGTATTCATAAAATTTTCATGAAAAATTTATTTTAAACAATATTTCAATTTCTACCTATTTGTGTAATTGTATGAATATTTTAATATTTTAAGCAATATTTTTAATTTATCTAATTCAATTATTTTTTCTTGTTCTCTTTTTAGGTAAGTTTTCTTATCATCTTGCGTCTTCAGCTTGAAGTCCTTTTGTATTCTTGATTGATTTTATTACCAAGAAATTGTATGTATTTGTTTGGCTGTATGTATGTATTAAATGTTGCAATACAATATTTTTTCAATAGCATGATGTAGTTTCTAAGTAAATAGCAAAAACACTTGACATATCGCACCCCCTCTCCTTTTATAGCAGTTTAGAATTTCCCAAAGTAAACTGGTATTATTTTCTCTCTCTCTCTCTTTCCTGGTACTTCTCTTATATACAATAACCCTGCCAAAATTATTTGCTTATATATTAATAATATCTTGCTGGTTGTATCTAAAAATGTACGAGTAGTAGGACTTTTTGAAAAGTTTCAAGGAGAATGCTGGTGTATGTGACACACTGGACATTTTCAAATCGTTAAAAAATAACTTGTGAACTATTGGCCTTTAGTTGAGAAAGGATTTAAACATTTAAAAGTAAAGAAAGGAAAAAGACTTAAAGTAGTAGCAGAGAACTTTTATTCAACAGTTTTTGTTGTCGAGATTTGTGCTAAGAACAAATATTTCCCTATATTGCAGATTGCAGGCAGCATGTATATTTTATTATTGGTTTTAACATTAAAATATAAAAGGCTTTAAATTATTGATCTGCTATTATAAATTAACAATTTCAGAGACTATTACAGCAACAACAAAAAGTCATAAAATTAATAAGTCATTAAATAACAACACTATACAACAGTTCCCAACTTTTTTCAAAGTTACGGGATGCTGCAGACAGATCGTGTGCTGTCCTTTTACTACATCACATCGTAATTTTGTTTCACACAGACATAAATGAAAACCTTCGTATATGATGGAAACCTTCCCCGTGCTCATGAGATTCCATAGACAACTAATTTTGAAACAAGTCCATATGCGAGTTCAGAAAGTGGATTTTCGGTGCCTTGTAAACCATCAATCAATTTTTCAAACTCTTATCGAATTGTGTACATTTCAGCAAAAATTAGAAAAACACACATTTTGAAAAAAAAAAATAAAATTAAAATTGTATAATAAACAAGTAAAAACGTTATATTCGACCGGTTCGAATCTTAAATACCCTCAAATATTTAGTAAGTAAAATTAAAATATTTAACTGGATGGGACAGAGTTCCTTTAAGACATCTCTGGGCCCAATTTTAAATCTTTTCCGGGAAGGGCCATGGGGTAGACGTTTCACCTCTGCTACATCAGAGAACATCTCAGCTTCTTATAGGCCTAGGGAATACAAATTGTTAAATATTTACACTATTTTTGCATATAATATCATACGTAAACGCCCACTAAAGGGGGCGGGGTCCAAAAATAGACTACATCATGTTTTCCACAGACGAACGTATGGGCATTCCTGCTAGACCGTCTTAGACTTCATCACTGTTCAATAATATATATCCTTTATTGTTTTTAGAGAGCATTGAATCTGAATTTTTTGCGGTCCCTCTAGCAAGGGCCGTAGGGGAGACATTTCACCTTTGCCATAAGACTCTAAAAATAAATATTTGGCGTAATTAAATGCAAAATTTATTATGTGAGTGAAGATATTAAGGCAGGGTTAAACATGTTTTGACGTAAGCAGTTACGAAACAACGTATTTAGCTTGGAAGTTAAGTATGTTATGACGTAACGAATTGGCAAACAGTGAAGGTTTATTTTTATGAAAATCCATATTTAATAAATTTTTAGAGCATTTTGTGTAAATATTTTACAGATCATGAGAAGTCAATTTACAGGCCATGAGTGAGTGAGTGTGTGTGATCTTGGAGGGATTTTGCCGCCAGTGGCCAATTAAGGAGTTGGCATATATTGCCAGTAAATAGAAAATGGTTATGGGATATTTTATTTTTCCCCCTCCCGAAATATAGTTTAAGTGGGTCAAGAGCATGATCACGGTGGCAAATTCACATCACTTCCATGTGAGAAACCGCATGTCGTTGTTGTCGACATCATCCAATTCCAATTCATGCCAAAAGACGTTGCTAATCATCGACCTATAGCCCCTGGTGAACATCATCCTCAACGAAATATGAGCCGATGGAAGACGTGCCGTGCCGCCAGCCCAAAAACCACACCGAACAATGACTTTTTGTGGATGCATTGGGTACTCTTGGATCTCATGGGGATTGATGTCGTCCCGAATTCAATTTTTTGTTTTTTTTTTTTTTTGTTTGTTCAGAAATGGGCCTCAGCAGCTTGGAAGACGATTTTTTGATGAAATTTAGGGTCATTTTTGATAAAAGAATTTTGTTATTTTCACGTGTTGTTGAATGCAATATTTATGCAAGACGATTAAAAAAAAGAAAATAAATGGTAAATAATTCGCCAAATGTAGCGTTAAAATTGGCATGAAAATAAAATTAAATTGCTAAAAAAAAGTGTAAAAATATGTTAAATTTACACAATTAGAGAATTTTTGGCTTAAATACACTTTAGCTACGCACTTCCGATTGAGATGAAATTTCGCATATCGATAGAAAAACATTGCATTTTTATAGGAAATTTTCGGAAGTCCATAACTCGAAAACTATGCATTTCCCAGACTTTCACCATTTAAAATTTTCGTCTTATTTTTCAATTTTCTATCGATATGCGAAATTTCATCTCAATCGGAAGTGCGTAGCTAAAGTGTATTTGTTCCGAATTTTTTTTTTCTCCAGATACTAGTTTTTTGTGTTGCACAGTGTAATCAGACATTAATGCATAAATTCATCCTAGGCAACTTCTATTTATAGTGAACAACAAAATGTCTTAATTTTAATTTATTCTGCCAAAAATAATTTTAATTGTTTTTCTATTAAAATTTTTTCCACACAATTAAAATGCAAAATCCATAATTTGCCGTTTTAATGAACAGAAACAATTTTTTTTTTACTGGAGTGCTCCTCTCGTTTATATAAATCATTCAAATGGTACATTCTGGCTGAATTTTTTTGTAGACATTTAATGCCTGTTTTTGTTTGAAATTATTATTGCTCATATTATTATTATTATTTTCATTTCCCATTTGCAAAGCACTATTATTCAATTTATTTATTTTTTTTTTTTTTCTTTCTTTCAAGTTCTATACAAAAGTTAGTGCAATCATTTAAATATCTGTTTGAGTTTTCAATTTATTATCGTTGCAATACTTTTTTTTTATTTAAATATATTTTTCTTTTTTTTTGTGGCTGTCAGTGAAAAAATCATTTGAGTAGGAAAAAACCTGAAATCCATTATTATTGACTTTTGGTTGCATTTTACATATTCCAGATGGATTTTATATTTAAAATATAATTTCCCATGTTGTGGTTTACTAAAGATATTTATTTGTTATATGGTTGTTGAGAATTAATGCGACTGATTATTAAAATATGGAAATATTTAAAAGAGATATTTTTACAAAAAAAAAACAGAATCTACATTTTTGGCTTGTTGCAGGTTTTGAAATTGATATATTTTTTATATATTTGAATGCATCACTTTCACTTGCAATATATAATATGTTTTGAAAGCTGGGAATTTTTGTTATCCTATTGGAATTTCCCTTAGGAAAATTCTTGAAACTTTTTGCATTCTCATTTGAATGTTTATTTATTTATTTTGAAACTAAACAACCTGGATAGATAGCAGCGCAAGCAGCAGCACCTTTTCCTAAAACAAAAGCTTTTCGATTTTATTTATTAATACAATAGGAAATTTAATTTCATGTTCAATTAATTTTTGTATTCAAAATTCTTTTGATTTTTTTTTTGTCTTAATTTTTTGTTCTGATTCTTGTCTAAATAAACATCTTACATGTGTGAAAATGAAAAATGTATTATTTTTATAGTTTATAAATGTTTGTAATTAAAGAAATATTTTCAGTGGCTAATAACAATTAAAGAAATTTATTTTATTTACTAAAACAGCATAAAATAATAAAAATTATAAAAATGAAAAAAACTAAAGAAAAGTAGTCTAGATAGAAAATATATTTTGAACTTAGCGGAGAAAACTATAGACAACCGCTAGTGGGGGTGTAAAATATGGGGAAGAATAAAAATTAAAAAAAAAACACCTACGAGGGTGGTTAAATAAATATCTAAATAACTTTTTATTGTATGAATATTCGATAGAAATATTCCGTTGCTTTGTCTGTTTCATCCAAGTCGATGTCATCCCCACTCTTGCAAAATTGCTTGTTACCTCCCTACACGCTTGCATTACGCTGCACCCGAATGTAAAACTTTAAAGTCCTTCTTGTGTGACATCATTAGCGAATTTATTATTTCAAGTGTTACAAAATTCTTATCAGCCTAAACGCTTCGCTTTCCTTATAACTCTGCCTTTAAAATGGTTGCCATGCAAAGAACTAAAATCTTTAATATTGTGTCCATGTATATTTATGTTTAGGTTGAGCGCTAGCAGCATTGGAAAATGGGTTATAAATATGAATATTAAAATTTATTATGATTGACATTAAACCTTTTCTCTTTTTAGTTTAACTCAGAATTATGGCTTACAAATAATATTTCCTTTGTTACGATGTTAAATAGTTTACAGCAAAACCTGTCAATTTATATTAAAACTCACACCCATTAATAAGGGAAAAATTTGCGCAAAATCATCATTGTTAGTTTTGACATCAACATAATGGATTTTTGAGGTTATGGCTGGTTTAATTTTTATGAAAACAAATACATTCACATGCAGTTTTAAATTGAAGGTTCTGTTTTTAATATATTACAATTAATCATGTTTGTGGTGCAGTTTTACATTTGTTTTTTCTCTTTGCCTGGGAAATTTTATTATTAAAGGAAAAAAAAACAAAACAATACTGTAGGGAAATGTTGTACTGTCACGTTGGTGGCTAAAGCGAGTACATAATTTATGGACAAAAACATTTTACATGTTAGTGGATTTTAGTGTTTTTATTTCATAATCTACAGTATACAGTAAATGTTTTCCTTTTATATTTCCATTAACCAATATAATTTTATTTAATGTTTTTGTCAATGAAATATATTACATTAAAGCCTTGTCTTATCGGTGCAAACTCAGAGCACTTAAAGCCTTTGTCCAGGCAAAAAAAAAATATTCAGTCATAAATTCATATAAAAAATTATATGCAAGTAATATTTGTATTGAAATATTGGTAACACCATGTTTAATTAAATAAATAAATTGTTTGATTTCAGTAGGAAGAGTTTCAGAAATTAAATACAAACTCCTATAAAATTTTCCGTCTAAGGGAAATTTTCTAAGTTTGAATTAATATGTCAAAAATAGTCATAGTTTTCTTATAAATAAAAAATAATTGATGTAAATCATTTAAATTTAAAATTTCCCTAAAGAGGAAATTTTTTTTATTCAGGGATATTTGAAAAATTTTATTACATACAAGTTTAAAACCACTTATTACCATTAAAAAGTAAAATATTGTCAAAAAAAATATGTTCTAAAAAAATTTCCCTCATAGAGAAATTTTCCAATATTCACTAATTTGATGAAAAAATGAAATATTTTTTAAAAATTTTCCAAAAAAAAAATTACCCCTCAAGAGGAATATATAAAAAATAAAAATTTTTAATATTAAACTGGTCAAAAACTAAAAAATTGATCAATTTGAGAAATTATCCTTGTTGTCATCATACGGATTTTTTTAAACTCTAATATGCAAGAAATATTAAAGTGTTATCATACAGCATAATAGTTTTCAAAAATCTTGTAAAATAAAAATTTCCCTCACAATAGGATATTTTACATACGTGTGGGATATTTTGAAATTTTTGTCAGAAGCAATTTTAAATTTATATTGCTTTATATTGGCATGCAAAACTTTATGCAAAGTAAAATTTAAGAAAATCATTTAATTTGAAAATTTCCCTAAAGAGGAAATTTTTTTTATTCAGGGATATTAAACAAATTTTTTTATATATAATTTTAAAACGACTTAATACCATTAAAAAGTAAAATATTATCAAAAAAAAATATGTTGTACAAAAATTTCCCTCATAGGGAAATTTTCGAATATTCACTAATTTGATGGAAAAATTAAATATTTTTTAAAAATTTTCAAAAAAAATTAGCCCTCAAGAGGAATACATAAAAAAATAAAAGTTTTTAATATTAAACTATGCAAAAGTTATAAAATTTATAAATGTGAGAAAATATCCTTGCTGTCATCATATGGATTTTTTTTAAACTCTAACATGCCAGAAATATTAAAATGTTATCATAAAGCATAATATATTTGAAAAATTTTGTACAATAAAAATTTCCCTTTTGAAAATTTTGTCAGAAGTAATTTTAAATAAATATTGCTATTATACTGCCATGCAAAACTTTATGCAAAGTAAAATTTAAGAAAAATATTTCTCTAGAAAAGGCAGAGATTAAAATGACTCAAACAATTTTTAATAAGAAAAACTTTTCATTAAATTCTTGATTTAATGTCTGTAATATAATAGTTCAGCCCTATTTTCATATGCTGTAATTAAAAAATAACTTTATGCAGGCAATTTCTATATTTTAATCAACATTTACATGTTGACATTTAAACTGCAGTAGAAATTTCTACTGAATTCATATTTAAACATAAGCTTCTGTAAGTCTCAAAGATTTTTCATGAAACTCAAAAAACAGTACTCTTGTTAAAAAGAGAATTGAAAGAAGGACAAAAAGTCTGAAATCAAATTTAAAACAAAAAGAGAGAAAAACTTTTTCCAAACAAAACAAAAAATTAAAAGGAAAAATCCTATCATTTAATAATAATAGACAAGATTGCATGTGTTTGGGCTTGATAAAAGGCACATAACTTTTATCTAGCTGTCCTTTTCCATTTGCTATCTCTTATACTCTCTGGGTAAAAGAAATGCAAGTGAAAACTTAATTTTCCACTCGTATGCAAACTTAATTTAATGACAGTTTATGCAGTTTTGTTTTTGTCTTAAAACCCAAAATGACAGTTACTGGCTGCCGCCTGTCCGTCCTCATGGCAACAGCAGCACCACAAAGTTTAAACTTTCTAACAACATTAATTTGGGAAAAACAGAAAACATATGAAGTAAAAAAGTTTGTTGACAACAACAAAAATACTCGTATTTTAGACTTCAAACGTTACCAAAATGCTGATATTTAATTCAGTTTACAAGAAGACATTTTTAAATAAAGATTTATTCAAATAACCAAAAGCGTAGCAATTTCAGCTGTAATAAGAAAATGCTGGCAAGTAGAAGGAGGGACACAAAATCTTTTCCCACAATTTATAGTGCAAAAGTAATTTTGTTACATCATGTAATTCAAAGTGTAGCTACTTTATGAATTGAGTTGCAAGGTTACGAGAAGTAATAGATTGTTTAGAGAAAAAAATAAGAAAATAGTTTCTGAGCAGCGGGTCTTGTTTAAAAAAAAATTCCTAAAAATCAACTATCATCTGTCTAATTGGTTGTCAACTGTTTCTACAAGGGGGGCCAAAAGAAATTACCCTATTGGAAGATGCTCTTATTTTTGTAAATGGCGGCCAATGTCAAATCTGTTTTGACATTTGTGAACTAGACAGATGTAGAATACAAGTGAACAAGCCATGGAGCGAAAAGCGCGGAATAATCGTGTCTATTTTTTGGCGCAACAATTCGTCTGTGCTGTTGCCACAGCGCGAATTCCGTCACCGATTCCCCGGTCGTCCGGCAGCGACTGCGCAAACACTGCGCCGTTTGGCCACCAGCCTTGAAGAGTATGTTACCACACGAGACGCTGCCAAGAGTGGCCGGCCCCGGAGCGCCCGTTCTGCCGAGAATATCGCCGCTGTTGCCGAGGATGTCAAGCCAGAAACATCGACCAGACGCCGTGCCTCGCAATTTGCCATCAGCCGGTCGTCCCTAAGGCGAATTTTGGTCAAAGACCTGTGCATGTTCCAGTACAAAGTGCGTCCATCAGCTGCTGCCTGCCGACGGCCAAACGCGTGTAACCTACGCCCAGACCATCCTCAATCGCGAGGACGAAGTGAACGATTTTCTGGGGCACTGAAAAATCCACGAGTGATGTACGAGGAGCCATTACACCCGCTCAAAGTGACTGTATGGTGTGCTGTTCACGCTGGAGGAGTCATCGGGCAATTTTTTTTGCGAGGACGCCGCTGGTCAAACGACAACAGTGGATGGTGCGCGTTATAGGTCCATGTTAACCGAGTTTTTTCTGCTGCAATTGAACGAATTAGGACTGGAGGATATGTGGCTCCCAACAGGACGGAGCAACGGCAGGCACTACGCGTGCCACAACGAAAAAAGTGAGAGCCAAACTGCATCGGGTGACTTCTTTTGGACCAACTTGTAACTGAAATATGACATAATGGATATATAAACAATTTTATATACATATTTTAAATTTGTCTCAACGGTCACATATTTTTGTTGTCACGCCAGTCACAAGTTTTTGCAATATTTGAAAAATAATTTTTTTTTTATGTTTCGAAGTTAATTCTTTAAGTTTTAATTTTCAATAGGAAGGAAAACTTTTTTGAAAAAATTTCTCTAAATCTCATTTAATGAGGTTTCCGTTTCCGGGATTTTTTTTATTATATTAATATTACAAGATACAAAAAATTAAAAATTGAGAACTTTATTACAAGATACTTTAAAAGTTTCCTTTACTTTTTTAAGAAACCAGTTTTTCTCAGCTTTTAAATGTCTTTTTCGTAATGTTTTTAACTAAAAAAGAAAAGAAAAATTAAATAAACACATCCCCAAAATAATGTTTATTTTTCTCTTTAATGTTTCTAAAAACACTTAACACATACTCGTACATAAGGGGAAATCTATAATATCATTGGAAAAATAATACAACAAAGATTAAGAATTGATAGCAGCAAAAGTTTCATTTACAATTGACAAAAAACTTGGATGTCATTCAGCAATAGATTTTGAAAAAAAAAAATGAAAAAAAGTGGAATTTTGTTTATTTTTTGAGCTGTTAAGTGATAAAATTTTATTTTTCAAATAAAAGAATACTTAAATGTTGCTTGCAATCGTTAGCACTGACTTGTTAATGATGGGAAAAAGAGCTTTAATTTTGCTTTTGACTTGTCGGCATTATATTTTCATTTTTCAATATCCCAGTAATTTATCGTGATATATCGTGCGCTGTTGGTCGATTTGACAGTGACAAATGGCTTTTAAATATTTTAATTAATGACAAAAGGAAACTTTATTATACGAAATCCTCCCCTTAATTTTTATTTATTTAATAATGGAAGATTATGCGTTTACAGCAAATTACTCACGCTTATTCCCACATTTTTGCGTAAAAGTTACACCCCAACGTATACGTGATATTTCATTAACTCGTATGATATAATACTCATACGTACAGGAGTACTTTAATCAAATAAACTTTGTACGTTGTTGTTAACAAGATATTTAAATGAGTTTGTTCCCTCTTCCTCCGATAAGTTTGAAAAGTCAGTTCGCTGATAAAATTTGTCAGTGGCATCCAATTTGTTTTTACCCTGAAATTTCATGTTTTTTTTTCCTTTTGTATGTCCACAAATATTTTTTCGTTTGCTTTTGTCAACTTCTATTGAATTGTACTACATATTTCCATTTAACAAATTATTCATGCATGTGTTTTAGTTTTTGCTATTGCAAAAGCAACCATATTTTTTATATGGTTGTATAAAAAACAGAAGGAAAAAACCAAACCAACTAAAACTATCTGCAAATAAGAAGATAAAAATTTATATATATTTTTTGTCTCCTTTACAAAAAAAAACCCCCCTCAATTTTGGCTTTTAACACTTTGAAGTACTGCAATTGTGTTTTGTATACAAATAAATAGTTTTGTGTCTGTTTTATTGTGGAACTCTTAAAAATTCATGGTTATTAAAACACTTTGGAAACAAAACCAACAATTTTCTATATTGCAGCTGAATAGAAAATAAGAAAAAAAAATATCTATAGCAAAAACTGTCTAAGAGACTTAATTGAATGGAGAGGTACTTTTTAAATACTATATTTCTAAATTCTAATTACACTTTTCAAATGGAAGAATAGAACATTTCATAAATCAACTACAAGTGCATACAGAAACGGTGAAAAAATAAAAACACATTTCAATTGAAATATTCGTGACCCCAAAGTGAATCATCTCGAGGTTGCGATAAATTCAATCTGATAATTTTTGATTTAATTAAAACTATTTTTTTCCTAGTAGATTTTTCTCCTATCGCAGAGCAAAAAAATTTCTTTATATTTAGGTAAATGGGGTTTCTCTTTAGGAAATATTCAGCCAACAAAATTTTAATTTGAAACTTTGCAACCGCTTTGGTCCCCAGTTTTGCCAATAGCGAGGTGAAACCTTACCAAAAACTTTGCTTTGGTATATTAAGAAAAAATTTTATTTAAAAAGAAAAAAAATGGACAAAAGGGATTAGCTAGCGAATTCAAGTCATAACCAGCTAAAAAGATATAAAAAAAATTTTAATTTATTAATTATATCTTAAATATTTCAATTTTTTTTAAGTAGTTTGTGTTTTCAAATCTCAAGGACTCGATAAAAAAAATTTATTGCGTTTTGAAGCTTAATTACCTCTGAGCAATTTAAAAAAATAAATAAAAAAAGAATTAATATATTCTAATATTGTTAACCTTAAATTGAAATTAAAAATTAAATTAAGGGCCCGATTATGGTTTACAACACAAAAATGTTGTGTTGTTTTAGTTACAACACAACACTAACCCTTTTTGCGATTATGGTTTACAACAGCTAGCTGTTGTGTATGTCACAGGGTTGTAATGTAATTGTAGTAGATATTTCCATAAAAAAGCATACCTGCGCGCCAACAAATGTCAAGGTAAAAAATTGAATAAACGTATTTTTCGTCTGAAATACATATATAAAACAAAAAGAATTATATACATATATTAACGATGATTTATATTTTGATGATGAAATTGAAAATAACAATAATACATACAACACGTATTCGGAAAAATATGCGCGACAAATCCATTAGAGCTTGGTAGCTCTACTGAGTACGTATGATTTTCCTAAAATAACAAATTTTTAAAATGTATTGATTACACATAAATTTTATAGTTTTATAAAATTGTTCCGGATAAACAAAGATGGTTTTTTGTTTTTGTTACAAAAGCTTGACTCTTTTTTAACACCTTCAACCCGCTGCTCTGTCATTCCAAATGTTTTAAAATTGTGTTGTGCATCCAGGTTTCTTGCTGATGGTAGTTATCAAAGAAGCAGCGGCAATGATTTTAATATTGGAGTTTCACAACCAACTGTTTGCTGCATATTAAATGAAATAGTAAAATTCTTTGAGCGAAAAATTTGCAAGAAGTGGATAAATGCTCGGATGACCGAAGAAGAAAAAAACGTCGTTTTTTCAAAAACCAGATTTCCAGGAGTAGTCGGATGTATAGATGGTACGCACGTACGAATTGTAGCTCCTTCAAAGGAATTACAACATTTGTATTTAAACAGGAAAGGATACTACAACCTGAATGTCATGATTGTGATTATTGTAACATTCAATTGTATTTATTAAAAACTAAATATTTCTTTTAATAGTTGTGCGATTTCGAAATCTCCTCTTGGTTTTTCGATTGGCTTTTTAATATTGCTAATCGTTCGTCCTCCCGACTATTGCTTAATGCTTTTCTATTTTTTGCCAATGGCAGCTCGGTGCATTTAACGGAAGTTGAAGGCTCCTCAGGTCCAAATGTTGATTCCGCCCCATCGGAATCATGCTGAGTTGCCAAGCCAATTGCAGAACCACTTGGGCTTACTTGTGTTTGCATTGACACAAGTTCCACAGTGCTCTGTTCCAATGGGCTCAAGCTCACTTCAGTAGATGGGCCACCACCAGTACTTTGAAAATTTCTCTTGTTTGAAGCCAATTTTCTTTTCAAATTGACTTTATAGTAAGGTAAAATAAATTATTCAGTAGATCTGCTACTAACTCGTTGCCATTCTTTGGTAGTTTTAATAGGAGGTCCTAAGCTATTTAATTGGTCAGAAAATTGATCCCATTTCTCTTTGAGATACATTTTGCTACATCCAAATGGCAGCTTCCATCGGCCAATCTCTGGATTCATTTTCATAAGATCAACCAATTTTTCCATTTGTTTTTGATTTGTAATTTTGCTAAGAACAAATAATAACTAATTATTTTTCTGGTTTTTTAGATTTTATATGTTTACTTAAAAATTTTTCTCCATTTTGCGTTTTTAACTTGTAACGCTCGCGAAACAACAGCTAATGAGCTGTTGTACGTTTTTGACAGTACTGACAACACATAAATACACATGTTGTAAACGATAATCGGTGTTGTCAAAGGCAAACAACTTAACATACAACATTACAGACAACAGTTGTAAACCATAATCGCTTTTTCAAAAATACAACATTGAACTAACAACTGTTGTAAACCATAATCGGGCCCTAAAATAAAGAGACTTTAAGCTTAAAAATATCAGAATATAATAATAATTAAGAAGAGGTCAAGAAACCACAGGAATTTAATAAAAAAAATGGAAATTAAATGAAATGAAAATGTTTTCCAAATCCTAATTTTGACTTTCAAAACCATATTTCAAATTCCGTTTGTTTTCAAAAATCTTATTTTAGGGTTTCACAATCCCAATGTGGGAGTTTCAAAAGCCCAATTTGGTGGTTTCAAAATCCCAATTTGGGGATTTCAAAATCCCAATTTGGGGATTTCAAAAGCCCACTTTGGAGATTTCAAAATCCCAATTCGCGAGTTTCAACATCCCAATTCGGGGATTTCAAAATCCCAATTTGGAGGTTTCAACATCCCAATTTGGGGGTTTCAACATCCCAATTTGGGGGTTTCAACATCCCAATTTGGGGTTTCAACATCCCAATTTGGGGGTTTCAAACTGTTAGTTGATGTTTCCAAAATCCCAAGTAGGAGATCTCAAAATCCTATTTGGGGATTTCAAAAAGTTAATTGGTATTTCCAAAATCCCAAGTAGGGGATCTCAAAATTCTATTTTCAAAGTTTCTATTTAAGATTTTAAAAATCACAATTCGGGAGTTTGGAAATTTTAAATTGGTGCTTTCAAAATTTCAATGTAGTGGTTTCAAAATTTCTATTTGGAATTTCCACAAGTCCTATTTCGAAATTTTGATGATTTCAAAATCCTAATTTGGGTTTCAAAATTCTAATCTGGGGGTTTCAAAATTATTATTTGAGTCTTCCAAAATCCCAATTTGGGAATCTTCAAAATCCAATTTCGAATTTTGAAAATATGTGATTTCAAAAAATTTCCTTGGGAATTGTGGGTAGCTCAGAAACAAATATCCATCTAAGCGGCAATTTTTAAGCGAAATAGCTTTGAACAGCAACCCTCGGTTAATAATATTAAATATAAATTGTTAGCGAGCGCTCCACCGCTTCAATCACGAATTGTCTACATTTAAATTACTGTGGTCTTGAAATACCTGTATTCGTTACATTGATTTTAATTTTGCTTTTGGAAATTCTTTCCTTGCGAATGGAAAATTGTGTACGATTGTTTTCCAAATATTTGCAATTAATATTAATGCTCTAGTCATTTGCTTGAAATATTGTACGTTAACTTAAAATTTATTTATTTACTTTCTTCTCGGGACAGCAAATAAATAAATGATAAAAAATTATCCTTAAATAGACAAAAATAAATTTGTATTACACTTGTGCTTGGCAGCACACTTTGTATCCGACAGCAATAATTTTTGTAAAGCATGAAATTAAAAGAAAACAATAGAATAGATTAAAATAAAATGTACTAATCGTTTGTTTAACCTTGCCAATAGATAGACCAATAGAAAGGAAGTAGAGCGTATGGCATAAATAAATGTAAATGCTAGAAATGAAAATGAAATTGAACAAAAAAAAAAAATAAAAAATAAAATAAATAAGGAAAAATGAAAACATTTTTAAGGTGTTTTGAAGAAAAACATTGCAGAGAAGGAAGTGCAAATACTAGTTTGTGGCTGGAAAATATGTAATTAAAGGCAGTTCCGCTACAATCAAAAGGTAAAGATTAAAAAAAAACGCAAAATACGCATTAAATTTAAATAATAATAAAAATAAACGAAGTTAATGAAACCTTAAACAGTTTTGTTTATATAAATGAGCGAAACAACAAATTAGTTTTATTTGGAAAATTCTTTTAAAAATGTTGTATTTTTCTTTAATCTATTACCAATTCTCGGGTCGATGCAGATACCTCCAGGAGCTCCAGTAAAAATATTTGCAGCATTAATGTAGCTCGAGGTCTGTTCAAATATACAGTCGAATCCGCTTTAGAGCAACACGCTTTACTGAAAAAATCTGATTACTGAAAGCGTTACAAATCCCCGCACTGATGTTAAACGCAGCTATTCTTATTCACTTCGCTTTAGCGAAAAATCGCTTTAGTGAAAATATCGTATTACTGAAAACCAAAAGCAAGCCTACAACTACGTTTTGTATGAAACTTACTTCGCTTTAATAAAAAAATAAACAATGACAAATATGTTTATTAGAAATCGATTGCCTAACTTAAGGCGGCAAAAATTGTGCATGTTTTGTCCGTTAAAAAATTAAATGGCAAAATGTATTTGTCCTTTTCGCTCTTACGTACTTTATTGTATTTTTCTATTATATTGTCAAAGCAAGTGGCTAGACTTTTGAAATAAAAAAATATTGTTTTACTGCTTTTAAGCAATACGCTTAACTGTAACAAATTTCAGTAATCCGAACTGCGTTTTAGAGAAAAAAATCGGATAACTGAAAAAAATTGGGTTTTGGTTATTTCCAGTAAATCGGAGTCGAAATATACTATTCAATTGAACAAGTTTTTAAACCGTAGACGTAATTACCTTTGCAGTGATATATTACAAGTCCGTAGCATTAATATATGTATAAAGCATTTAACTAATAAACTTCTTCAAAATTGCCTCACTGTGGATTCTTCCTTCAAAATACCTACTATGCACTTCTCATACTTGCACTTAGGCTTAGTAAAGATATCTAATTGTTTGTTAGTGATTGTATTAGTTAGTATATATTTTTTTTGTACCACACCGCGATTTTAAGCAGTACGCTTAACTGTAACAAATTTCACTAATCCGAACTACGTTTTATAGAAAAAATCGGATAACTGAAAAATTGGGTTTTGGTTGTTTCCAGTAAAGCGAAGTCGACTGTCTGGTGATTTGTAATTTTTCAAAAATTTTTATTTATTCAGCTATTACTATTTTGTTGCCTTCAAATGGAATATATACTCGTATGTATCACGCCATTCTGAATTTAATATTACAATTTCTGGCCTATAAATTTCAATTTAATTTGTCATGTTCAAACATGTACCTACTGAGGGTTCCTTCTCATTATTTATTCCATTTATTTTTAACTATTATTGCTAAGAGTTCAGTGGTTTTGAACGTAAATGGTTGCAAGGAAAATACAAAATGATTTATATTTTGCATTTTAAAACCAAACAAACGGTAAGTGTATTTTCAAAGCAAAACTGAAGAGGAAAATTTTAAAATAAATTAAATAAGAAATCAGGTGTTAACAGCAAACCAGACTACTTGCATTAAAAAAATTACAAAAAAAAATAGAAACTATTTTTTGCTAACGTAATAAATAACATTTCATCCTTGAAATGAATTAGTTGCACCTGGGCGTATGATTGTTACAAACAACTCATTAAATATAAAGTATACGCCTGGTGGCTTTAAAACTGGATTCACTCATTTGTTTTGTGCACAATTTGTGTCCTAACAAAAAAAAAATATTTTTTATAGGAGACTCAACTCTTTTAGAGAGAGAAAGGAAAGAAGGAAAATTCATATAAGTAAAATATTTTATTATGACAAACATTTTCTACGAAACAAATGGGTGATTCTAGGAGGTCCATTGTGTTTTATTTGATTCGAAAGCAAAACCCTTCGAATTTGTATGCTTTTGACTTAGAAATTAAAATTAATCAATAATACGACCCCAGCTTAAGAAATTGAAAATGATTTTCTATAACATAAAAATTCCTCTAAATCAACTTCCATCAAGTGTTTTTGCTTATTTTACTTAAAAACTTGCCGGAGGACTCTAAAATATTTCTTACACATATACTACATAATCTGCATGTATATGTTATTATTTTACAATAGTATTTTACATATTATTTTACAATAGTATTAATTTTGATTTGTATCAATTTCAATGTATATTTTAAAAAAAATCCATTTTTATTGTCTTTTTTTCTCTCTCTTTTTATGTTACTTTTATTTGTCGTACTATTTATTTGCATGCTCATAATCTTGTAAATCAAACTACCGCTCATAATTGTTGTAAAAATAAATTCAAAATCATGGCCAACATTCCAAACACCGTAATGTACTCGTACTACTTTAATGTCATTCTTCTACTGCATGTTATTTTAACGAAAATTATATTTTAAAAAATATGAAAAAATATATATAAAATAAATGAAAAAAATCAAGTTGGCTTAATATCGAATCCGACAAATTTTTTTAAAGAACAACCATTATTGGGACCGGGCACTGCATTCCCATCATTCGCTGCACCAGAATATCATGCCACCACTCCCGAAAACTGGAAGGGTGCCGCTCTACATCCAAGTGGTTTAATCAAAGAACCATCTGTTGTACCAAACCGTAATGCGGCTGTAGCTGCTTTTACTGCACAGGGACAGACACAGGTAAGAAGGGTTGGATAATTGTAATATCAGAAACTCTTTTCTTTTTTAATAAAGCATAGGAAATTTTTATACATAATTTTTTTATTAGTTCACAAATTTATTCGACCTTTTTTATTATTAATATATTATATTTATTTAAGCGAAGTGTCACTTATTTTTTATTAAAAATTCTGTTTATTTCAATATTTCGCCATTTCTTTGTGTGGCTAAATGAACAGATTTTTTTATAAAAAAATAATTGACCTTTCCCTTAAGTAAATACAACATATTGTTTTTTTGTTTTGTGCCTAACTTCCGCGAAAACTTCACAAGCAAATTTTATTTAATATAAATAATTCTTAATTCGTGTATAGACATAAAATTCGGAGGAAAAACAATTTTGGGACACCATAATTTGTCCCAATTTATTTATGCTTTAAGACGACTTATCTCAAATGACACGTACGTATGTGCTTCCGCATTTTTTGGGACATTTTGTGGCATCTTAAGTTGTCCCAAATTTATTAGTGGTTTAGGAAATTTTTTACAAAATTTAAAATAGAAGACTCCGAAAAAATTCAAATGTTTTCAAAGTAGTGTCCCATTTTTTTTTAATAATTTTATGACATTTACATTTTTAGTTAAAATATGATCTAAATTAGTGCCAAGTATCAAATATGTTAGCATATTTCATTTTGTAAAAAAAATGGGTCCCAATAATTTTGGGTCAGCGAAAAGAATTACAAAAACTTAATATTTTTGTTATACTCTCTTAAGTACTTGTTATATACCGCTGGTTCCCCTTAAAATACATATATACATATATCTCGTAAAAATCAGAAATACATATATATACCAATTTCATTCTTTCAAAGCAGCATATTCAAATAATTGTCCCAAAAGTTTTGAACCTTAAATTGGAGGCAAACAATTTTGTAATTATTTAGTTAAAATATGATCTAAATTAGTGCCAAGTATCAAATATGTTAGCATATTTCATTTTGAGACAAAAAAAAATGTGTCCCAAAAATTTTGGGACAGCAAAATAAATTACAAAACCTCAACTCTTCCTTATTTCTTCTAAGCATGCAGAAAACTTTTTAACTTAATTATATCCTTATTGTCCCAATTTATAAAGTTTTTATTATATTATTGTTGTAATTTGGTATTTAACAGGGTGCTGTCATGATGGTTTATGGTTTGGACAATGATACATCGAATACGGATAAACTTTTCAATTTGGTTTGCTTATATGGAAATGTTGCAAGGGTAAGTGGTTTTTACATTAATGTATTTTTTTTTATACACATTTATGCGTTTATTTTATAAGAAAATGTTTTGCTTCGTCGTAAATGGACACTTTTATTCACGAAAATTTCAATGAAAATTCCATAGAAATATGTGTTAAATAAGTTTTCTTCAAAGCTAAAATCAGTTCTTTTGAATTTATTTTACAAGGTTGTCGAAGGCAGTATGAAAAATTACTAGATTTTCTTAGAATTTTTACTTTGGATTTTCGGAGAGGACTTTTTAATGCTAAAATGTTTCGCTGTGTCATCTTTTTTTTTTTTAATATTTTTTATTACTATAACCTCAAAACATTTTCGACAAGAAAAGGCAAAGAAAATTATAATTCTCACATGAACCAAAAACCCCTTAAAAATTAGCACAAAAAATCTAGATGTTCTGCTTAATTTGTGAATTAAATAAATTTCCAAATAAAACTTGGAATGAATTCTGCTCCTTAAGTTGCATACTTTAAATTCTTAAGACTAGCGTTTATTATATATTTTTTGTTACTGCCTAGTTTGTGTGCTTAAGAAATAAAACTAATTTTTTGACTTCTGAAGATTTCACTCTTAAGTAAGGCCCTGAAAATTGTGCGCTTGCTAACACATAAGCACAGATTTTTAATTTCCACTCTTATAATTTTTGTTGTTTTAATAAAAAGTTTGCTGTAAATTTAACTCACGTTTATACGTGCCAAGGTTATTAAAATTAAATAGATTATAATTAGAAATACTTCAGTTAAAATACTGTTTCATAAATTTCTTCATACATTCTTACTGTACAACATAAATACTCTTATCTCTTAAACCCTTTTAACAAACGGACTGCTTCCAAACACTCTAACACATACATACATACATACTCGAATGTAAGTACATGTGCAGTTGTATTCCTAAATACTATAGGAGGAGATGCACAAAATTAAACATGTTTTAGTTTTTGTATTATTTTACTCCCTGTATTTGTATTTGCTTATTGTTGCTTTCTTTACTTCTCTTACTCTCATTACCCTCTTTGTTGTTGTTTAACGACTAGAGTAGCAGTTGTAACAACAAAAACAAAAATATAATTATTTTAATGGTTTGGGTAAAAGAAATACAACTAAAAATTATTTTAGTTATGAGAAAACAATAAACAAAAGCTCAAAGGTACAACTGACAATAGAAAATAACAATAAACACTAAACAAAAACAACAATAATAACAACAACAACAAAATATGTATTAATAACACCCAAAAGAAAGCATTAAAAAAACAATTTAACATGGAAACGAATGCACAATAGAATTGTATAGAGTTTTTGTTAAAGTGAAATAATTTTAAATAAAGCAATGAAATTAACAACAGGAAGAACAAAAAATAATGTGTTTTGTTTGTGTCCCCAAGGAGACAATGTACTTCAATTTACATAAATCCAATCGACTTTATTTTAGTTAAATATTTTTTTTTTTAAGTTAAGCTTTTGTTTTACTAGGGAACATTTAAATACTTTTTGTGTGATACAGTGAAATTTCTCTATAGTCAACTTCTGTAAAATTAGGTCTTAAGTATTGAAAGGAGTTTCAAATGTAACGAAGCGAACAACAAAATTGTTTGACCAAATTTTTTAGAAAGGGATACCTCTATGCAAAAATCGATTTTTTGGTTAAAACACAATTTGTCCCAAAACGTGTTTACTTCTAATAAATAACTATTGAAAGGAGTTTCAAATGTGAAGAAGGTTCCAAAAAAGCTGAAGTCGCAAGCATTTGAAAAAAAATTAAATTTTTTGCCAAAATCGATTTTTTGGTTGAAACACAATTTGTCCCAAAACGTGTTTACTTCTAATAAATAACTATTGAAAGGAGTTTGAAATGTAACGAAGCGGTCAAAAAAGCTTCAGTCGCAAGCATTTGAACAAAAAAAATTTTTGACAAAATCTTTGCCCAAATCGATTTTTTGGTTGAAACACAATTTGTCCCAAAAATCGATTTTTTTTTTGGTTGAAACACAATTTGTCCCAAAACGTGTTTATATCTAATAAATAAGTATTTTAAAGGTGTTTCAAATGTAACGAAGCTTTCAAAAAAGCTTAAGTTGCTTAAGTGTCGTGGGACACCGGATAGGAGCGAAGTTCCTTATTATAAAAATATTAATCTTAAGTTCTATTCGAGGTATAAAGAAAATAATTATTTGGATCTACATTTGTTATTATGATTTTTTTTATTTTTTTGCCGACCAACGAAAATACAGAATCAATTTTGTTCTCAAACGAAATTGAATTCTGTCACGGCACGGCTGCGTATGATTAATATTTGTTTGTATGGAATCGTATTACTCATTCGTCTTAAACATTGATTTAGAAACAAAAAATCTTACGTTACTGACGTTTTTCCCCGGTTAGGGTACCCCTCCGCATCGTCCCATAAGGAACTTTGTTCCAAATTTTTTGGAAAAATCGATTTTTTGGTTGAAACGCAGTTTGTCCCAAAACATGTTTATTTCTAATAAATATGTATTGAAAAAAGTTTCAAATGTGGCGAAGCTTCCATATGTTAGTGATTTTTCTTTTGTTGATCTCAGTGCAATGAATTTTCATATAGTGACTTTTTCTTTATAACGAATAAATTGTGCAAACAGGTGGCAAATATGGCATTCGGTATCCATCAAAATTGCCATTTAAATTGTATTGAAATTTCGAACGATAATTTGATTGCAGGTTTTATACTTTTCGGACTCCGTGGAAGGAAATATCTCGGAAACAATTTTCTATTAAGCCGACCTTACAATCACTACTCCTGCACATTGGCCCTAAACAGGTGATGTTGAAGCGTGCTTGCAAACACACACCACACAAACATGTTGGTGTAATTTTCAAATCTTTTAAATGATGAACTATTATTGCTACTAGTGCGCATCGCCTTTAAATGTTGACAGTAAAAAGTATCGAATCGTTGACTTAATTTAAATTTATGGCCGCCTAGCTTGATATGATTATGCGTCAGGGGTTGCGATATCCTCAAGGTAGTGAGTGCTTTCCCTACAAGGGTTTTTTATATATATATAAATTATTTACGTTTTTATTAACACCAGCCTGTTTATTATTGTGATGTAAATCTGAAACCCTTTGAGTTCTTAAAGTTTAGTGGTTAATGCTAAACACAAATTGTTTGGGGAGATATTGTGTGAAAATTTCAACAAAAATTAGTAAAAGGATAGCAAATGTTTAAAGGAAAACTGTTGACATAATATTTTGCAATACCCAAACCACAAAACGATTAAGTAGAACCCGAAGAAAAGAACAACAGCACAAAGGAAAGGAAGGACAGACGGCTGACCAACCGATGACAAAACAAGGAAACAATATTTTGCTGGTCATGATGATGCGAGTATGTGACGAACTGCAGACCGACCACACATTATTTAATTAAATTGAAAATGTATGTGTGGAAATTCTTCAGTTCTTTCTTAAGGCATGAGTGTTGTGCTATTGTTTATCTTTAAGTGAAATTCCATAGTCTACTATTTGGTTAGGAAAATATTTCTACTTTAAACATTCTTGTTGGCTTGAGTGTCACCATGTGGTGCACAATAGAATGATAAATGGTCATTGTGACAAGACGATGAGAAAAACACATATAAATCAGCAGTGATAAGAAACACTATTAAAATATTTTTGCAATCAAAGCTCTCATCATCATCATCTTCAGGGCATAAAAGCACAATCGAGAATTTCTAACAAGAGAAAAACAAATTGGAAATATGTATCTTGGCCAGCACAAGTTGACTGTTGGTTTCGTATAAGAGTGATGCAAAAAGAGGAAGTGTTCTGTTGTGGCTCTTGTTATAAATTGTATTAGAAAATCAGCAAGTGATGGATAACTTGACATTATATCGAGATCATAGAATTTTGATTTCGTTTTCCTTGCTATTTTTATCATATAATTTTTATCCTTACAATTTACAATGCAAAAGTTTAGTTAAGGACATTTTTTCGTTTTTAAAACTTTCTTAACTAGAGGAATTTGAAAATTTATAACGTAAATTTCAAAAGTGAATTGTTTTTTAAGAAATTCACTCATGAAGAGTATGACAAAATATGTTTGCCACATCCGTTGTAATAAACTTCCCCATATGTAGCTGAGTTCGTGATTCAGCTGTAATCCTTTTCTATTTATATTTCAAGTTTTAAATATTCCATCTGACCATTTCAGTGAAAACTCTAAATTCATTTAACCCGTATATAATATTTAATGAAAAAATAAACTTCCTTCCTTTGCCATTAGAAACCCATTAAGGGAGCACAAAAAAGAAAAACAAAAACATACTTTCTTCCTCTTAATTTCACACTAATTGAAATTTGGCTTGTCGGTTGGCGTGTGTTTTAAGTTTTAATGCTCTTATAAAAATGTGTTCAATGAGTTTAATGTTGTATTTTATTGCCAAATACGACACAAGCCCCCAGTTTAATGAAAACAACATTCAGTTGAACGGAAGAGAAAAATGTGGCAGACAAATATTAAGGAAAACTTACTTTATGAAAATAGTCCTTGGATTTTTAGGAAAACGAAAAAAATAAAATACGCTTAAATTTGCTATTAAACTTCCTTATGGCAAGGAAAAAGTTTTGCGTGCAAGAAAAGGACCCTGAAAAGTCTTACAGTAAACTTTTTTTTTATTTTCTTTGGTATTCGTTATTTGTTTTACACTCAATTAATTTTGTGCTTTTGTTCTAACAAAATTAACGATAAGAAATTGAACATATTTGCAGACGTCAAATAATTTATTTTCTTTTAATTCGCTAGCGAAGGAAGAGTTTCATTAAATAGTTATTAGCTTAAACAACGCTGGTGTCAAAACTTACCATGCGATTAAGTTTATTTTTGATATGTAGAAACTATTTGTAATTAATGGCATCATTAAATGGACACACAGACATTTTGTTTATTATAGATAAGAATATTGTGTAATGAAAATTTGTTGGACGTTGCTTTAATAGGAATTCATATTACTGATCATGATATTAGGTTTATATAAATTTAATTTATGCAAATAAATTGCAATTGCATAAAATGTATGCTTGGAAATTTAGAATTCGAAAATTCTAAATTATCTTCGAATTTTCGAAGATACTTAAAAACTTATATTGTATTATATTCGCATAAGAAATGTTAAATACTGTTATCCGAAAATCAAAATAATCTATGTGCAACATGTCGAAATGCAGTTCGAAAACGATTTAAGTAAAATTTAGCATGTGATTAATATTTTATATATATCAAATATTATTTATTAAAATTAGTTTTAAAATTACAGCAAAACTGTTTTGTGGAGTGAATATTAATTATGCTCTCCCACTTCAATCTGATAAAAAAAAATCTTAACTTATTTTTTTTTTCTAAAAAATTAACAATTTACATAAGAAAGTTTGACTAATAAAAATTCATACATAATTTAAAAAAAAACGTTAATTTGTCAATAAATAATAATTTTATGCAAAATTAACTCTTAGAATATTATCAAATACATATAGAATAAGTTTCGAACATAAGTTCGAAAATTCGAACACATGTTCGAAAATTCGAATTTACATTGCAATGCCTATAAATTGAATTACCATGTAAAAACATTAATGTTTCTATTGATTTGACATGAAAATATGTTTTGAATATGTGTTCGAAAATTCGAAGATATATCGAAAAGCATGTAAATTGCTTTTTCCTGCAATAATATAAACATTTCTGTGAATTTGACTTCAAAATAAGTTTCGATCATATGTTCGAAAACTCGAACATACTTTTAACAGTATATTTAATGCATTTTCGCATAAAAATATTAATGCTATTAATGTCATCAAAATAATTTTTTATAAAAATTCGAAATCTAGACTTACCAAAAAAAAATTAAAAAAATTAATTTTATTTTTAATTTTTTCTTCCACGGGCTTAAGTTCGAATATGCATGACTGCAATTGATTTTTTATTATTTTATTAATAAATGAATTTGTTCAAGTTCTATTTATTATTTATATTAAGATTGGAATATTAAGAATATTTTTCAATAATCATCAAACCAGCAGAACGTTTATTATTTATATTAAGATTGCAGTCATGCAGATTCGAACTTAAGCCCGTTGAAAAAAAATTAACAATTTACATGAGAAAGTTCGACTAATAAAAATTCATACATAATTTAAAATTTTATTTTTAGAAATATGTAGTACATCTTCTATGCCTGCCTTGCGGTAATTTACAAAAAATAAAATAAAGAAATAAAAAATAGGAGGCAGTTTGTTTTGACACAAGGTTTTCCATTATACATATGGCCGCTAATACCTCTGTGGTCTTGTTAAGAACAATTCCCTAGATCAAAATGGGTGCCATAATACTCATCGGTAACAGCGATAAAATATTTTAAGAAAAAAAGTGAAGTTGTTGAACATATAAAGTAAAAAAAATCCTAGCTGCAAAATAAAGTTTCATCGTAACCAATATTTCATATTCTATGTGAAAGTGCTGGCTAGTTTATTTGTATTTTATATTAATTGTTTTATAACTGAAAATGCAACTTAATTCATTTATATGCGTCCAGTGCGTTATCGCCAGCCTTCTTTAAAATTGATATTGTGGCAACTCTTAATTAAATGTAATTTAAACTACTTTTTTCAATGCTTTGGAATTAAATGATTTTCCCTTTATGACGCAAACAGAATATATTATTCATGATAAACCAAACAATTTATTTAGACGGTTCATACCGATTTTTTACCACCTTCAAACCTTGTGGCTTTTTACAACTCTGTGTTATTAATATTTATGGCTACAAACTAAGTTGTTTTTTTTTTTGTTTTTTTTTTAATACTAAAACTGTGTTTGTCATATTTTATTGTGTGGTGGAAAGAGTCGAGGAAAGCCGTTATTTTCGTATTGTGTTACATATACTCATATGGTTATGGATGGTAATTTGTATTGCAGTTGCATTTCCACATTGTGTTTAATTAATATTTTGAGCATCATTTCAAGTTAGTACTGTCTCCGCATGTGTACGCGTATGCATTTTTTATTACATACATGATTGTATCTAGATATCATGTACATGTGTGTATTGTAGAAAGAGTAATTAAAATCACTCCACCGCTACTTTATTAATGTCATGATTTTTTTACGGCAAAAATGTTTAATTTATAAACTAATTTTATTTCATGATTAAGACAGATTAAATATGAAGCAATTACATGCCTACATTTAACAACAACAATAAAACTGCCTACTAATCACTTTTAATATATAAAAATGTTTCTACTTTGTACACTTAATTATAGTACATGTTTCTCCGTCTGCATTAATTAGCAGGAAACATAAAGATTTCAACAGAAATTTAAACATAAAATTAAATTTTACATTAATAGTTGTCACTAAAGCGCCTAAATAAGTAATAAAGAAATTTATTTTCCTTAAAAATGTTGATGATATTTCATTGCATAGGCGCCAAACCATGAGTTTTGCAAAACTAATTGTCAACACTTTGAATATGTTCTTCATAAGAAAATAAAAATTTCTTTAAAAATATAAAAAATATATATGCGAACTTATGGAAATACATATTTCTGTAGAAATGATGTTAGAAATAATTTAAAAAAAAAATCAATGAGTGTTCGAACTCACGGCCGATGTGTTAACACCTTTTTGTTTATTTATTTTATATTAAACCCACAAAAAACAAAGAGAATGCAAAGCAACAGACAAATGTACATACATACATACATTGTTATATTTGTACATAAGCTACATATGTACGTTGCTGTCTTGCTATCTCATTTTTATATATGTACGTATAACCACGTCACTATTCTCTTTGCTATGCATAAGACAAAACCGAAGATCAACATAAAAAACACTTTTTTAATATTACTCCAAATTAGTACTCCGAATTAAAACACTTAAATCTCCGCTCGCCGATATCGGATCGCCTTAATTTTTGGCCTAAACTCTTCGTCGAAACCCGCACTAGCGTTTTAATCCAAAAATTAATAAAATCGGCTATGAGTTTCCGGAGAAAATCGCGTGAGAAAATTATATGAAAATCGCCCAATAATCACTTTCAATACCGACTGCCAAGCAACGAACAAACACATACTCTTACATCTTACACCTTACACTTGCGTATGTATTGAAACTGATAGTTTACAGCCCTAGAAAAAGAAAAAATTAAAGTATTTATTCTCAATATTTCGCTACTCCTTCGTGTAGCTTCTTGTAAATAATTATTAAAATATAAACAAATATTTATAATATAATAAAATAACTATCTTCTTTGTTTGTTGCGAGTGCAGTATGTCTATTAGCTTGTACACAAACTTTCAAAAACCAATTGAGAATTTCTAGTACATAATAAAATCATAGTAGACATTATTAATCATGTATGTGCTGTGAATCGCACGATTGTCGAATCACATGCGACTTGACAAACGCCAATTTCTTTTGAACGATTTTGAGCGATTGTGAACTCCAGCTCACCAATTTTGTGACTTCAAATCGAAAACGCTTAATTTCATGCGATAAGCGATTTCCATCACATGGCCGATTATGAAATTAAAAATACAATTATTCGATATATTATTAGAAATTTATTTTTCAAATATATTTATTTAATATTAAGTGTCTGGAGTTCGAATGAAAATTCAAATGGCATAATTGCAACTCTAGCAGCAATAAAATGCAGTCATATGCATTATCTTAACCCACAACAGCATGAATATTTTTCTCCTACATTTTCAGTAGATCCTTGCTCTTAATTTAAACAAATAAATAACTTTAAATATTCGTTATACTCGTAAAAATTGCTGCCAAAAAAAAAATAATAATAATAGCGTTGCTAGGAATTAATTGCGTGTGAATCAGTTTCCTGCAGCATTTCATTTCATATCATGCATAAACATTCATTGATAATAATTTAGAAAAAATAGATTATGTTTGCTTAACACCTGCAAGTTGTTTCCCCTTCTACTTTGCTTTAAACTTTTGTGTCAAAAGTAATTATAAAAGTTAAATATGGTGATAAAAATTATGGCAGTAAAAGAGGAGAAGGAGGAGGAGGAGGGGGCTTGTGTGCGCACACATACAACTTGAATGTGGCATTTCAAGTTGTCACTTGTGGCAAACATGACATTATTTTTAAATACACTAGACATGAATTTCTCGCGGGATTTTAAAGGAAATAAAATGGCCAAAACCAGGGAATAAGTGGTTAAATTCAAATAAAGAAACAGTGAGCGACTGTTCTTCAACAGAGCGCAGCACTTTTCATAGACAAACAAACCCGACTAACAGATAATAAACATTTGGAATTTTCAAAACAGGTCATACATCAACAGATTTGATAATATTTAATCTTGAATGTATGCTTGTGCGGAGGCAGGCGGACAGGCAGGGTGGTTAGTATTTTATGTTATTCTGCAATTAACACATTGTAGCCAATGATGTCGACTTAGTGCTTTAGAAGAAGAAAAAACTCTTAACTCCATAATTTTCAAACTTTATTTTTCTCATAATAAATATTTCCGCATGTACGAGTGACTTGGTCCCTCAGCTCTTTGCTAAATTCGAAAGTAATAAGGACCAGACTGCTGCTTCCACCATAGTGTAAACCTCAGCATATATTCAATTTTGTTGGATGGGATGGTTATTCGCTAACTGTTTGAAGATTCTATTCACTCCTAATACGGTAACTTTGCTTATTGACTGTGCGACTTAAAGAAAAGTAGGCATCAAAACCAATCACAATCTCATAAAGGCATTGCCACAAACAAAAAACATTGTCAAGTCAACTGTATCAAAGTTTAAAATGTTCATAGTTATCAGTTTAATCATTTCATATGTCCATACACATTTTCGACCGCCCTTAACCACATTTGCAAAAAATTACCACCCTATGTTATTCCTCGGATCTCACAATATCGATGCCAAATTTCAAGTCATAAAAAGTGCAAGTCATTATAAAAAGTGCAAGTTATTATAAAAAGTACAAGTCATGATAAAAAGTGAAAGTCATCATAAAAAATGCAAGTCCTTATAAAAAGTGCAAGTCATTATAAAAAGTGCAAGTCATTATAAAAAGTGCAAGTCATTACAAAAAGTGCAAATCATTATGAAACGTTCAAGTCCATATAAAAAGTGCAAGTAATTATGAAATGTGCAAGTGATTATAAAAAGTGCGTCATTATAAAAAGTGCAAGTCATGATAAAAAGTGCAAGGTATTATACAAAGTGCAAGTCATGATAAAAAGAGCAACTCATTATGAAAAGTGCAAGCCATTACAAAAAGTGCAAATGATTATAAAAATTGTAAGTCATTATGAAAAGTGCAAATCATCGTAAAAAATGCAAGTCATTATGAAAAGTGCAAGTTATTATAAAAAGTGCAAGTCATCATAAAAATGAAAGTCATTATAAAAATGCAAGTCATAATAAAAAGTGCAAGTCATGATAAAAAGTGCAAGTCATTATGAAAAGTGCAAGTCATCATAAAAAGTGCAAGTCATTATAAAAAATGCAAGTCATTATAAAAAGTGCAAGTTATTATAAAAAGTGCAAATCATCGTAAAAGATGCAATTCAACATAAAAAGTGCAAGTCACCACAAAAAATACAAGTCATCATAAAAAATGCAAGTCATTATAAAAAGTGCAAGTCACTATAAAAAGTGCAAATCATCATAAAAAATGCAAGTCATTAAAAAAAATGCAAGTCATCATAAAAAGTGCAAGTCACCACAAAAAATATACAAGGCATTATGAAGAGTGCAAGTCACTAAAAAAGTGCGAGTCATCATAAAAAATGCAAGCCATCATAAAAAATGCAAGTCATTATGAAAAGTGCAACTCATCATAAAAAGTGCAAGTCATTATGAAAAGTACTTTCATATTTATTATATTAGTCAGGATTAAATATCCGCGATTTTGAAACGTTCTGGCGTTAAACGATTCGTGTTGACTTGCCAAATCTTACTGAAGCGAAATGTCAACACAGTCTGGCAGCCCTGTACACGAAAAAAAAAGCCAACCGTTTTACAGGAAATTTAAAAAGTCTACTGTTCCTTCAGTTATTAGTATAGTGAATTACTTTCTAATAAAATTATATTATCCTTTTAGAGTGCAACATAGTCTTAAGAAACGAACACCAAATTGCATTTTTATAGAAGTTGTACATTTATTTTCACACTTTTCTTCTCTCTTTTTATATCGTATTTTGCTGCTAGAAGCTTGACATCATTGTTCGCACGTGCCAGCCATTAATTCCGTTTAACTTGTGTTTATCCTTTAACAAAAAACAAACACCCTGACACACACGCCAAATACCCACAGCAGCATTGCATAATAACGCACACATTCTTGTGATTTGTGTTCTACTCTACTGCTGAAGTGTTTATATAATTTTTTCCCCTTTTTTTATATATATTTTTGTTATACTCGTGTATAGTGATAAAATGAGGATGGAAAATAGAAATAAAAGTGACAAACTTGTTCAACTTTTAACAAAATTGCTGAGTAGATTATAAACGACATGTATTTTAATTGTTATACACGACTTTCATTAGGGAGGATGCAGTCGCTGAATTCTTAAAAAAATATTTTAAGAAGAATTTAGCCAAATATTTTAAGAACTTTAGCACGCTTAAACAAAATATTCCAAATGCCATTTTTGGAGGCCTTTCATTTTATTTCCTTTTAGAAGGAATGTGCAGGGCAAAGTGGAAGTAGAAAAGGCAGTAATTCCAAATTCCATGACTATTATAGTCATATTTCAACTCCGCTTAATTCTCCTATTAGAGAAATATGATGTAGTTGGTCAATTGGGATGCCAGCTCACATATTTTCAGTGCCAGATCGTTGTTATTTCTGACTTAAAGACCTCATGACAAATTTTCCATTTTTTTCTCTTTGCTTTTTCCAAAACTAAGTTTTTCCAAAACCAAAGTTCAAAAAAATAAAAATTATTTGCAGATTTGAACTTAAGGCTGAATAAAAATTCTTATCTTAATAATTAATTAATAAGTTTAAAAAAGTAAATATATAAGTTCACTTAATTTATTTCACTGCTTCAATTTCTTGGTTCATATTCATGCCCATATAAAGAAAAAATAATGCATTTTAATTATTAACAAAGTGGGCAATAAACTGCTCACGTAAGGAAGATCTGGTTTTTGACTTCGCTTCTTACGTAACTTAGCACAGACATTGAGTGTCTCTGATTATGAGAGTTTTGGAAATGGTAAAAATGATTGCTGAGGCTTAAGTTCAAATTCACAAATTTATAAATTACTTTATCAAATATTTGCGGAAATAAGTGTAACCACTAATTTCTGGTTAAAATTTTTATAATTTTCGCATAATATTTTTAAAATGAAAATTTTCTAGTTGGTAAAAAATTTAATACAAAATAAGTATTTCTGTTATGGTGTCATTTGTCGAGAATACAAACGAAATATTAAAGAAACGTTTGTTAAAAAAGTAGTGGTTACGTTCATTTCGTCAAATCTATCTTTAATTCAAACTTTTTATTTTGTCGAATATTTCTTTCATAATCATTGATACCAGCAGAACGGATCAATACTGATTTATTAGGCCGCTACATCATCACTTTGTCATCCAGTTTGAAACGCATCGAAATATCCATCTGAGATCCCATAAAGTATATATATGTATATATATTCTTGATCAGTGATGAGATCTAAGACGATCTGAGCATGTCCGTCCATCCTTCCGTCCGTCTGTCTAAACGAAAAAAGCCAGACTCTTGAAATTTTTTATAAATACATGTGGATAGCGCAGGTCAAGTTCGTAAATGGGCTGAATCGGGTCAGAGGATAAAAAGTTTCCCTAAGAAGAACTAAACCAGCCTCTAAAAAACAACATCATATATTAAGTTTTTTTTTTTTAATTTTGCTAAGCAAATGATATATTTTAATGTCAAAGAAGGTCCAACACCTTAAACTTGGAGCCATAAAATAAAAAAAATTAATTTTTGGACCCCGCCCTCTTTAGTGGGCGTTATTATATGCCAAAAAAGTGTAAAGATTTAACAAATTGTTTTACTTGAGCCTACATTCCTTAAAAGCTTTAATTACGAAGCTGAGACGTAACCTGGCACTCCTCTGGCCTACACCCTCCTCCCCTTTGCCTCCTAAATGTCATTTTCAAAAAAAAAAATTAAGAAATAGATAAAAATAAATTTATGCGTGTGAAGATAAATATGCCGAGTTGAATATATTTTGACGTAAGCAGTTACGTAGTGAAGTTAAATATATGACGTAACGAAATGGCAATCAGTGAATTTTTTTTTTTTTTGTTTATGAAAATCCAGATTTATATACAAAATGATTATGGGAGTGTCTTCTATCCCATACATCATTTTGTATATACTGGCAATGCATACCAACTCCTTATTTGGCCGCTGGGGGCGGCAAAATCCCTCCAAGATCACATACACTCTCATGGCCTGTAAATTGATCTTTCATGGCCTGTAAAATATTTTCACAAACTGCTCAAAAAATTTATTAAATATGGATTTTCATAAAAAAAAACTTCACTGTTTGCCATTTCGTTACGTCATAACATATTTAACGTCACAGCTAAATACGTTGTTTCGTAACTGCTTACGTCAAAACAGGTTTAACCCGGCATATTTTTATCTTCACTCACATAATAAATTTTACATTTAATTATCCCAAATATTTATTTTTAAGAGTCTTATGGCAAAGGTGATATGTCTCCCCCACGGCCCTTGCCAGACAGACCCCGACAAGATACACTTTGAATTCCCTCCAAAAAGAATTGGACCCCATAAAGTATATATATTCTTGATCTGTGATGAAGTCTAAGATGGTTTAACAATGTCCATACGTTCGTCTGTGGAAAACATGATGTAGTATATTTTTGGAACCCACCCCCTTTAATGGGCGTTGACATACGCCATTATATGCAAAAATAGTGTAAATATTGCACAATTTGTATGCCTTAAGCCTATAAGAAGCTGAGATGTTCTCTGATCTTGCAGAGGTGAAACGTCTCCCCCACGCCCCTTCCCGGAATAACTCTGTCAAAATAGAGATTTAAAATTGGGTACAGAGATGTCTTAAAGGAACTCTGTTCCAACATTTTAAATTTACGTACTAAATATTTGGAAGGTATTTAAGATTCGACTCGGTCGCATATAACGTTTTTACTTGTTTTAATTTTTATTATTATTTTTGAAAATGTTGCCAGTCATCTAGGAAATTATATAAGTTATTGCAGTAGTTCGAATAATAAAACACTTTCATGGTTTTATGAAATTTGTTATTATTAAAGCGGGGGCTTTTAAGTTATTAATTTTTTTTCCTGCAATTACGAGTACTTGGGCATAATTATTCAATCAATATTTTAAATTTCAATCTGATTACGCCAGTAGTAGTTTTTCGTCATATAATTACTGTTCGTTTAACTTTTTTACTCGTATTCAATGGATTGCTCGTACATATTTAGCTTTTTCTTTTTTAATTATTCGTTTTATTGTTAATAACAAGCATAATTAGTTAGTTTTTTTTACCATCGAATGGTTGGCTGTTTTTCTTCAGTTGTTAGCAATTGCCTACAACAACAACAAAAATATATAAAAGTTGAATAAACTAAATTTATGTTTCTTTGTGCCAGCAAACAAACTTTACGTTTCTATTTGTGCATGCGTGTGTGTGTGTGTTGTTGTTTTATTTTTTATGCAGCCAAAGTTGCATGCCTCATCACCACCATGATGGCCAAATAAAAACGCCAGTAATTTGAGTGAAAGTGAAAATCCTTAATGGTCAAAAAATATCGTCAACAACACCAACAACAACAATATTCGTAGCCAGCAAGAAAAGCAATTCAGCTGTTAATCAACATGTGAATTGTGTGCTGCAATTTTTATTTCATTGAACTTTTATTGGTGAGATGATTTGAAGAAATTCAATTAAATTTTATAACTTTGTTAGTTTTGCTTCAGCTCTAAACGCGAGTGTATTTATTTGTTGGCTGCATTCGCTGTTTGAATGTTGCAACAACTGGTTTTCATCTTATAACAACTGGGTTTATTTTGGCTTATTTTTTTTTTCTATCGTTTTGAAAAGTTTGTAATGAAGGCTGGTGGTTTTTTTCTTTCTCATTATTTTTACTTATTTCATTATTGTCGATAATATAAAGTGATTGCGTGCTTTAAAAGCTTAAAAATAAAAGAATTGGAATGTTTTTTATTTTTTTAGCTTTGAAAAGGGTGTTTTAATAGGAGCTATCATTTAAACATTTCTTTTTAACCTTGAAAAGCTCTTATGGTATATGTGTGGTAACTCTGTTGCTCATATTTTGTTTGTGGTAACACTGGGCACTTTAGTTACTCAATCGATATGAGAAACTTTTTTTTTTAAATTCCAGATTTTTTACTTTTTACAGATGGATTAACCAAAATTTTGTAAAAAATTAAAAAAATTTTAAATAATAAAATAATACAAGATTTCTTTTTTCTCATGACTTTTCCCAAAACTTTTTTTTACTGATTTACATCTCTTTTGCGTCATCCCCGTATTTAAAATATATATTGCAACTATTTAACCATAGGCTACCTTTTTTTTATAGCCAAAGCTTTAGTTTAAACTCGAAATTGAGTTTAAAGCCATTTTTGTTGGAATCGATTTTTTTTTTGTTATAACTGGCTAATAGAGTTTATTAAACTTGCTTAAATACAAAAACGAGTACTGCAAAAAATTCCACAACCATATTATTTTCTGTGCAGCTGAGCTGTGAAAAGTTTTTAAAATCCATGGAAAATGCAACGTTTTTTTCTTTTGTACACAACAAAATATTGTTTTTGCCGAAGAGCATACAAGGCAATCAAGTCAAAACATGTTTCGACATGTATGGTCATTGAATAAATTTTGAGAAATAGAAAAATGCCACATAGGCAATCACTAGATGTTGAAATGATACTTAAAAAAAAAAATCTGATTCAAAACGCAACATTAAAATATAACAGAACAAAAAAAAAAATAAATGCAACCTGTTTCAAAACATTTGAATGGGAACTATTTTTGATGCTAGATAATATTAGGGGTAATAATAAATTTTTGTATTAATTGCATTCACTTTTTAAAAACATTTTAATTTAAGACCTATTATTTTCAACTTGGTAATTTACTGCCATTTTTTTTAAATAAAATTAAAATTTTCGTTTGGGAATTTATTTTGAAATAATAAAAAAAATTAAAATTTTTATATTTCCCTTTTTTACTGGCAACTAATTAATATATATCGAATAATAATATGAGTTCGTGATTAATTATTATTTAATAAAAATCCTGACTTAATTATGTTTGTCTGTCGTCAGGAAATAAAATGAGATTTTATAGTCCGCCTGATTGTGTAAGGCGTTGGCGTTTACGCCAAAGGCAGTTTTTTGTTCAAGATTAAAGAAACATACACGCAGTTTTCTTTAATCTACTACAAAATACGACTGAGGCGTAAACGCCAACGCCTTACAAAATCAGGAGGAGTGTGTTACACATTTCCGTTGAAGATTTCTGTAAATTTGTACAAATCTTGTTTGAATTTTCAACAAATTTAAACATTTTATTTACTTCGGAATATAAATAACTATTTTCGAAAATGCAAAAATAATGGTAAAATAAAATTTCTTACAATTTGAATTAAAAATAGATTTGTATGTAAAAAAGCCAAAATTCGAAGTAAGAAAAAGCTATTGTCATATAATTTATATATCTTTCATACAAGTCTAGTGTGGCAAACACGTCCCTTCTGTATTTTAGTTGTGCATAGTTAAGTTCGAAATTTCGAACAGCTCGAATAATACAAAATACATAATTCTAAAATGTTAATTATAAATTATACATAAAAATTGTATCTTCGAAATTTCGTTAAAAAAGTTATGTGCGAAATTTCGAACATACAAGATCTAAAACTAAATTCGAAATAAAAATTTTAGAAATACATTTAGAAGAATTATCATCAAATTTTGCGCTGGCTGTTATTTATGAAAAATTAATTACATATTTCGAAATTTCGAACATGCAAAAACTTAAATTTCGAACAAAAAATTTTGTTATATATTATTTTATTAATTAAATATATTTTTGTTAACTACTGTTTAACACTAAATTTTAATATAATTGTGTGGCTTTCCCCAGGTTAACAATTAAAAAAAAATTTTTTGTTTAAATCGTAGTGATAACTTGATTGGTTTTTATATTGGTTCCTATTTTGTATTTCATTGGTTCTACTCCAGATCTTTAGATTCTTTTTTATTTATGTTGAAAAAATGAAATAAAATTTTTTTTCGTCTATTATATATGAAAACTTAATTAAATTCGAAATTTCGAACATACTACATAGTATTAGTACATGTGCCCGTTGTACTGGTAACTTTTGTTAACTATTTAATTTTTTTTTAATCTTTTAATATATTATTTTGCGTATGTTCGAAATTTCGAAAATAATGTAAGCTCAAACATATTTGGTAAATGGCACTAAATTTGATTTTCTGTTTCATCATGAAGACTCGAAATTATTATTATTTTCATATTTTCGCACAGAAAAATTTTTTTTAACTCCATTAAACTTTAAAATGTCTTATTTTACTTATTTCGAAAATTCGAAATTAAGTTCGAAATTTCGAACATTGTCCTTTAAGTATTTTCTCATAGATCTTGCAATCTTTTCTCCATATTTGGTCGTAAGAATTGACTTTTTATATTAGAAAGAAAGAAAAATAGAAAATTCGAACATAGTCTGTAAATAATTTTTTGCTTGGCAATGAACATTTTGCATGTTAATTGTATACATCGTCTTATTTCTAAAATAGGAAGTTATTAATAATTACGTTTCATGCACATACTTCGCAAAAGCTTCTCACATCTGAAGGTTCGTTCAAAGCCGGCCACTTCTCCATTTTTTCTATATTTCTGGTTTAAAGTCGAAACATTTTTATTTTAATTCGTTTTTGGTTTTGTTCATATTGAATAATTTTCCAAATGTTTTTTTTTTTCTTTGTATTTGTTTTTTATTTTACAGATTAAGTTCTTGAAAACCAAAGAAGGTACCGCCATGGTACAAATGGGTGATGCCGTCGCTGTTGAACGTTGCGTTCAACATTTGAACAACATTCCGATTGGCACAACTGGCAAAATACAAATTGCCTTTTCGAAGCAAAATTTTCTATCCGAAGTTATAAATCCTTTCCTTTTGCCCGATCATTCACCCAGCTTCAAAGAATACACTGGCTCCAAAAATAATCGTTTCCTATCGCCGGCACAGGCAAGCAAAAATCGCATACAACCACCGAGCAAGGTAAATAAGGTAGTTGAATTCGGATTTTACAATTAAAATTTTAATAAATATTTTGCTTTTTTTTTCTTTCGATATTTTTTGCCTGTGATTTTGTGTTCTAGATTTTACACTTCTTCAATACACCACCTGGCTTAACCGAGGATCAATTGATTGGCATTTTTAATATTAAGGAGGTACCAGCCACATCTGTCCGTTTGTTCCCCTTGAAAACTGATCGTTCCTCTTCGGGTCTAATTGAATTCCCCAATATTTCCCAGGCTGTTTTGGCGATCATGAAGTGCAACCATCTGCCAATTGAGGGTAAAGGTAAGCTTTTATTTCTAATAGTTAAATAGATGTTTTATTTTTTCTTTCCTTTTTTTCTTTAACCTCTTGTTGTTGTTGAGTTTCAGTTTGCTATTATTGTTCGTGTTCTTTATTTAATTTCGTAATACTTCTTTAAATGAAAAAAATCGGTTAGTTTTGATTATAATAATTTTTTTAAGCTTTTACCGCCTGTCATTTTTTTCATTAAAATATTATTTATGTTTGCTGAACACGCCACCAGCAGCAGGTGTGGTGAATTTATAAATGTTAATGGCGGACCGTTTGCTTTTTATTAATTATCAATTTGTACTTTTATTTCGTTGTTATCGTAGAATCACCAACTAGATCTTTGTTTTACTTTTAGAAATATTAATATTTTGTTTTTTTTTATTTCGATTTCTGTTTTGCAGGCACTAAATTCCCATTCATCATGAAATTATGTTTCTCCTCCTCGAAGAGCATGAATGGCGCTTGGAATAATGCTGCAAATGAGGGCATAATTGAAAAAGAAAATGATGGCGAGTTAAAACAAGAGCCATATAATTGAGAAAATGTTATACAAGTACAATTAACAACATTTTAAACAATTAAAAAGATTATATATATACAAATAAAAACTACAACAACAAATTAAAATTTAACTAAAATCATACAACAACAAAAAAGAACAGAGAAGTTAGAGGCAGCATTAAAAAAGAAAACAAAGAAACAAATAAATAAAGAGCAGCAGTATTTCACAAAACGTTTGAAAATTGTGAATGCCGATTAAAAAAAAAAAAGCATGTTTGAATTATAAAATACAGAATTTTTAAAATTATTAATAATTTTTTTTTACTTATAAATATGTGTTACATAAATTTAGCTTATTTTAATTTGTTTATTTTTTCTTTAATTAATAATACTTTTATATATATAAAATTATATAACGTTGTGTTTTTTAGTTTTATTTTTTATTTTTAATATATTTTAGTTGTAAATGTTAATTTAAAATCCCTTATTGTTTCTCCTCTGCATTTTTGGTTTCCTAATTTGTCTCCCAAAAACGCTTCATTTGCTTTTTATACTAATTTCTTTATACTTCCTTTGTAAATTATATACATACATATATAGCAAAATAATTTTTATTATTAAATTTAAACAAAAACCGCAGAAGGAAGTTTATGGAAAATTATCTAAATGATTTTGACAATATAAAAAAAAAACCAAATTAAAATACAAACAAAAAACTTATTTAAAATTCTAGACATATAGACATTAAAACAACAACAACAAAAACCAACATTGTAAAGGAAAATTCCTATAAGAAAACATGAATATTAAAAAGAAAATTTATAAATAAAAATTTAAATTTTAAAGAATGATTGGGTTTTGCTTATAAATTTAACAAAAAAAAAACTTAAACCAGAAAAGTAGTATTAAAAATCATAAAAACAAATTATAAATGTTAATTTTATATAAATAAGTGACATGTGCTTAAATTGTAATTTAAAACAAACAAACAAAAAAAACTGCAAAAGAAACACGCCCCTTAAAGAAATTAAAAAAAAAATTAATAATAATTTATAAGAAAAATGTCCATATTTTTCTTGAAAAGCGAAGGCGTTAATTTGTTTAAATACCATAAAAACAAAAATGAATAACAAAAGAAAAATTGCACAATTTTTTTTACAAATTTACAATTTTATCCAAACATTTTAAATAAAAAGACATTTTTTGTGCTTATTTTTAATTAATTAAACTTATTTACAATTAATTTCATATTAGTTGTTCGAATTTTAATTATAGCTGGTTTCTCGTTTCTGTTTAAGGCAAAATAATTTAATAAATATTTTTAAAATAATACAATAATAAAAATGCAAAGCAGGATTAAATGAAAATGTGTTTTAAGGCAACAACCAAAAATAACATTAAAAAACTCAAATTTAAGAACATTTTCATTCAGCTTAAGCCGTCGTCTCAAGCTCTAAAATAAATAAAAACTCTGGAGGGATATTGTGCGAAAATCGAAAGGAATAGGGAAAAAGAGGAAAACATAAAGTTTAGAAAAATGTAAAAATTTCAAAACATTTCTGTATTTTAGTTTAATTTTTTTTATATATATATCCTTTGCAGGGTGTATAATGCCAGAAATCGGTCAATCCAAAATTTGCACAGATAAGGAGTGGGAGTTCAAATTATTTAGCATATAAAACGGTTCCGTGCAATTTGATTATTTCACTGCATGATAGTTTGGAAAATGGTCTACATGATAGAAACCATTTCAGTGTCAAAGCCAGTTGTCTGATCTATTGTACATTAGGAATTTTTATCAAAATCTAAAGAATGCTTCCCCAGATAAAGTCTGAGGAATTTGTAAGTAAATTGCTATCAGGCTAAATGTGCAAGGTTTATGTCTTGGATAAGTTGTAATACTCATATGATGAATAGGGTGGCTCAAATACTATGTGTGGCCTAGAAGTATGCTTTGAATTTCTTGCAAATTAATGTTAATTTGCCTTGGCTGGGTTTGTTTGCTATTCTGGGCTCCTGGTATTTTACGTACATTTGAAAATCAGCAGAAAAAGTTCTGCGGTGTCAAACCTACGTGTCACAAGTTTTAATGTGCAGAATGTAATTGAACATTTATTTAAACTATTTTTACTTCTCGAAATTGTGAAAATGAATATTCTCTCGTTTTTTTTTTTTTTTTATTTTATATTTTAACTGAGAACATATAGAATTTATTAAATGTGAATGATTTGTTATTTTAAAACATTCTACTATATATCCGGAAATATGCAAACACCCTCTTGCAAAATTGTTTTCCTCTCATTTTTTTTAATATCTCGGTACAGCTGGAAAATTGTCTAACTTATGCAAGCAACATCGTGATAGACTTATTTGTATTTAAAAATAAAGAGCCAATTTCAAGGTGACCAAGCAACAACCATTTATTATTTATTTAGTTTGTGAACAAATTTTTACAAATATTTTTAATTTAAAAAAGAAACAACCATTTAAATCAGTTTGAAATATGTACGTATAATTAATTAAAGCTATTAAATGTTTTCATCAATGAAAAAAAAGTAATAAAGCAAGAAAAATATCTACAGAGCTAAACAAATATTTTTGACTTTTCTTTTTTAAAACTAAAATAATAAAAAACAAATAAAATTTTTGAGATAAATACTTTATGAGAAAACAGAAACTAAAAAAAAAGTTCTATATCAGCAATAAAAGGCAACACTTTAACCAACCATATCAATGGCGTATTAAAAAACAAACTTAAGAAAAAGAAAAAAAAACAAATATCTCTAGTTTGTAAAACTTTAGAAGAAAAATTTTAATAGTAATTAAATAAAAATTAATTTTAAGGAAAAAAACTTGCATTATTTTCAGAAAAAAAAGAAAAAAAATAGATTTCATTTTTAAGGCAGAGTGACTTAAAAACGCAATAGAGCTCATCATCATCAACGAACTATTTTAAATTTACTTAAATATAAACAAATTTGGAAAAAAAAGAATCTTATTAAAAAAACTAAGCTAATTTTAATCGTGCAATTTTCTTCAAAACATTAATTTAAATTTTATTTGTAATTTTAATTTAGTTTTGCCTAAACAAATTTTTATTAAATACATAATTATAAATTTATTTAATGATTTTTTTTATAATATAGTTTTACTTCCATGTGAAAAAAAACCGCATCGATCTTTACCAGCTTCTAATTGTTAATTATTAAATATGATTTTATTTATAAGTTTAAGAAAACTAATTTAAAATAATAATTCATCTTGTCTAAAGAATACAAAAACAATAAAAACTTTTTCTTGAAATAATTCAACCACAAAATTCTTTTTTTAATATTTGGCTTTATACATTTTTTTTAATTTTCATTTCTTCATAACGTTTATTGTTTTCTCTCTCTCTCTCTATTTTTTTAACATGTACATTACAGACTGGTTTTTTTTATAATAAATAATTTCTAGAGATAATTTTTTTTATAAAAAAAATTTTTATAAAATTTTTTGATCAATTTTTATATAAATTTGCAAAGATATACTCATTTTGAATAAAAATATTTTTATTAAAAAATATACCTCAGGATCTACATATATTTAAATAATTTCCAGAGGTAAATTTTTTTTTAAATAAAAATTTTTATTAGATAATTTTTATTAAAAAAAAGTCACTTAAATAATTTCCAGACATAAGTTTTTCATGAAAACATTATTTATTAAAAAAGTTATTTCAAGAGCATTATTTAAATAGTTCCCGAGATAAATTTTTTTAATAAAAACATTTTTATTAAATGTGTTTTATTAAAAAAGTTATCTGAAGACTAAATTTCCAGAAAAAAATTTTATTAAAAAAGTAAGTTTTTTTTAATAAAAAAATTAAAAAGGAAATTTTTAGAAAAATTAACTTCGGAGCATTATTTAAATAATTTCCAGAAATCAACTTTTTTAATAAAAAACGTTTTAAAAAAATTGTTATTTAATATTTTAAAAAAATTACCTCAAACTCATTCTTTACATAATTTCAATATCATGGAAGATTTCTTAATAATTTCGCATATCGAAACCCCATACAGAACACATGAAAGATGAAAGAGGTCACGATTGTCCATTTTCCTTACTTTCGTGACTCAGTTCAAAAATTCGGTTCAAACCATCTCTGGAAATAAAAGAAAAATGTATAATTAGGGATGAAAGACTACTTCATAAAACGTTTCCGAGGAAAACTTTTTTATATATTTTTTTTTTTTTTTTGCACTCAAGGCTTATTTTCGAATATGTATTTTATTTCTAATTTTCGTAATTTGTATTTTACAGTCCTCTACCTTAAAAAAAAGTAACTAATTTTGTTTTTTTAAATATTTCCTAAAAACAAAACAAAAAACAATATAAAATGCCAAACAACAAAATAAATGATGATAATATTCTGAATTTTGAACATATCGAAATTAAAAATTATTAAAAATGTAAAATGAATAAAAAATAGCTTTAAGTTTAACAAGAGTTTTAACAACTTTTATTTTCTAAATTAAAAACTAATTCATAAATTAATTTTGCCAAAAATTAAACTTTTCCTTTAGTTGATTTTAGCAAAATTATAGAGCAAAGAAAAATATTGTTAAAAAAAAGAGTTTAATAATTATTTAGTTAAATTGAATTTGGATTTAATTAAATTTGTTTTTGTAATAAAACGTAAAAAAGTAAAAAAAAACAATTTTTCTGGCTTGCAAACAAGTCACAAGCATGAATTGTTTAAGGGTTGTCAGTTGACTTACAATAATTCCTATTTATTTGAAAATAAACAAACAAACGATCGTATATCATTTTTATTAATAAGATTAATAAGAAATAAATATTAATTTTTGTTAATATTTTTTAATAGTTAAACATGTTTTAAGAATTTGTTTTTTGCTTAAAAAGAAGTTTGGAATGTTTTTTATTTTTCCTTTCGAAAATAGTTTATTGCAATAAAGAAATATTTTGTTGATTTCTATTTAATTAAATAACTTTGTTTAACATTTGTTTGGCATGCTTCAAGTAAAAAAAGTAATAATTTATTTTTTATATTTAATTTTTAGCGCTTTAATAAATTTTAACAGCCAGCCATGCTAAAAAGGAAAATAGAACTGAAAAATGATTTGAATAAATAAATGGATATTAAAAAAATATAGTTTAGTATAGTTTAGTTTAGTTGAATTCCAAGGAACATCAATTTAAGAATTGATGTAAAATTTTACTAGAATAAAGAATCTAGATTTCACTCATATTGACCCCTATTGTGAATGCATTATACACATTTTATTCATGTCCAATTTTTGTGTTTCACTGTACAATTCGTATCGAAAGAATATGCTTTCGAATAGTAAGATTAACATATAAATTCGAACAGTTTTCCTTTCAAATTAATTTATTTAGTGAAAAAAAAAAATACTTCTTAAAAAGTAATTTATAACGATTTGTAAAATGTTTTTCCATTTTATGTTGAAATAAAATGTTATTCGGCATACGAAAATTAAATTGTGTTGAGGTTGAGGAAAAATATGTTTGTACTAAAAAATATTTTGCGCTATGTATTTTAGTACTAAAAAGTTGCTGAGTACTGAAAAGCTGTTTGTACTAAAAATATTTTCGCACTAAAAATATTTTTTGTACTAAAACTTTTTGGTACTAAAATATATTCTAAATATATTTTTACTAAAACTTTTTGGTACGAAAAATAGTTTAGTACTAAAACATTTTGGTACTAAACATATTTCTGTACTAAGAATATACATATTAGTGCTAAAAATATTTTTGTACTAACATTTTATCGGTACTAAAATATTTCAGTACTAAACTTTTTTTGCTAAAACATTTTGGTACTAAAAATTATTTAGTACTGAAAATGTTTTAGAACTAAAAATTCAAAAAATGTTTTAGTGGTACAAATTTTTGTGCTAAAAATATTTTAGTACTAAAAAATTTTACTGCGCTTTCTGATAAATTTTATATAAAAGGTAAAAAGTTTCGAGGAAGTTTTCAAAAAATTTGTTGCAGTCTGCTAATCTGCTAATAAATTTCAGACATAAAAACATAATTAATCCTTAACAATTAAAGCAAAATTTAAAATGCAAAGGACATACGATTTTGCATTACGGGCATGCATTTGGATGGTTAGGCACTCACCATTCATTTTTTTTAATACGACTGGCACAAGTTTAGTTTCTTAGTTTAGTATGGCTGTAAAGAAAAAAATTTAGTTTGAGTTGAAGTTTCCGGTTCTGTTTTCTGTTTCTTAGTTAAAGAAAATATAAAAAATATATATTCTCTAAACAATACCAAGTAAAATACAAAACTTTGTACACCGATTTGAATAGGTAATGCGCATTATGCAATAAAAAAATAAAACAAGACAAACAAGCATACATATAAAATATAATTCTACATACATAATATACTTAAATCTCTATATATATTTAAAACAAATACAAAAATACATAAGAAAAACAAAGAAAATATTACATGTAAAACTTACAAACAAAAAAATACTAATCGATATGAAATACTTAAACTAAAAAAAAAGAAACAAACAAAACAACTTATACACTTAAACAAATTAAATTAAATATTAATTCAAGAAATCGCAAATACTTGCAAACATACATAAACATTTTCTTTTTTCCAACATATTAATAAAGCAAAAAGTAGATTTTATGAAAAAAAAAAACTGCAAAATATTTGTAAAGGAAGTGTCAATTTATTTTATTTCAAATAAAAGAAAAATACATATTAAAAGTACACACCACCCACAACAACATCACAGCTTCAAATTACAACAAATGACACCCGTATTCAAACACCAAACACATTACAAAAACAACAAATATTTGTAGGCCAAAACAAACAACACCAACAACAAACAGCATTTTAGTGGAATCACTTTTTTCGTACACTCACCCACGGCGCAAATAAAAAGAAAAAGAAATTGGACACAACAGAAACAACATTTGAACAAAAAACACCAAACATTGCACACAACAACAACAACTAACAAAAGCGGATTGGAAGATTTTGAATTAAAGAGATCCCTAGAAGACACTTTTTTTAGATGCGAAAAGTGACTTTAATGTAAAAGAATATCTTTTTTAAAAAAGGTAATTCTTATTTAATTAATTTTGTTCGACTTTTTCTTCTTTTTTCAAACAAATTAAACTCGCCAACGGACTCCAGTTGCTTTCGAGCCAATAACTGGAAATTTATTCCCAGTTGCCAGTGCATACTTTAAAAAAAATTTTTATTCTTTCTAAGTACTAATTGGCAAATGGTACTATTTGGAAAAAGTGGAAAGTAGTTATTCACAAATGGCGCTATTTGGAAAAAATGGACGATTTATTAATGCATTAATTATGAACAGCAAATAAATTTCATATTGTTCCCAGAAATAGAAAAACACACAGAAATTGACAACTTTGAGTTGCTAGTTCCCATTTACATCATTTTCAGCAACTGATAATTCAACTGGAGTTCGCTAGCTATCCATAATCTATCTACAAAGTGTCATTTTGAAAAAGTACGCATTGAAAAGGTACTTTTTGCAAATACGCTATTTTACTTGTGGTACTTGTAAACTGGTAATTTTTCCAAAAGTACTTTTCTTTTATTTCTGTTTTTCTGAAAGCGTACTTTCCCAAAAAGTACTTTCTGAAAAAGTACTTTCTAAAAAAAGTACTTTTCTAAAAAAAAGTAGCATTTTAAAAAGTGTTTTTCTGAAAAAGTTTTTTTTTTTAAAGAAAACGCTCCCTGAAAAAGTACTATTTCAAAAAGGTACTATTTTAAAAAGCTTTTTTTAAAAAATTACTTTTAAAAAAAATCTTTTGTAAAAAGGTAATATATAAAAAATAAAATTTTTAAAGAAAAATTCTCGTTTAAAAAGGTCTTGCCTTAAAAAGTACTATTTCAAAAGTATTTTTCGGAAAAAGTTCTATTTTGAAAATTGCTTTTCTAGAAAGATACTATTTTAAGAAGTACTAAATACTTCAAAAAATACTTTTTTAAGAAAGTACTTTTAAAAAAAGGGTTTTTCTGAAAAAAAAAATGTTTGGAAATGTAATTTTCTTTTCTCTAATTCAATATAAAATAACTTTTCTAAAGATTTTTCGTTCAAATTTATATTTCAATACTATTTTTCTTATTATTTAAATTAATTTTTTTTATTACCAAAAAAAAATATTCAATAATATTTTTTGGTCCTAGATGGACTTTTATTATTTTATAATTGTTTTAAAATTTAATTCGCTTTATTCATCATCTTCTAGGCTTTAACATGCATTCATCATAACAACAAATACATTGAATACAATAACAACAGCAAAAACAACAAAAAGAACAATGTGTAATCGTAAAAACTGGTGATAAATAATATAAAAGAATTTTTGAAAAAAAAATTAAAAACCTTGTAATAAAAAAATAGAAAAAAAAATAGGAAAAGGCATCTAATGAAAAAAAGAATTAGTAAAGAGAAGAAAATTTATTGATTATTATTAAATAAAACTTTAAAAAGAAAACATATTTTAAATGTCTATATTATAGAGTATAAAATATTTTATAATTAATAAAGAAACATTTAGTAAGGAATAAATAACCTTTAACATCATCGTCATCATCGTCGTCATTAAAAAAAATACCACAAAGAAACATTTTTCCTCAAACACACGGAAAAACTGTTTCTTTCAATAAGGATAATTTCAAAAATAAAATGAAAAACATTTGAACGAAAGCAAGAGAAACGAATTAAATATAAAATCATGCAAATTTTATCATAATTCGGTATTAATTAAATGTTTTCATAATTTTCTTTATAAGTGTCTGTTAGCGAATTTGTAGCATCCTGCAAAACTTTTCTCAAGCAAAATTTTGAAAAGGAAAACTCTTTAGGTCATATCAATGTACTATAAAAAAAACAATTGAAAACTTCAAAGTATTATTAGGAGATTTAGATTTAAGATCAAGTACTCGTAAGAAAACAAACTTCATCATGCATAAAAGTAAAAGACAGCTGGTAGAGGTAGTTATTGAATAGATTATTTCATATTTATTAAGTGTGCAATAATCGTATTATTATTTATTATTAGAAATTTGTTGAAATGCGGGGGGTTTGGTAATATTTCCGGCATGAAAATTATCTACAAAATCAAAATTTGTAAGGAACTTTTTTTTGCAAAGGAAAAAGTGAAACCTTTTCCATATACTTTTTCTTATAAACTGACTACAAAAAAGTACTTTGTCAAAAAGGTAATTTACATAAAAGATAGTTTCTAAAAAAGAGTACTTTTTATAAAAAGTACATACTTGTTGCAAAATGTTTTTTTTTTGTAAAAAAAAATTCTTTTTATAAGAGGTACGTTTTATACAGTAACAGTACTATTTTTTCAAAAGGTACTTTTTGTAAAAGGTACTTTTTGTAAAAGGTACTTTTTGTAAAAGGTACTTTTTGTAAAAGGTACTTTCTGTAAAAGGTACTTTTTGTAAAAGGTACTTTCTGTAAAAGGTACTTTTTGTAAAAGGTACTTTTTACAAAAAGTTTTTCCTACAAAAACTGCTATAAAAAAGTACTGTTGCAATAAGCAATTAAAAAAACTACTTTTGGAATAAGTATTTTACAAAAGCGCTTTTGTGTTAAGTGCACTTTGTAAAACAGTACTTTTATAAGAAATATCTTTTATAACAGTACTTTGTAAAAAAGGTAGTTTTATAAGAGTTATCTTTTATAACAGTACTTTTTTATAGAAGTACTGTCTTTAATAAGGGCTTTTTATAAAAATTACCTTAAAAAGTAGCTAAATATTTCCCAAAAAAGTACTTTTCATTAAAATGCATAACTGTTATAAAAAGTATTTTCAATAAAAAATTATTTTTATAACACATACCTTTCATAAATTGTTTTTTTAACAAAAGTACTTTTTATAAAAAGATACTTTTTATAAAAAGGTACTTTTTATAAAAAAGTACTTTTTATAAAAAGGTAATTTTTTTAAAAATTACTTTTTATAAAAAGGTACTTTCTTTAAAAAGCACGTTTTATCAAAAGGTACTATTTATAAAAAGCACGTTTTATAAAAATTACTTCAAACTAGTACTTTTTGTAATAAACAATTAAAAAAGCTAATAAATACCTTAAAAAAAGTACTTTTGTAATAAGTGCTCTTTACAAAAAAGTGCTTTCGTGATAAGTGCTCTTTACACAAAAGTACTTTATTTTTTCAAGGTGTACCTTACACAAGCAATACTTTTTACACAAGAATTTTTTTTTTTATAAAAATTACTTTAGAAAAAATACATTTGTAATAAATAAACAAAAAAGTACCAGTATCATTAATAAAAAGTACTTTTTTCAAAATGCTTTTTATGAATGGTACTTGTTATAACACAAACTTTTTACTGAAAGTCATGTAAGAGTTTTTTGCAAAAGGATTGTCTTCCACAAAACCAGCTTTTCTAAAAGTTTTTTCTAGGAAAGCAACTTTTTTTCCAAAATATGCTTTACATGATAAGTACTTTTTATAAAATTGACATTTTACACTTCTTTCGTTAGACTTAGTAATTTGAAATAGCAGTAAAATGGCAATTTTTTGTACAAATAAAATTTCTTCAAAATGTACATTTTAATGTAAAAAATTTATTAAATAATAACAAACTCCCTTTGCCCCCCTTTTAGCCCTTTTGTATTATACACCTGTTATTTACTTAGTTAAACAAAAATTTCACATAGTTTAATTTAAAAGCATCATCCTTTTGTTAATTCGGTTCTTCCAGTTGTTTTCTTTTTATGTTCTAAATAATATACAAAAAAAAAGTTTTGTTGAATATTTATTAAAGGTTTATACTTTATGGCACACACATTTACACAAAACAGATTCATAAAACACTTCCCTATTCAGATTTGCTTTAATTTCGTTTTAACATAAACGCTAAGGATTTGAAAGCTAATTGAAATTGATTTTATGTTGAAAACAAACACATAAAATTGATATTTATAAACAAACAAAAAATATTATTTGACTATTTCTCTAGAAACATTTTCTTTTGTTAAACTTTCATTAGCATTTCATAAATGGCAACAATAAAAATGAAAAGAATATTTTCATAAAAATCTTGAATTGAAAATACAATTTTGATTGTATAATTTAGTATATAATTATTACACACATACATACATGCATACTTTTAAATACATTTAGTAGACAAACTTACTTTGTAACACTTGCATTAATACACAAATATTAAATACTTTTCTTACACTTACATACAATACTTACTTACATATATTACAAGCATACATACATACTTACATTTATAACTTACATTCTACTTGCACATGCAAAATACATACATACATACATACTTACATTATTATACTATACACTACAATTACATAAATACATATAAGTACTATATAACTTTCATTACACGTATGTACATACATAAATATTCCTTTATAATAATTTACCTTCAAATGGTTTGCTACGGAAGCTGTCCCAGAATAGGCTGCAAATAATAGATAAAGGGCCTTATTACGGTTCTCGATTCGACTCGAAAGAATGTAATAGATTAAAGAAAAATACAAGATTTTTCTTTAATCTATTACAAACGCTCGAGTCGATTCGAGAACGGTAATAAGGCAGAAAATGTTCGATGTTATTGCTTAAATGTCTAAAAGCTGCTCGATGGAATCCATTTAAAAGACTCACAAAATATTTACATACATGTATGTACTAACTTTTTGAGTAGTTTTCAAATGAATGTTCTGGAGCATCAGACCTCAAAATAACATTGTCTTTTAAAATGTCGTTATCCAGAAGCCAAGCAGTGCAAGTTTTTTTGCCAGCCACATGTTTCTTATTTTTAGGGTTAAATTATTCACATACACTAACACGTTTCTTTGCAAACCAACTGAACGTGTTTTGCTTAGCTTTTATTGTTGTTGGACGCAATAAAAGTAATTTTAAGTTGTTCTTTCAAAATAACACACATGCATACACTTGAAAGAAAAAGCAAAAGAAATTTTCAATTGCTTAAATATTACATTCACATACATACATACATACAAATATATAAAACCTAAAACAACACAAAAACACTCTTATACAAATGAAACAAAATGAATTGATAACAACAACAAATACTATGTAGTAGTTACCCACACTTAAGGGCCATCAAGAGAAAACTATAACATGAAGTTGTTTGTTTAATTTTATTTACCGTTTCTTTTTTCTCTTTTTGTTTTTCTTTTTCTTGCTTCTCAAACAATAATAAAACTACACTACAGAATACACAAACAAACTCACACCCACACACAATTCAAAGTGAAATTAAAAACAAACGAAACCAATAAAAAAGAAATCAAAACTACCGCCATCTTATTTTCTTATTTGCAAAACAAACAAAACCAATCACTCAAATGTAGCAGCTAACAAAACCATTAAAACCACAAAAATATACATGAATAACGAAAAAAAAGAAAGAAATTTTAAATAAATTTAAACATTATACTACATAAATTCTAAAATAATACTACTACTACTTAACTATATACTAAAATACTTACTATGGAAAAAAGTGAATCAATACATCAATATATATATATACTTAACAAAAAAATATTTAACAACAAAATACAATACAACAACAGCAAAAAATTAAATACATATTGAAAACTCTATAAAAAAGAGCAACAAAAATTTGTTTAAAAATACATACAAATGAAAATATTACCAAAAAAAATTTTATTCAATAAAACTGAAAATTTCAAATTATACACCATAATAAGAACAAAACAAACCACTTGTTTTATTTCCGCATCAAACTAGGAAAACACAAAGACACGAAACACTAGAGCAATGGCAAGCGATAAGCGAAATTGATTTTTATAATTTAATTTTTTTTTTTAACTTAAATGTCCAAAATTGTTTAAATATGTTTGTTTGTTGCGGGTTGTCTACATTTTCAATTAAAAAAATAAAAAAAACCTGGGGGGCTACTCTGTAATGCGATGCGAATGAAAAACTGAACGCATTTGTATGCTATTTACATTGAAATGCGAAAGCAATTCCGTTCGCATCGCAATATAGAGTAACCCCCCTGTTAACTTATGCAATTGCTTTCAAACCCCAATTGAGAATTGCTATGCTTTTTCGTATGTAATTCTCACTTGATTTTTGGAAGCTGGTGCTTAAGCTAACAGACTTAGAATCAGGATGAAATTTACATGTCTGCAGACATGATCAGCCACAAAGCAAACTTATGTTCAAATGTTTCAAATAATATAAATCAGGTGACAGGAACATTTAGGAAAACTTTGACATCTGAGAGTTCTATTGAAACGATTTTTGTTTCATTGTCATCTATAATTTTTTTTTTTTTTTTTTTTTTTTTGTAATATCTAACAATTTAGCATCCAAAATCTTTGAATAATATTGTTTTGTGGGTTTCCCATTGTTTGCTCTCAAATTTAATTCAATTTATATTTTTATAAAAAAATTTTCCAAAAGTAATTAAGATTTACAATAAATAATAACAATATAATAGACGCTAATGCCCACAAATAAATTTCAATGATCAATTTCTGTGCGTCCCTCGAATAAGTTTAACTCTGTTAGTCGGATCAAGAGTAATTGCAAGGGTAATCAAATACGAATGCAATGATACATCAATTGATTTTAATAGATTTTCAGAAAAATGCAATTAGTTACATAAAATTTAATACCTAGTAATAAAATCAAACAACAGATTTCAAAAATGTTTAAATCAAAAATATACTTACCCTGTCGATTACCATCCTTGGAAGAACTTATCATGATCCACTGCCACAGATTTTATTCATTTGTTACTCTCGTAGGATTATCCTTTTATTGCAACTCGTTGACCTCGGCTCTTTCTAAAAATAGTATTTTACAAAATATTTGTTTAATTAAATACCAAAACTTTGAAAAATCTTATATTTACGTTATATGTATGCACAATGCATTTGTTATTGCCTTGTCATTGCCATTGTGTGTTTGTTTCTTATGTTGTGTTTTTTTCGCTATGAGTATTACATTTACAACAATACAAACTACCACTACAGCAGTCAGTCACAATTACAAATGGCCTCCCTCAAAACAAAATCCCTACAATTACAACAACCACATAACAGACTAACAGTACAGTTTAACGTTACTTTGTTTTTTTTTCTACTAATAAATAGAGCATTAAAAAACAACTACATTTGCATTTGCTATACTTTGTATATCCCGACCCCTTAAATAATCACAAATTTGCAACAACAAACAGACAAACAGTTAACAAAAACAACTCCCCTCCACAGAGCATATTTTTAATGTGTTATCTAGCAAAGTGGTGAATTAATATCAGTTGGGTTTATTTTTGTTATTTTTTTTTTCGTTAACTTGTTATTGTAAATTGAACTGTATCATACGATTATTTATGTTGTTAGTAATTGTATAGTTTTTTCTCTTGCAAAGTTTCACTTCATGAAAATGTATTATTTATTAAACTGGAATTTATGAAATATTTTTTAAATTATGGTTCGTTAAATTTTAAAGTAGATTCTTGGATAATTTGAAATGTTTTTGATATGTATTTTATAGGTGACGAAGGTAAGTATATATGTACATACATACATACGTAGATTTCTGTTTAAAGTCGAAGGGATTCACAATGAAAAATAAAAATGTTTAGCATGTTTAAAAACAAATGAAAAATTTGTAAGTTAATTTGTTGTTGCTTTATATTAAAAATATTTCCTTTTACAGGGAAAATTATACATGTTTCGTACATGTTGTTTTTTTTCTAATAAAAAAGAAAAAAAAATATTCAAACGTGGAATTTTTTTCAAAAGGAGCTCTTACATAATTCTGCTGGTTTTTGTAAATAAAATAAAAAATTGCATTTGGCTATTGAAACAATAACTAAAAACAGAAATACAAAAAAAAAGTAAAATGTTTATATTATTGACAAAAACGAGCAGCTGGTAAATAAATTTACAATGAAAATAACAATAGAAGTTTAATAATAGTTGCTAATTTTTTCGAAATTATTTTGCGATAATCCACTTTAGTCTGTAATGTTGACAACGTTAAGAGCATGTTAAAAAAAAGGACACTTATCTACTCCTTGTGGACAACAATTAACTATTTCTGACAGCTAGCGACTACTCTTGTCCTGTAGTATAGCACGAGACTGTTAGAAATAGCCAATTAGCGAAGAAATGGAGTACAGAGTTGCCATGTTTTTGATATTGTCTTGACGTGACGTTGACAAATGGTTACTGAAGAGAATATTAAGATTTTTATTTGGAAATTATAGATAAAATTTTTACTAAAAACTAGAAAATTGTAAAAAATATATAAAAATCTGTAAATTAGAAGTATATCGTTGATATATCGAAATATGGTCAAAACAAATTTGATTCGATATCGATCGAAATTTCAATATAATTTAAATGAAAATTTCGATCGATATCGAATGCCGTAATTTGGGAACAAAAATTTTTATCTACAGGCAGCAGATGGTGCAAGTTTAGCTTTCTTTGCAGTATTACTAACAAATGCAGTTACACAGGCCTGTTCTGTATCTCACGTCGGTTTGAAATCGCATGATTTTAGAAAATTATCTCCCCTAATAGAAATATTTTTCCAGACCTTTTTCAATATTGCTGTTATATATAGCTTCAAATATCATATCCAGAAGAAAACTGCCGTATCTAACTTTATAAACGTTTTCAGGACCATGATTTATTTTTGAATTCACGCGATTTCAACCCGACGTGATTTACAGAACAGGCCCGACAATCTGATTCGTAGGCCTATAACAAGTTCCAACTGCTAATTTGGCGTGCTGCCGACTTTGAGAACTATAATTAGAAAACATGACAACGAAATATATTTTTGCTAAGCCGCTTAAGACACAACAAAAAAAAATTATTTGAAGCCTTGGAAGCTCAAATCCTGTATTTAACAATATTAAGCAAAAATGTCCTTTTCATTGAAAAAAAATTTTTTTTTTTAATTCTCTAACATGTTTTAATTGCTGAACTGAATTCCAATTCAAGTACATTTTCATGCATGCATGCACAAACAAGTTTACGCATGTACATGCACATATAATATTTTTAATTGTAAGACTTCATGGCATAAAAACCATCAAATTATTACAAATAGCTGCAGTAATTTAATATTATTAATTTGATTTATTTAAATTGTATTTAAATAAATTGCATTTAAATAAATTTTGTATAACATTTGCAGTAATAAAACTAAAGTGAAGTATATTCTTAAGGATATTACATATTAGCAGACAGAAAAATTCTATAGCATATTTAAAGGTTAATACACATTCCTTTAATTTTTATCATTTTCCAAATAACACCCTAAAGTATGTACTTGTATTAAATTTTCTTCAAATTTTAAAAAAATTCTTTGCATAAATTTGTTATAAACTCGTTTTTTCCACCTCAAGGTATTCTATGCATTTTTAATGACCCTTAAACCTTCATCAATTTTTCATAATCTTTATTTATTACTCAGCCATTGTTTATTATTAGCTAACAACAATGATATGTTGTGTTATAAATTATTCAAGGATTTATTGTAATCCTTGCACAATCCATCTCCAACAGCATTTGGTGTATGAAAAACCAAAACAAAACATATTTGAAAATATCTTTAATAAAACATTCATGTCTGGCGCAAAGAGATACAGGTTTATAATTTTTTTTTATTTATTTTTTTTCATTATTGGCTATTGGTTCTACACAATATATGTGTTCAATTGCTTCCCTTAACAAGGCACAGTGGGTTAGACAAAATAAAATTTCCTTTCTTTTATAGAAAATTGTTCGGAGAACAGAAACAACCATTTCTTCGCATGAAATTAATTGATTCTTCAAAAACTATTTTATTGATACATTTTATTAGCATCCTTTTTTTATTTTTGCTAGCAAACTTTAAACATCTTAATGTCATCTATTTGATATACTGTGTTTTGAAATTTGGAAAAGTAAATAATCTATAGATATTAAATCTACAGAGGATTTTTTGTTAACCCTTGTACTTTTACAATGTTAAGTCGAATAAGACAAAATGTACACCATTTTAAAGGAGTGCATTTGTAGACGTGCAGATTCTATATTCCACTTTAATCTCTTCAATATTTCACGAACATAAAAGAGTATGAAAAATCGGAAGAGAATCTGCACAAGTAATTCCATAAGGGGCTAATGAAAGGTTTAGAATTTTTATTTTCAAATGTTTATTAAAAAGTCTTGCTGTTGCAAATTAAATAAATTATATAATTATATAATATTTAAAAAAATATTATATAAAAAAAATTTTTTTTCTTAATTGACCCAGCAGAATAAAGAATATAGAAACATGGAATGTTTTTCCCAAATTTATTTTAATTAAAAAATAAATCTCTAGTAATAAATAATAAAATGCTTCAGCAAAAATTTACAGCTTCCATTCCACTGTTCGTACAATTTATTTTGCTTCGGTTAATACAGCTTTTCAATTTATCCATCCAAATTAAAATGTTGTTGTTGTTTTAATTTCATTTTTGGGTTTTTTTTTTGTACAATATATTTATTGAAAAAACTCTGATTGTTTGCATTAATTTTTAACAGATACGAGTTTAAAAAAAATCATTTGCAACGAAAAAACTTGAGAAATAAATTTATGGCAGCGGAATTAAAATTTAGGTAAAATTGATTTGGGTGATTTAAAAAAATTTTTTATATAAAAAAACTGCTTATTGCTGGGATTCCCCCCGCCTGTCGAAATTCGACCATTCAACATGCACCGCTCAAACAAATCTTTATAGCACACATGTGTGTGTGTATGAATGCACATGCATATGTATGCGTGCATATATGTATGTGTGCAAGTTAGAACTACCGGAATTGAAGAAAACTTAAAATTGCCTTTTGATATTTCCTGTTATTTGTTACATATTTTAAGAGAGCAGCCAAACGTCCTAACATCCAATAAAAAAGTTGTACAAGATGAAAGAAAGGCCCCAACTCGCGTAATTTTGCAGGAGAAGGTAAAAATATAACAGAAACTGTATTCATCATAATACAAACTGTACTAAGCAATTACTTATAAAAGCGTTATTTTTATACTACTGAAACGAGATGTATTTGAGTGAAATGTAATCGAATCAATAAAAATTTCAATTTCGAAAAAGTGTGAGTTAGGGTCTTTCTGCTTAGCACCAACGATATGTATCTACATTTGTGTTTATAAGTAAAAAAAAGAAATCTAAACAATTTTTTGTTTAAAACATTTCTTTGCATTTTTTGTGCACAGAATTTCGATAGAAATATTTTGTATAACAGTTTCGTTATTTGTTATAAAACACAAGTATTAATCGAAAAATTGCATTCGTTTTGAAATATTTTTTTGCTAGCAATATTTTAAACGTACCTTTTTAATTAAAAGTAAATTTTAATACGAAAAAGAATATTGTAACTGTTATACAGATGAATTATATTGTTTATAAAACATATTTAAACTTGTCTTTAAAGACTTTTAAATACTGCTAGAAGATTTTTTTCAACTCTTTACCTTCATGTTAGGGCAGGTGGTATTGAGATGGCTTTTAATTTGTTCTTTTCTCGGATAAGGAAACTTACACCTTTCACCAAATTGGATTATTTTGTTTTATAAAAATGCATTTTTTGGAAAAATATTAAATTTCTTACTTTGTTAAGGGACCAATATTTTTTAATTTATTTTTTTATTTTCAACTTATTTCAATTTTAAGGCATTGCCACCGCAACCCACCTTGAATTCTCAAAAAGAAATTAAAATATTGGTAAGTAAACTTGACAACAAACCGAAAATTATACTTTTAAAATTTTTATATAAATTCTGTTTTAATTCAATCATCATTTTCAGTTTAGCTAAAATAATTATTTAAACAAATAAATAAATGACAAATAATTATAAATTGATATACAAATATTATTCAAAAATTTCTTTTAAAACTTGCATGCATTTAATTGTTCATCTAGTAAGATTTATAAATCATATTACAAAACAAAATAAGTATTTATAAAAAACTTAAGGGAAAATTTACCATAAAATATATTTAAACGACAAGAAAAAAAGAAGAAGCTTTCAAGCGAGAAACCCAATTTAAAATAATAATATGTAATAATAATAAAAATAATATTTTTAAATTTAACAAAGCAATATTTAGGGAAATTTTTTTTAAAACGTCATATATAAATAATTAAAGAAATATAATATTAAGAAATATATACACATTAGCAAAATACAATAAATAAAGCCAAATTACTAATAGAACATTTTTAAATAATTTTTAAAAGACTAACGATTTTATAAACATATTTTACTTTGCAAATAAAGGCACTTAGTTTGAAAATCTTTGATTTTGCTTTAAACTTTTTAGCAAAATTTTTTTAGTATTAAATATATTTACTAAGCAAACATAAGATTATATAAAATATTTCAAATAAATATTATATATAAAAATTATATAAATATGAAAAACAAAACGATCCTAAAGTCAATTTCAAGTTAAACTTACAACAAATGTAGTTGTTAAAATATAAAAACTTTATTAAATTACAAAGCAAATAGAAAACAAATAAAACTTGTATACAAAATTATTGCAAAAATACCAGTAGTATGCAAATATATTTAGAAAATTTTTGTTAAATACATTGTAGAAATAAATATGTATACTTACATATATATAAATAATTAGTGTTATATTATAGATTGATATGATTTTGCAAAAAAAATTAATTTATCTCCAAACTATTTTATTTTGTATTCCAGCAAAATTTTGAAAATTTTAAGAACTCACATACTCTGCTGTTTACAGGATTTTTTTTTTGGTAGTTGAAGTAAATTAGGTCAACTGTTTATAACAGTTGCAGGTTAAATTTAGCAATTTTTTCGAACAGTTTAGAAAATTTTAAACCTTCATAATATTCTTTTTCATAATATTGGCTATGATCAAAGCCTAGTATATTTAATCGTAAACATTTTGTAGTACTGCAAATATAGCGTATAGCATTTTGTAAAACATGTTAGAGCTGAAAATTTAACGTATACATTTTTCAAATTCACAATATATTAAATATATATGTATAACAGTTTTGTATAACAGTTTTATGTAACGGCTGTGTATATCAGTTTTGTATAACAGTTGTGTATAACAGTTTTGTATAGCAGTTTTGTATAACACTTTTGTATAACAGCTTTGTATAACAGTTTTCTATAACATGTATAAAAGTTTTATATCCAAACACTAAAAGTTTAAGAATGCAATTTTAATACCCGGAAAATGTGTAAAATTTTTTAATAGAAAAAAACTACTAGAGTATTGTATAACAGGTAAGAACTTTGCATTTAAAAAACTAAAAAAAGAATTAAGAGTGAAAAAATTATGAGACTTTTTAAAATTACAAAGTTAATACAAAAATGAATAACTTGAAGCTAAGTGAGTTAGATTATTTTGTTAATTCTTTAGCTAAATCCTGCACTTCTAAAAAGTTATACAGTATAACAGTTTTTAAAAAAATTCTGAGAATTTTATATTTTTTAGAAAAAAAATTTAATAACTGTTGCGGTCTCCTGCGTAACATCAATTCCAAGCTTAAAATCAATTAAACTATTTTTATATAACAGTTTATAACAGTTTGTATTAATATTTTTTTAATACCAAATCATTTAGACTGTTATAGACAATTTTAATACTAAATTTTATGGTGTTGGAAAACTATTCTATTAACAAAACTTTTCATTTTCATATTCAGCTCATTCTTTATATATTTAATAACAGTGCAAATATTATGCAATTCCACTTTAAACAAAGAAATTTAATTATTTATTTTGTTGTTAAAAAAATCTGCTCTATCTATTAATTTTGTAAAAGAGTTTTCGCAACCACTTCAAATTAGATTTGAATAAATGCTTAAAAAGCCTAATGAAACCGCCCTAAATAGAAAATTCTATTCAATTTATATAATTTTTAGCAGATTAATGTATGACAGTTGAGAAATTATTTACTGTAGTTTCAATGTATTGTCCAGTTAGCAATTTGTAGCCTTTAAAAAATTTTTCATAACAGTTTGAAAAATATTGTGTATAACAGTTTATACAATATTTTGTATAACAGTTTGCAGCAAAATTGTAAAGAGTTTAATTAGATTTTTAAATATTAATAAAGCAAAAACAAAAAATTTCATAGACGCTTCTGTAATTACCTCCGGCATTGCTAACAGTATAACCTACTTGTGTATAACAGTTTTTAACATTTCAGATTGTGGCTCCAAAATTGGCAGGATTTTGAAAAATGTGTATGTTGGTTCAAATTTATGTTGTATAAATTTATGTTCTAAAATTATAGAGCATCATCTGAAGGTGTAGGAGAAAATTTTTTATAACAGTTTGAAAAATATCTTGTATAACAGTTTTACAAATTCTGTAGTAAATATATGGTTAATTTTTTTGTGACATTTAAGATTGTTACTACAAAATTGGGAGGAATTTGAGAAATGTATATGTTGGTTGAAATTTATATTGTATAACAGTTCTAAAATTATAAAGCATTATCTGAATTGCAGGAGTTTGTGTAATGGTTTAACATTTTTATTAAATATAGAAAATTTTAACAGCTTAGAAACATTGTATGACAGTTAGAAAACTGTTATAAAATTTTACCATAGTACTCAGCGCTATATTTTAAGACTGTATACGATTCCAAGTGTGGAAATGCTATGAAGCAAGAGAAATAATTCGGTTAATGTTTTGTCTTCCCCATAAATTTTTTGGTTTTCCCCATATTCTGTACATTTTTTGTTTAAATCAAAATAAAACGTCAACTTACTTTATAAAAACAATAGTAAACTAAATGTTATAGAACTAAGTAAGAAATAAAATAACTACAACAGTAAAATGGTATAATAAATATTGTAATTGTAAAATGAGTCCAATTAAAGCCACCGCCTTTACTAACTATATTTGTAAACTTCATACTTTGTATATGAAAATGTCAAATGAGAAATGAATATAAATAAATAATTTCTTAATAATATATTTAACGGTAATTTACAATACACTCACAGCTTAATACTTATTCTCTCACACAGACTACTTGCCAACACTTATACAAAAACAAAAAACATAATTAAACTAACACAAATACTCTTATACGAAAATAAAATATTGAAAAAACGAAAAACAAACGATATTTTATAAAATATATAAATAATCCTTCTAATCTAACGCTGACTGCAATATACCACCACGAAAATTTAAATTTAGTAAAACGTTTAAAAATATGTATTATTAAAAAAATAAAAGCAAATAACATTAAATAACTTTTTAAATAAATTATATTTGAAAATAATACAAACAAGGAATCTTTAAACTTCAATTGAACAAAACAAAAATATATATTTAAATAAATAACGAGCAAAATTACTTGCAAAATCTATTTTAATAATGATCATTCAAAATTTAAAGCATACACAAAGGGGATTTATAATGTCACTTGAAAAATTTAAAAAAATATTCGACAAGAAACAAAATTAATTTGTGCAATTTTACAAGCGAAAGTTTTGAATGGGATATCGGGAATTTTGAAGTCGCCAGTCAAACAATATCCATAATGTGTGATGTTAATACAAAAGCACAGCATACTTTTAGGATTTCGAAAATTCAAACAATTCCATACTGCGTGGTGTTAATGTTAATACAAAAGCATAGCATACTTTTAGGATTTCGAAAATTCAAACAATTCCATGATGTGTGGTGTTAATACAAAAGCACTGCATACTTTTAGGCTTTCAAAAATTCAATTAGTGCAAATTTTACAAATTAGTTTTGTTGTCGAATGGTATTAAATTTTTCTTAACGAAAATTCAAAAATCCCTTTTATAATTTTTTTTTTGTTGTAATTATTGCAAAATAAAACTCTTTATACATAATATCTTTTTTCCTTTATGTAATTAACAACGTTGAATATACCATCCCTACCCAAACTGCTTTATGTGTCAAATTAGTGATATTTATAACAACATAAATAAAAGAAAGTATTATTATTATTATGGAAAATATAATTACAATGATGACAAAATTTAAATAAGAAAAATAAGCAAGTGTTAAATTAAAAATATGATTAAGCAGACAAAAATACTATTTAAAACCTATAAACTCTTGTTTTGATTTTACAAAAACTTTTTTAGTTGTTCTTTAACTAGAAAAAATTTTATTATTTTAATTTGAATAAATAATTTTTAATTTTATTGAATTTGTATGGAAGTCATACTGTCGTAACTGCAGCTATTATTTTTGGATATTTCTAATATATTTTATTTTTTTTATTTTTATATTAAATATTTTTTTTTCCTTTTGGGAATGTTTAAAATTTAAAATCATAATTTTGTGTTATATGATTTTTTTTATTTTCTTTTTTAACAATTTGTTCATTTTTTAAATTATTTGTATATATTGTTTTATTGTATATAATTTATATCGCCACCTAATATCTACAAAAAAATCAATATATATTTTTTTATTAATTATCATGTATTTTTATTAAATTGAGTCATAATCAATCAAAAAAATATTATTATGAATTTTTTGCCCGGTACAAATTTTTGGGTTTGAAGTGATGATCTACAATTATATTTTATTTATTTATTAATTAATAATAATAATTGTTCCTAGACGAGGAAACAAGGCGGGTTTTTGGTCGGTATGCCAATGGCGAATCCGACATATCACGATTGGTGACGGCCATCGTGAAGGCATAAAGCCTTTTCCCACCTTATCCGCAAAAAAAAAATATTATTTTTATTATTATTACTTTTTGTAATTATTGTTATAATAACAATTATTATTATTTTTATTATTTTTTTAATTATTATTATTATTATTATTATTAATTTTATTATATTTATTATTATTGTTATCATTATTTATAATTATTTTTATAACTATCATTATTTTTATTATTATTTTTATTATTATTTTTATTATTTTTTTATTATTATTTTTATTATTATTTTTATTATTATTATTATTTTTATTATTATTTTTATTATTATTTTTAATATTATTTTTATTATTATTTTTATTGTTATTTTTATTTTTATTATTATTTTTATTATTATTTTTATTATTATTTTTATTATTATTTTTATTATTATTTTTATTATTATTTTTATTATTATTTTTATTATTATTATTATTATCTATTATTTTTATTATTATTTTTATTATTATTTTTATTATTACTTTTATTATTATTTTTATTATTATTTTTATTTGAATGAAGGTTATTATAAATCATTTGCTCTGTGTAATAATTTTTATATTTTTATTTGCTTTAAAAAAAACTTTAAGCAACAATTTCATATGTAATTAAATTTTTCAACAATTGTTTGAGAGAAAAAAGCGGAAATTAAAAAATTACTTAACATGATACAAAAACACTTTGTTATAAGTCAATTGAAAAGGTATTAAAAAAAAATTACAAAAAAAAATCATGTAAAACATTGTTATTTAATTGCTACAAATATAAAAAGAAGAACTAAAAAATAATATTTGTTATTTTAACTGAAAAAAAGAAACAACACAAACACTCACTACACTTCAACACTTTAAATGAAAGCAAAATAAATAGAAAATATGCAAACTAAAACACAAAATCAGCGACAACAGCGAATAAATGAATATGTAACAAAAAAAAGGTTTTTTTTTGTTAAAAAGGAAAGAAAACCATGAAAATTGCCTAGAGAAATCACTGAAACATAAACATGAATTAAAAAACAAACAACAATAAAATACGAATTAAAAAAGTTTAATACATAAAATTTAATTTTAAATATTATGAAGATACACAAACATTTAAACAAACCAAAAACATTTTAAGAACTATTTAAAAAAAAAATACAACAATAAACAAATAAATCATTATTAAAATAAAAAAGTAATAAAAAATATGTTATAATTTATACAGGAGAGCGTAATAGATATTAAAAGGTGAGTTGTTATGGCTTTGTGGTGAAAAAGAGTATAAAAAGAGCATAAAGAGTATATTTAGCCTAAGAAACTGCTGCATATTTTTGGGGGCTTATTTTGTATACTAATTATTTATTCATCAGCAAATAGGTGAATACAATATAATTCTCAAATAAGACTTATTAGAAAATTTCCTACCAATTTTTTTTTATTGTTTGTACAGCAATTTGAGTGTAAGATTTTTCCATGAAAATTTAAAAAAAACGTGTGTTTTCTTTGCTACTGCCCTCGTAAACAGGAACGCATGTCAAGCCTTCTTTTGAAACATTGTAACATTTTGTTAATTTAAATTTATTATCACTTAGTACTCTTTATAAAGGCATGCAAATATTTATTGTCGTCATAAACATTTAACCGGAAGCAAATAATTTTGTTTTTTTTATATGACACAAATACATTTAGCTGTAAAATTTCTTGTGCCAGTTCAGACGTGGCAAATTTTTATTACTTTCAGCTTAATTTTGGAAGACAGAAAAATGGAAGAAACGTGTACTCAATAATTTCATTTTATTGACAACATAAAAAAAAGAACTTAAAATAAAATGTAAGAAAATTGCGAAAAAGATATTCAACGTGTGAATGGGCACCTTGCGTGCTTAACAATCATTTAGTAAAAATGTACAGAATTTTTTTAATACATTTTTTTAACTTAAATTTTTGTATTATTGCTGTATTTAAATTTTATATGGAACAAATAAATACAGTAAACTTGTTATAATAAACATTTAGCAAGTTTAATGTACTTTTGTCAATAAAATTAATGTTGTTTTAAAAATTCTAAGACCAGCAAAACATTTAAACACTTGAAATGCTATACAAAATATAGTCGGTAGCAAATTCCGCTGCGGGTACAAATTTTGCATACCTAAAGGCGCCGTTTAAATTATATTTATGTTGCATATAGTTGTGTAGTTATTTGAAACTGTTAAATATATTCATATATTTACGGTATTCAACTGGTTGTCATAAAGTCTAATGTCATAAAATAATAGCACGCAAATTTATGTCACAAATTTGGTCAGCTGTTAATGGTCACAATTTTAACGTTTGACATAAATTAAGATATTTTAAAATTTAACTAAACTTGTTTGTATACGATATAAAAACAGGGACCGCAAATAACGATTGTTTTCCAAATTTAAAATAAAAAAAAAAAAAATTAAACTAAATGAGAAGTGCTATGTGCCTCAGCAATACGCCAAACTAATTCTTGTTACATGGGAAACTTTTTGTCTGCCTAAGTTTTATTAACAAACCCAACATTTCCAGTTATTTTCTGAGTTTTACTTATTTTTACTTAAGAAAATAAAAGTCGGTTCTTGATTTTTATTTATTCATCGGAAAATAAAAGTTATTTCTTGATAATTTTGTTATTTTTTAGAAAATAAAAGTTATTTCTTGATTTTTATTTATTCCACAGAAAATAAAAGTTATTCATTGTCTCTTAACTATTCTTCGCAAAATAATAGTTATTTCTTGATTTTTATTTATTTTTTAGAAAATAAAAGTTATTTTTTGATACTAATTTATTCCGCAGAAAATGAACGTTATTTTTTTACTTTTATTTATTTTTCGGAAAATAAAAGTTATTTCTTGGCTTTTTTTTATTCTTTGGAAAATAATAGCCATTTCTTGATTTTTATTTATTCCTCAGGAAATAAAAGTTATTCATTGACTTTTAACTATTCTTCGGAAAATAAAAGTTATTTCTTGATTTTTATTTATTTTTTAGAAAATACAAGTTATTTGTTAAATTTTATTTATTCTTCGGAAAACTAAAGTTATTTTTAGACTTTTATTTATTTCGCAGAAAATAAAAGTTATTTCTTGATTTTTATTTATTCCTCAGAAAATAAAAGTTATTTCTTGATTTTCATTTATTCTTCGGAAAATAAAAGTTAATTTTTGAATTTTATTTATTCCTCCGAAAATAAAAGTTATTTATTGACTTTTATTTATTCTACAGAAAAAAAGTTATTTCTTAGTTTTTATTTATTCCTCCGAAAATAAAAGTTATTTTTTGACTTTTATTTACTCTTCGGAAAATAAAAATTATCTCTTGATTTTTATTTATTTTTTAGAAAATAAAAGTTATTTTTTTATTATTATTTATTCCTCAGCAAATAAAACTTATTTCTTGGTTTTTGGTTATTCTTCATTAAATAAAAGTTATTTCTTGACTTTTATTTATTCTTCAAAAAATAAAAATTATTTCTGGATTTTTATTTAGAACTAAAAAAATTTCTTGTTGGAATATAATTTTTAACAAATTTTAAAAATTTTGTTTTTATTATTTATATAATGTAATTGTCCGAAAGAAAGGCCTCTGCTACTTATTCTCCATTATTATTTATTAGGCTTTTGTATTCCCTTGAGCTCTAACATTCTTAAAGAAAAACGGCACACATATTTTTGTGGTACACTTTTATATATCTTATCGCATGCCAATATTAATCAATTATATATCGTTTAAAAGGCATTTTTATGTAGATGTGCACAATATAAATAATTTTGTAAATTTCTTAGCCTAAAATATGTAAAATTAGCTTCCATTGGCTTAAAAAAAATTTAAAAAATAAAATATTTTTTTTTCTATGTTCTGTTTGTTTTGCATAAACGTTCAAAAGTCTCTGTTTAATATTTTTTTTCCTCTTAGAAAAACAACAACAACCAAGTGTTTTTTGTATTTCTTTTTTTCGCATTTTTTTATGAAAGTGAGGATATAAAAAAAGCTGTTTGGCCCTAATTATAAAAAAAGGTATAGCGTACCTAAAATATACATAAATTTTTAAAACTTCATATAAACTGGGACCAATACAACCTGTTGTAGGCCGTTTCATAACTGCGTTTCTCCTGTAACACATTGTAATGAAGTGGAAATGACAGTAAAAAAAAAGTTGTAATTAAAATGTTGCAAGTTTTTGCTTCATTTATCCTGTGTGCAAGTATTATTCCACCGTACTTTACATTTTGTTGCTGTTGTTGTTGTTGCTGTTACGAATTTGCACACTGGATAAATAATAATCAATCAACAGCCATGTAATTTCAAGTGCAATATTAAAAGATAATTAATAATTTCACATAAAAAGCACTTGACATTCTAAATTCAAAGCATATCGTGGGGTAAATAATTATTCAGTTTCCGGTCAAACTTTAAGGCGAACACAACTTGTTGTTGAGCCACAAACACAATGGAACTGGCGTCAATAATGGCTTCAGCAACCGGCGGAAATGCAACGTCATCAGTTCTCCACATGGTGAACAGTACATTTGTCATTAATATTGTCGGTCTTCTGCAGCGTAATATGGAATTTAAGAATTTTATATTTTACATCTCACAACGTTTAAGCGGCGAAACAGATGCTGCTGCTTTTTTAATGCTGAAAGAATTTTGGCACAATTTTACCACAACGCCGTTCATTATTGTTATAGATAATCCCAACTCTATGTTGGGTTTTGTGGATATGCCCTCCTTGTGTGTGATTATGACCACCAAATGGAATGATCCGATTATGAAATTGGCAGCCATGAGTCTGAACAGAATGCGTTATGTGGCAACAATTTTCTTGTACTTTCCCCTGGACAAATATGCTGGCGTGTTGTACAGCAGGGAATGGCTAGAGGAATTCTATGAAAATATAAATTTGCTATACGAATGGGTGTGGGCCAGACGTTTCCTCAACACTATGCTTATAACCATCAACAACAACATCTATTTGTATGATGCATATCCCTTCGGAACAGTTGTAAACAAGACCAGTGATTGGCAGTTGGAGGATTTTTTGCCCAAAGGAACGTTAAATTTAAAAGGCTGGAATATAACAACGCCGGTACGTTTCGATATACCAAGAGTGTTTTGCATGAGGCGTTCACCACACAAAAGCCGGTCCAGCATATTGTCCGGTACTTCGGGTAAACTATTTGGGGCCTTTGTAAAGACCATTAATGGCACGTTCAACGAATCGTCTATAACGGAGGATGAATTTGAGCCATTCAATGCTAGAGATTTATTGGAGATGGTGGAGAACGATGACATAGAGATAAGTGTGCATTCGTTTAGCTCCATGTTTAATATCTCGATAGACACGAGCTATCCAATTGGCATAAATGATTGGTGCCTGATGGTGCCCTTTCGTAATAATTCCTTGGAAAGTATGTTTTTGCAGAAAAGCTTTCAGCCTTATGCGTGGCTTCTAGTGTGCTTTGCTGCCCTCTATATAACCGTGGGAATTTGGTGTTGTACTCCTGCTCCAAAACGTGATTTAAGTCTATCATTTCTAGAATCAATTGCTGCGCTGTTGCTGATATCGTCACAAAGAATAATAATGCTACCCAATATTCGTTTACGTTTTTTATTTGTGCTGCTGTTTCTGTTGGGATTTTGCCTAACGAATGTGTATTTGACGAAAATGGCCATGCGTCTAACTGCCGCAAGCGATGAGAACCAAATCAATAGCATTCAAGATGTGGTCGATGCAAATTTAAAAATCATGGTGTCTGAAATTGACTATCAAACGTTGTTTGATATGAATTTAAGCCCGGCCTTTTTAAAACTTTTAATTCCCGCCCACGAACGGGTAGTGAGCAGATATCGTCAAGACTTCAATACGACTTACGGTTACACTATTACCACGGATCGCTGGAATTTTCTCAATAAGCAACAAGTTTTCCTAAAGAAGCCTTTGTTTCGGCTAACCTCGACATGTATTGGCCCGTTCTATCATGTCTTTCCTTTGGCAGCCAATTCCGATCTGACACAGCCGCTTATGGAATTTATGCTGGATGTTCAGCAGTCGGGTTTGACGTTCTACTGGGAAACAGAGGCCTTTAATGATGCCTTATTTTTGGATTACGTTGAAATGCTTCACATTGACCATCAATTTACGCCATTGTCTTTCAATTTTTTTCGTTCTCTTTATTGCGTATGGTTTTTGGGAATGCTATTGGCCGGACTTACGTTCATGTTCGAAATTGTGACAGTGAACTTGCCCAATGTGCGTAAAGTTATGAATAAGTGGCTTTAAATTTTATTAGCAAAATCAAATTATTGTTATAATAAAGATGATATTTGGAAATGATTTAATTAAGCGTAGAAGAATTGTTTTATATCGATGACTTCTTAAACATGATTCTAGGTGAGTGAAAATAAGCGCTTTCAATTTGTTTACCAATTGCGTGACTTTAAAGCCAACGGTCTGGCAAGGCTGTCCACTCTTTAATCTCTGTCATCTGAGGTGTCATTTATTTAGTGAAAAATTTGCCATTTGCAAATATGGATCGCTTATCAACAGAAGAACACATAAAAATAGTAAAAAATTTACTACAGTGTCACTAAGGCTTTAATTTTGTAAATCACTTTGCGTTAGTGAAATTAATATGTACACAAACTCTCCCATACTCTCTTTATATTTTTACTCTCTTAGCTGTCTTTTTATACTTTTACTCTCTTTGCTTTCTTTTACTCTATTTGCTATTGTTTTTCATATAAAGTTTAAATAAAGATTTTATATTTTAAAAATTTCAAATTTTAAAAATTTCAAATTTTAAAAATTTCTAATTTTAAAAATTTCAAATTTTAAAAATTTTAAATTTTAAATTTTAAAAATTTTAAATTTTAAAATTTTAAAAATTTTAAAAATTTTAAAAATTTCAAATTTTAAAAATTTTAAATTTTAAAAATTTCAAATTTTAAAAATTTCAAATTTTAAAAATTTCAAATTTTAAAAATTTCAAATTTTAAAAATTTTAAATAAATTGTTAAGTTTTTTTTATCGGGCTTAAGTTCGAATCTTGCATGACTGCAAATTATTTTTTGTTATTTTTTTATTATTAATAAATGAATTTGTTTAAATTCTATTTATTATTTTTATATTAAGATTGGAATATTAAGAATATTTTTAATAATCATCAAACCAGCAGAACGGATCAGTACTGATTTCGAGGCCGCTACGCCATCTCATCAGCGTTCTTTGTTCAATTTTTCCCACTTTTTTGCTGATGAGATGGCGTAGCGGCCTCGAAATCAGTACTGATCCGTTCTGCTGGTTTGATGATTATTAAAAATATTCTTAATATTCCAATCTTAATATAAAAATAATAAATAGAATTTAAACAAATTCATTTATTAATAATAAAAAAATAACAAAAAATAATTTGCAGTCATGCAAGATTCGAACTTAAGCCCGATAAAAAAAACTTAACAATTTACATAAGAAAAAGTTCGACTAATAAAAATTCATACATAATGTAAAACATTGCGGGGGCACGCGCACTTGTTCAAAGTAAATTGACAACTAAATTCAATTACTTGAACATAAATAACAAAGAAGCTTTACCTATCAGCAGCCGATGGCTCTGGAAAAAGCAAAAGAGATATTGGAATATTTGGAATATTAATCGTCAGGGTTGGGGAATTTCGTACTAACCAAAATGTAATAACTTAATAATATGAATGTGATAACTTCTCATATTCAATTTTCGTTAAAATATTGGTTAAATAGTTGATATTCCTACTAACTAGCACCACTTGCAAAAAAGTGGGAAAAATTGAACAAAGAACGCTGATGAGATGGCGTAGCGGCCTCGAAATCAGTACTGATCCGTTCTGCTGGTTTGATGATTATTAAAAATATTCTTAATATTCCAATCTTAATATAAAAATAATAAATAGAATTTAAACAAATTCATTTATTAATAATAAAAAAATAACAAAAAATAATTTGCAGTCATGCAAGATTCGAACTTAAGCCCGATAAAAAAAAACTTAACAATTTACATAAGAAAAAGTTCGACTAATAAAAATTCATACATAATGTAAAAATTTTAAATTTTAAAAATTTTAAAATTTAAAAATTTAAAATTTTAAAAATTTAAAATTTTAAAAATTTTAAATTTTAAAAATTTCAAATCTTAAAAATTTAAAATTTTAAAAATTTCCAATTTGAAAAATTTTGAAAGGCAAAGTAACACATAATTTCTGAACGTTTGTCCGATGAAAACATCTTTATCTATGAGCCAAGTCAGAGAATTCAATTCCGTTGGGAAACGAAACTGTTTAACGGAATGAAATAATTTTTAATATCACTAACGGAATTAAATTAAAAGAGATTTCATTCCAAAAAACGTTTTCGTTTGTTATTTTCCGAGAAATCAAAATACGCAATCAATTCTGTTTCCGAACGGAATCGATTTCTGTGACATGGCTGCATATTTACAGGGTGGGTCAATTTGAGGTTAGGAAGTAAATTGGCTGTCAAATGATAAAGTATCAAGAATTGAGCTGTCATCCTTTGCCATTTATTTAGTAAAAAGTTGGGAAATTTTAACCATGAAATGTTACACTCTTGAAAAAAGAATTTTCATTGTGCAAATTTACTATCAAACTGGTGAAAATTTTACGAACGAAAACAAACTGCCTGGCCCATAATATCACTCTATATCGTTCTGTCGAGTAAATAAATGTGAAACAAAAACAAATTCTATAATTTTGATTTTTGTTTTAAATATATTTATTCGACAGATCGATATCGTGCGACATCGTGGGCCAGGCAGAAAGCATTTTAATACAAAATCATCTTTAATGACGAGCCCCATTTTCAACTTGGTGGTTCAGGTAAACAAACAAAACTGTCGCATTTGGACTCCCAATATTTTTTATTTAAAAATGGAGCTGCCTGTGTATTCGCCCTCATTAAAGTAATATTGCTTTTTTGCATAAAATAAAATTCAAAAAAAATCGATTTTATTATTTTAAACTTCCTCTAATTGTTGATTTTTTTAATTTATTAATGAATGTGTGATATACTACAGATTTTAAAATTTTTATTTTAAGGCCGAAAGTGCTTGTTATGAAATTTTAAAAAACTTGTAATAGACTTACGCTTGTATTGAGTTCGAAGTTAGAGTAATTTTAAATTGTTTGTTCTGGACCACATTTTGTTACTAAAAGGTAGGCAAATTTGAGGTTAGGAAATAAATTGGATATCAAATAATGAAATACTAAGAATTGAGCTGTCGTTCTTTGTCATTTTCTTTAGGAAAAATTTGGGAAATTTTAATCACAGAATGCTACCCTTTTGAAAAACAAATTTTAATTGTGAAAATTTACTATCAAACTGGTGTAAATTTTAAGAACGAAAACAAGTAATTTTTCTACAAAATCATCTGTGGTGATGAGGACCGTTTTCAACAGTCCTCGAAAAAACATTAACTGCAAAGGGAGTCACCGTAGTTGGAGTTACCGGCTTAGTTTGTGGTCAGGCGCCATTATCGGTCCGTATTTTTGCGAAAATGAACAATGAAACGCCTTCGTTCTCTGCGATTTTTTGTGGCCACAATTGGCTAATGTTGACACCAGTACCCTTTGGTTTCAGCAAGCCTTAGAGCTGCAAAACAATCGATAGTCGCGCCATTCGATAGGTTCGATAGTTTTTTGCGATGCTGTCGATACTAAGTTTCGAATTCTCGGAAAATTGTCTATAGCAAAATATGTATCTAATTAAAAATTAAAATTATTTTATTAAGTGATCTGTTAGCAGAAAGCGGAGACCATTGAATAATCGTCCCCTTCTACCCGCCGCAAAATTAATGTATGTACCAAAGCCGTTATTAAAAAAATTTTTATTTTTTTTAATTTTAACTATTTTTGTCTTTACAAAAACCTAAAGGCGGCGAAATTTCAAGTTGCATTTTTTATTTCAAAGCCGATATCAGAGCCTTTTTATTAACTTCGCTTTTACCTTTTGAATACCCTGATTTTTCTCGATAGTATCGCTATCGGATAAAAAACATCGATAGTTCACTAAAAACTAAACTATCGATAGTACCATCGATAGTTTTGCAGCTCTACCAAGCCTGCGCCACAAGCCACACAGCCGGCCAAACCATTTAGTTATAGCATGAGAAATTTCCCCGTCGCGTAATTTCTGCAATTGAGGATGTCAATTGGCCCCTTCGTTCCTGTGATTTAACGCCGCTGAATTATTTTCTCTGTGGCCACTTAAAGAAGCGGATTTATGTGAGTAAACCAGGCTGCATTTCATACGGAATTACAAAATTAATATATCCTCCAATTCTTTTTTTGAGGGCATTGGAAGGTATAAAAAAATATTTACTTAAATATCCCTAAGAAAAAGTTGTTCATTTCAATTAAAGATGAATAGCCACTATTTCAGACCTATAGTATTAAAAATGTGTGTTGTTTGCGAATTTATTAGCATCGTAAATAATAAATTACCAGCCATGTAAAATTAATTATTCAAATCTAATTAAAAAATTCTCGCAGTAACACTTGACTTGCAACTTAAAACAAGTTCATGCTCGTATTGTACTCACAGATTGAACTATAATTCAGTGTTCTAAAATACGTTAAGGGAACAGTAACATGATATTAACCAGCACACTGGAACTGTTACTGCTGGCATCATCATCATCATCCTCATCGCCAGCCATAAACAGCAACAGGACATTATCATTTCAACAAATGCTAAACACTTCGTTTGTCATCAATATCGTGAATCTGCTAAATGACAATATGAAATTTAAGAATTTGGTTTTTTATGTCTCACAACGTTTATAGCATGAACGAGATGATGCTTCTTTGTTTATGAACGAGTTTTGGAACAGTTTTCCCACAATGCCGGTCACTATTGTAACAGATAATCCCAATTCCATGTTGGCTTTTTTGGATACATCCTCCTCCTTGTGTATGATTATGACCACCAAATGGAATGATCCGATTATGAAATTGGCAGCCATGAGTCTGAACAGAATGCGTTATGTGACAACAATTTTCTTGTACTTTCCCCTGGACAATTATGCTGGCGTGTTGTACAGCAGGGAATGGCTAGAGGAATTCTATGAAAATATAAATTTGCTATACGAATGGGTGTGGGCCAGACGTTTCCTCAACACTATGCTTATAACCATCAACAACAACATCTATTTGTATGATGCATATCCCTTGGGAACAGTTGTAAACAAAACCAGTGATTGGCAGTTGGAGGATTTTTTGCACAAAGAAACGTTAAATTTAAAAGGCTGGAACATAACAACGCCGATACGTTTCGATATACCCAGGGTATTCTGCATGAGGCGTTCACCACACAAAAGCCGGTCCAGCATATTGTCCGGTACTTCGGGTAAATTATTTCAAAGCTTCATAAAATTCGTCAATGGCAGCCTTAATGAGTCATCATTGGCAGAGCAGGAATTTGAACCATTCCGGGCTGTTGATTTATTAAGAATGGTGGAGGATGAACATTCTAGTATTGAGATAAGCGTGCACGCCTATACCAGCACTACGCTATTTAGGGCCTCCATAGATGACAGCTATCCCATTGGTATAAATGACTGGTGTTTGATGGTACCCCTTCGTCATAATTCTGCACAAAAAACTGCTTTGGGAAAAAGTTTAGGGGCAAATACTTGGTTGCTTTTATGGTTTGCTGCCATCTATATAACCCTGGGAATTTGGTGTTGTACTCCTGCTCCGAAACGGGATCTAAGTCTATCGTTTTTGGAATCCATTTCTTTGCTGTTGCTGATAGCGCCACAAAAAATCATGCTGCTACCGAGTACACGTTTACGTGTTCTGTTCATACTTTCATTTGTGTTGGGCTTTTGCCTTACGAATGTGTATTTAACAAATATGGCAACTCATCTAACGGTTTCCAGTGATGACAATCAAATTGACAGCATTCAAGATATAATAGATGCAAAGCTGCACATCATGGTATCGGAAAAAGATTACAAACAGTTGCTGAATATGAAGTTAAATGCAGACTTTGAGAAACTTTTAATTTCTGAACCCGAATGGGTGGCGAACAGACTTCGTAACAATTTAAATACGAGTTACGGTTATGCTGTAACCACCGATCGAGCATATTTGCAATACCTCTTTCGAAGCTAATAAGTTATAGAAATGAAAATAATATGCATAATACATGTTAGTCTTTCCACTGAAATGCACTAATCGAGAGAAAAGACTATTTGCAATACCAAAATCTGTAGAGAACTGGTCGAGCATTTTTGCAACATGAACAGAGTTACATAAGAAAAACTTTTTCAGAGTTAGTAAGACATAGCAGTGAATATAATACCCATGTTAGATATTATTTTTTCGTTAAAATAGTATATTTGCAATACCTTTATACGTTGTAAATTGATCGAACATATTTGCAATGTTTCTTTCCAAGCTAATAAGGTATAGAAATTAAAATATTATGTTAGTGTTTCCAGTAAAATGCTGAAAGAGAAAATAAAAAGTTTAATTTGCAATACCAAAATACGTAGGAAGCCGACCAGTCACATTTGCAATGTCAACTGGACTGAGTTAAACACTTTCCGAGCTAATAAGACGTAGAATTGAAAATAATACGCAAGCTAAATGTTAATTCTTTCTATTAAAATCCGGTAATAGATACTAAAAAGTCTATTTGCAATACCTAAATACGGAGGAAACCAATCGAGCATATATGCAATATCACTTTTCCAGCTAAAAATACATATAAATGAAAATAATGCATACTAGATGTTAGTTCTTTCGAGCAAAATGCGGAAATAGAAACTAAAAAGTAAATTTGCAATACCTAGATAAATAGGAAACTGATGGAGCATATTTGCAACATCACCAGAAATAAGCGAAACTTTTTCAGAGATAAGAAGCCTGAGAAATGAATATCATACACAAGTTAGATATTATTCTTTTCCGTTAAAATCCAGTAACAAATAGAAATAATAGTCTATTTGCAATACCAAAAACTGTAGAGAACTAATCGAGCACATTTGCAATATCCAAAGAACTGAACGACAATCTTTGAAGAGGGGTAATAAAACATAGAAATAATTACAATAGCCCTATTCACAAACTTGTGCAAATGCTCTAGCATCTATGCATTTGCAAATTGAGAGAGTATTCAAGAGCATTTTCAATGTATTTTGTTGGTATAGAGTACAATTATTTTGCAATTGCAATGATGCAAGACCATTTGCACAAGATTGTGAATAGGGCTAATATTTTTTATATTAGATTTTATTCTCTGCCGGTAACATTCTCTGATAGATAGTAAAAAGTTTTGATTAATCAAACTTATAAATAAATATTATAGCCCTATTCACAGTCTTGTGCAAATTGTGTTGCACTATTGCATTTGTAAAATAATTGTACTCTATATTAAAAAAATACATTGAAAATGTTTCCAAATATGAAATGAATTAGCAAATGCAATAATGCAAGACAATTTGCACAAGATTGTGAATATTAATTTACAACATATGGTAAATATAAAAAATGAGCTCACGCTTTGGGTGTAAAAAATTATAACTTACAACCAAAATAAATCTAGTGCAAAAAAAAAATTTTTTGGATTAATGACGGTATGGTCACACTGTAAATTCACGCATAGGCGAAGTGTTTATCGACAAACTGGGCCTATGGTGATCTTTTATGAAGGTGAAAAATGTCTTGTCTATAGTCAGAGTATTTTAACAACAACAATTTCTTTAAGACTTGTTAACGAAAAATTTTGCACATTCTGCATTTCGCAACAGCCCTCGTATGTTTCTGTGCTATTCAATTTAAAATTCTGGAAATATCATGACACTATTGCATTATTTGCCATGTTAAAATTAATAGTTTAAGTATGCACTTCAACTTGAAATGAAATGTATGTAAATAAGAGAATATGTTGCCCTTTAGTTATCATAGCGCTGTGAAACGCTAATCGTTTAACACTCACTTCAACAGTTAACCGACAAATAAAAAATGTTTTTAAATACAACAATAGCTCTGCTTATATTAAATTCATCTGCGAAAACAATTGCCAATAGAACATCAGCACAGCCACTGCAGCAGGTGAATTATACGCTGGTCCTTGAGATCTTAAACAGCCTTAACAAATTGTACGAGTTTGAAAATTTTGTTTTCTTTGTGTCGGAACGCTTGACCCATGCGGATGGGGATATGGCCACGATATTTTTTGATGATTTTTGAGACGCATTTCCCACGGCACCCATAATACTGACAATCAACAATCCCAGCAAAATGTCCGGTTTTCTCAGTACATCCTCTTTGTGTTTAATACTCACCACGGAGAGCAACGATCCGATAATGGAGGTGGCCGCCATGAGCATGAAAGGTACACGTTTTATCAAGACCATTTTCATATTATTTCCTGTGATGAAGAGCAGCAATTTTTTAAATACGCCCAGTTTCCTGGACAATAATTTGTATTACCGAGAAATACGTTTGATATACGCCTGGGTATGGAGAAAACAATTCCTAAACACTTTGCTAATAACAATAGGGAATAATATTTTTATACAAGAACCTTATCCTACGGCGACTATAGTGAATAAGACTGGCAGTTGGAGAGCCAAGGATTTTTTTGTGGACTACAGTGGGAATTTCAAAGGCTATCAAATACAAACTATGCTGCGCCATGACTTGCCCAGGGTATTTCGTATGACACGCCAGCCGTTGGGACGCAGACGCGAGGCACTTAGCGGTGTGTCGGCTAAAATGTTTCTGGCATTTGTGAAAGCTGTAAATGCCACCTTCAATGATACTTTGGAAAATACGGCCGACCTAGAGGCCGTGCATATACGTGACCTGCTGCATATGGTGGAAGATAAGAATTTGGAAATTGGCGTTAATAGCTACACGGCCATGATACCGTCTTTGGTGGGAGCCAGTTATCCCATTGGCATAAACGATTGGTGTATCATAGTGCCGTATCAGAATCGTTCACCCGAACGCACTTACGTGCAGGGAGGCTTTCGTCCTTACAGTTGGTATCTAATACTATTTACCATTTTCTATATAACCCTGGGCATATGGTTGTGTACGCCCTCCTGGGAACGCGATCTAAGTCTGGCATTTCTTCAGTCTATATGTTCGCTGGTGCTAATAGTGCCCTTACGTTTCTTAACGTTGCCGTATATACGTTTACGTTTTTTATTTGTCCTACTATTCCTAATGGGCTTTTTCATTACCAACATGTACATGTCCAAGATCACCAGCTATCTGACCACGGCCACTTTGCAAAAGCAAATCGATACTGTAGAAGATGCAGTAGCAGCCAATTTGCCCATAATGATGATGGACTATGAGTATGAAAAATTAAAGTTTGAAAACTTCTCCCAATCTTTTTTGGATTTAATTGTTGTGGGCACTAAAACGGAAATGGATACTCATCGTGATCATTTCGATAGCAGTTTCGGCTATAGCGCTCAAACGGATCGTTGGTCTTTTCTGAATAAGCAACAGCGTTACTTGAAGAAGCCCTTGTTTCGCTCCTCGTCCATCTGCATTGGACCCTACTATCACGTCTTTCCCTTGCAACGAGATTCTCATTTGGAAAAACCTTTGCGTGATTTTATTCTGGCAGCTTATCAATATGGCTTTACGCTACACTGGGAGGAGGAAGCATTTCAGGATGCCTTATTTATGGGTTACGTTACCATGATATTGATCGAATTGTATCCGGGACCTTTGACAGTGACCTATTTTGGACCGATTTGGTTTGTTTGGTGGTTCGGTGTAACTGCGGCCGGTTTGTCATTTATATTGGAGGTGAAAGGCTTAACGTTTAATGTTATTGGGAAGGCTGTGAGAAAATGTCTGCATTGGCTAAGAGCTAGACTAAGTGAAATTTAGCTGATGCTATAGCGAGTTCGATTGCCGCCAGATATCCGGTATGTTTTCCAAGGAGCAGCCAAATCACATCGTGGCTTGTACGCCTTTCAAAAATAATATTTATGTATATATACATTTTTTATAATTTATTTTGGATTAAATAAAATTGGAAAATCTAAAAGTGCTAATAATTTAGTTTTACTTTTGGGGAAGGAAGCAGCTCATAGGGGTGTACAATTATAAACGTGGGTCAGGGCCGCCAGAAATTTTTCGTGAAAAATCAGCAAATTTCCCAAAAAAAAATCGGCATTATCGGCACTTTCATTTCTTAAAATCCGCAAAAAATCGGCATTAATTAAAAAACTTATTTTGACATATAAACAAAAACAATTCAATATAATTTATTAAATATTATACATAAAACAGCATGTATCGATCAATAAATTTGCACCTCACAAGGTTTGAAATTATTTTAGGGTTTCGTTTAATCTCCCAATTGGCAATTTAAAAGAAACGATTTATTATTTTATTCATTTAGAATGACTTTTACTTACAAAAAAAAAACATAAGATCAACTTGCTTTTTATAAAACAGTATAAAATAATAAAAAAAGATGTGTGGTGTCGTGGGACACCGGATAGGAACGCAGTTCCTTATTATGAAAATATTAATTTTATGTTCTATTCGAGGTATAAAGAAAATAATTATTCGGGTATACATTTTTTATTAGGATTTTTCTTTTCGCCGATCAACGAAAATACAGAATCAGTTTTGTTCCCAAACGAAATAGAATTCTGTCACGGGCCGGCTGCGTATGATTAATATTTGTTTGTATGGAATTGTATTACTCATACGTCTTAAGCATTGAGTTAGAAACAAAATATCTTACGTTACGGACGTTTCTTCCCGGTTAGGGTACCCCTCCGCAACGTCTCATAAGGAACTTCGTTCCAATTAAAATATATACGTCTTTTCCAATAGTATTTCAAAATTTTGCTATTATATTTCAGAATTTCCTAAAAATTAACTCTACTCTCTAGGTTCTAAAATAGGAGTTACAAAATACAATTAAAAATTTAGAATATTATCTAATATGTAACTGTAAATCCTAAAATTTTTGAACAAAATTCGTAAATATAATACAAAAATTGGAAATAATGTGGTTTTCATAAATCAATCATAAATATTTGATTTTGACATTTTTATTAAATCGTTATTTATTTCGCAATTAGAGTTTTTCATTTTCAAATAATCTTTAGAATAAAGAATTCCTTCTTTTAAAGTTTTATTTTCTAAGGAACATCGGAATTTCGTGCACACCTACAACAAGGCAATTGAATTGTTATTAAAAGAAGAATTATATAATAAAAGATGTTGCACACTATTATTAAAAAATGGGCATTTTTTAGGGGTAAAATCGGCAAATCGGCATATTGAAATTTTTGAAGTAAGAAATCGTCAAAATGCCAATAAATCGGCATTTCTGGTAGCCCTGGCGTGGGTACGGTCTGTGACAGTGTTGTCAGATTAGGGGGTTTCCTCCTAGATTTAGGGTTTTTTTCTATTTAGGGGCAGATTTAGGGGTTAATATTCTTTAGGGGGAAATTTGGGGGTAAGAAAATTTTATTTAGGGGATCTTTAGGGGATTTTCAAATTTATAGTTTGGTACATAATAGTACATAATTTAACAACTGAGCATGTCGAAGATGTATCGAAATGACGATTTTGAAACTAATCACGCAAATACAAACATTAAAACATTTTTCTCGTTAAATCAATTTTGTTGGTTTTCCTTGAACTGCATAATATAAATTTTAAAAAGTTGTTCATCTTTACAATTTACTACCAATATGCCAAAAAAGGATAACATATATAAACAAAAATATCAAAAGGAGTGGAAAGCAGATCAGCAGTTTAAATACATACCTTTAAATAAAATTTTAAACACAATAAATGCAAAATTAAATTTCAGATTGGTTAGCCCCTGTCCAGGGAGACAACTACAAAGCTTTATGCAAATATTGTAAAAGCATTATGGTGGCTAACAGGAGACCTTACTGCACAACAAAATACGAAAAAACATATTGGATTTGCATCCCAAACAAAAGAAGTACGTGTACCCGTAACAAACTTCCTCAAGCCGTCTCTTACAAAAGAAAGAAAGATTGCAGATATATTTTTTTGGGGGCTTTTTATAAAAAAATTAAATAAAAATGTGGGAGTTTTCGCGCTTTTCGCGTAAGAATGATAGTATCTCAATTCAAATTTAATAGAGATAAGAATGATGAAACCAAATTACTACTTAAACTTTTCTGCTTTAGGGGGTTTTTTTAAGAAAAAGTGTAGAATCTAGGGGGTTTCTAAATTTTGTTGGGGGGAAGAAAAAAAATTATCTGACAACACTGGTCTGTGAGTCCATGAGAAAACTTGAAAGAGAGAGAGAGAGGGAGAATTTTTGTAAGCATCATAACGGACAGGTAACAGAAATTTCATATATCATCTGAGTCAGTCAAGGAGAGTTGGCTGAAGTAGTTAACACCAGGCTATGAAAGGCAGGGTCCAGAGTTCGATTCCCTAATCAGTCATGAATATAAAAAAAACTGTGTTCTTATCTTTCTTCGTTTGTCCCCTCAATACTATCCCCTCCTTTCTAGTTCCGGCGCAATGCACCTCATATGTAGGGGTCATCCCCAGCCCGAGATAAAAAAAAAAATTAGCAGACTAAAAGCACTCTTCTTCCTCAGGGCTATCTACTCATCTGTCCTGTACTATCATTTCCTTTCTAGTTCCGGCACAATGCACTGCATATGTGCGGATCATCCTGTGAGTGGTGCTGGTCCGAAAAAAAATTGGTGCAGCATGTAACGCTGGTTTATTGTCTAATTTACAATTACACCAGTCAAATCAGTGGTCAAATTACAGCGTTCCATATCGAACGAAATCTCCATACAATTTAAATAGAAATTTCGATCGATATCGAATGCTGTAATTTGCCCCCGAATCATAAAATGTTTTCTAGTATTGGCAGTTCAAAACTGGCCCCTATTAATGTCATGCTTTAACCCGGAACTATGGAAAGGCAGACATAGTGTTGATAAAACAGATAGTGATCATTGAAAAAAGGGAGGAGAGAGAACGTGTTGTACCATTTTTTTTGTTATTATATCCTCCAAAAAAGAATTGCAGGGTATATTCACCTTGTCATTCCGTTTGTAACGCAGCGAAATATACCTCTGAGACCCCATAAATAATATATATTCTCGATTAGTGATGAAATTTAAGACGATCTGTCCATGTCCGTCCGTTCGTCCGTCTGAGAAAATCACGATTTAGTCTAAACGAAAATAGCCAGACCCTTGAAATTTGGTAAAGTTACATTTTGAAGACTAGCAGCGGTCAAGTTCGGAAATGGGCTGAATCGGGCCACAGAGAAAAGAGTTCCCCTAAGAAGAACTAAACCAACATCTAAAAACCAAAATAATCTGCCTGGCCCACGATGTCACTCCATATCGTTTTCTCATATACATAAATACATTTAAAACAAAAACAAATTTCAAAATTTTGTTTTTGTTTTAAATATATTTATATGAGAAAACGATATCGAGTGACATCGTGGGCCAGGCAGAATATTTAAAGTTTTTTGGTCATTTTGTTAAGCAAATGATATATTTTTATATCAAAGAAGGTCCAACGCGCGTTAAACTTGGAGCCATAAAATAAGAAAAAAAACTAATTTTTGGACCCTGCAAAAAATAGTGTAAAAATTTAACAAATTGTTTTACTTAAGTCTACATTCCTTAAAAATAACACTTTTAAGCTTTGATTATGAAGCTGAGACATAACCTGGTACTCCTCTGCCCTACCCCCTCCTCTGCCTTTGCCCCCTAAATGACCCTATCAAAAAAAAATTTAAAAATTAATTTTACACTTAATTAACCCAAACATTTATTTTTATTGTTTTATGGCAAAGGTGAAATGTCTCCCCACACGGCCCTTGCCAGAGAGACCCCGACAAAATACAGTTTTAATACCCTCCAAAAAGAATTGAACTAAATAAAGTATATATATTCTTGATCAGTAATGATCAATTTTTTCGTCTGTGGAAAAAATGATATAATCTATTTCTGGACCCCGCCCCCTTAGTGGGCGTTAACGTACGAAAATTGTGTAAAAAATATTGAAGCATTTTTAAGCCTATAAGAAGCTGAGGTGTTCTCTGATCTTGCAGAGATGAAACATCTCCCCCACGGCCCTTGCCGGAATGACTCTGTCAAAATGGAGATTTAAAATTCGGGTACATAGATGTCTTAAAGGAACTCTGTCCCACCAAATTAAACATTTTAAATTTACTTCCTAAATATTTGGAGGGTATTTAAAATTCGACCCGGTCGAATTACTTGTTTTTTTTTTATTTTTGTCTTAATTGCTGTCAATTGATGGGTGCAGTGACCAATGACATGGTTTCATTAATCACACATGTATGTCAATAGCACTCGACACAACCACTCACTAATGCGGAATAAAAAAATTCGATTGCATATTCATGATTTGGCGGCATGCATCATCAAACGTCCGATCCTCGCTTTCAGATTCTGTGATGGAGTGTAAAAGACGATGTCTAGTGATGCCACTTGTATCAGTGACTGATTATCATTCACTTTCGATTATTCATCTTTTAAAATCTTGAGTTCATTCTAGTGCAAGGACGACTATTTCGGTACTACACAAGTTCAAGGAGTCAAGTAAAATTATAAATTTTTTATAGAAATCATATGAATACGTGCGTGTAAAGTATTATTAGCATGACATGATGGCATTGCGTGTTTGCATGTTAAAATATATTTATGCCAGTGCACTGTCTGCAAAATTGTATTAAATGTTCACTTAGTATTTACGAAATTGTTTATTTTGTGGACCGTTTTGTGGATTGTTTTAGTTTAATCATGTGACATAACTGAACGTCGTGTTGTCAATAGCCCTATTCACAATCTTGTGCAAATGGTCGTGCATCATTGCATTTGCAAAATAATTGTACTCTACACCAACAAAATACATTGAAAATTCTCTCAAATACTCTCTCAATTTTCAAATGCTATTATGCAAGACCATTTGCACAGGTTTGTGAAATGGGCTATTGTTTTGTTTAAGTAATCAACTTGTTCACTGCACAAAAGCACAGAAATTCAAGAGTGGCTTTGAGTTTCAAAATTTTTAAAATTTGTACGAAAAATTAAAAGAATTAGGGTAAAAGGCAGTAAAGTGGATATATAAATTTCATCAACGCTAACTGATTTATCCACTTAGGGCCTAAATAAAATAGATGGGAAATAGAAAAAACTTATGTATATCAAACTAACAATTTAACAAAAAATATTTTATTCTTATAAATTGTTTATTTAAACTTTTTTTAGAAATTTAAATAAGAAGTTTATTTATTATTCTATTTCTTAGGCATAGAATATTTTTAATGAACTAGACATTTTGTATGTTTTTAATTTTATTTATTTGAATTTAATATACTAAAATTTAGAGCTGATGTTCCCCCAGAAATATTTTATGTTCCTATTACGCAAAGAAATATTGGAGATTATGCGTCAAATGTTTATTCAAAGTATTTATCGAATAGAACTGTCTCTCTCTCTCTCTCTCTTAATACAACCTGTCATCCCTTGTGTAAATATTGAAAAAAATTTCATCTTCCAAATGAAAAATATTTTAATATTTTTAAACATTGTCACATCCTTATGTTGCTTGACAAAAATACTACGTCAGTCATACATTAGGGTATTTATTTGTAATTCTCCTCCTGCCACTCCAATGTTCCAAATATGCCAAAGTGTCACAAATTATGACATTTTTATTATTACAACAAATAGTTAGTCAATAATATACTGGTGATGTCACATGTGCTGTGATAACGTGTTGGCATTTTTTTATATTATATCTACTAAATTTTATATTAAATTGCGAATTCACATCTATAGAGATTTTAAGGGCAGTTGTTTAAAGGAATGCGTAAACAAAACATGTTAAATTGTCACGTTGAATAGTAACTTTTATATATTACCGCTTTCTGCAATCGGCCATTCACTACGAATAACTTTCATATTTATAAAATGACACTTTACATCAAAAACTTGTTTAAGGAGCTCGTACTCCTTCCACTCCCATAATAAGAACAGGCATTTTGAATAAAAAAGCAAATTTACTTCCAAAAAAAGGCACATTTTATAAAAAAGATCTTTGAAAAAAAATTTCCTTTCCGTATGCATTCTACTTTATACACATGAAAAATTTATTACAAAATTATTCTTATTTTAAGGTACTTTTTAAAATAAGACACCTTTTACAACAAAAAAAACTTTTTATAGAAAATACCTTTTTTAAAAAAAATATTTTTTACAGATAATACATTTTTACAAAAACTTGTATTTTATAAAATGATATTTTTATAAAAATTTATCTAATACGACACATACTTTTTTATAAAAAGGCACTTTTGGTATCTTTTTATAAAAAAAGTATATATTTGTTATAAAAAACATATTTCTTACACACAGATACTTTTTGTTATATAAAAATTTTTATAAAAGAGTAATTTTTAGCAAATTTTGCTTTTTATAAAAATGTACTTTTAATAAAAAAAGGTACTTTTTACGGAAAGGTACTTTTTAGGAATAGGTACTTTTTATGAAATGGTACTTTTTATAAAAAGGTACTTTTTATAAAAAGGTACTTTTTATGAAAAGGTACTTTTTACAAAAAGGTACTTTTGAGGAAAAGGTACTTTTTATGAAAAGGTACTTTTTATGAAAAGGTACTTTTTATAAAAAAGTACTTTTTATGAAAAGGTACTTTTTACAACGAGTTACTTCTCATAAAAAAAGGAGTTTATCCAAAAAAGACTTTTGTATAAGAAACCTTCTCTTAAAAGAGAACTTTTCACAAAAAAGTACTTTTTATAGCAAGGTACTTTTGGTAAAAAGTATTTTTCATAAAAAAGTCGTTTTTTATAGGTTATTTAACAATATGTAATTTTTGTAAAAAGAAATTTTTTATAAAACAGTAGGTACTTTTTATATAAAAAAGTACTTTTTATAAAAAGGAGCACTTTGTAAAATAGGCTTTGTATAAAAAGGAACTTGAAAGTTTTTATAAAATAATCAAATTATTTTTATAAAAGAAGTAGATATTTTTATAACAAAGAACTTTTATAACAAGGTACTTTTTATAAAAAGATACATTTAAAAAAAAAATACTTTCTATAAAAATGTACTTTTTAAAGAAAGTTTACTTTTATAGAAAATACATTTAACAAAAAAATTTTGTATAGAAAGTTACTTTTAGTAAAAAGGTACTTTTGGTGAAAAGTACTTTATATACGGAAGTAGATTTTATTAAAAATACGTTGTTATAAAAAAATCATTTTTAAGAAAGTACATATTTTCTATGAAAAAAAACTTTTATAACGAAATACTATTTATAAAAATGTACTTTATAAAAAGTTATCTTTAATAAAGAAAGTACTTTTTATAAAAAATTTAACTTTTATAAAAGTTACTTTTAATAAAATATATTATTTTGTAAACATGTTTTTTATAAATATGTATTTTCTTCAAAACGTACTTTTTATAAAACGTACTTTTTATGAAAAGGTACTTTTTATGAAAAGGTACTTTTTATAAAAAGTTACTTTTCATTAAAAGGAACTTTTTGTAAAAACGTTTTTTAATAAAAGGGTACTTTTTATGAAAAGGTACTTTTTATGAAAAGGTACTTTTTAAACAAAAGGTACTTTTTAACAAAAAGAACTTTTTATGGAAAGGTACTTTTTTTAAAAGTGATTTTATAAAAAGGTACTTCTATAAAAAGGTACTTCTATAAAAAGGTGCTTTTTATAAAAAGTACTTTTCACTAAATGGTTTTTTTGTAAAAAGGTCGCATAGCCCAAATTTACTCACTTCTTTTCATAACTATGCTATTTTTATACTCTCCTGTGTCATCTGTGATTGTGTTGGTGTACAAAAATATATTAGCGATGAGTTTAAATGGTCTAAAAGGATTTTAATTATTTAAAAAAATATGTTACACACGATTCAGTCATGAAGAGCGTTAACTTAGATTGTTGGAAGCTCCCCGGGCAATGATTTAGTATAAGAAGAGATTTACGTAAAAGCGCAACGGCCAAATTCGACTGAAAAAATATACTTTTTGAAAACAACTGAAAATGAAAGCAGTTTTATGGCTATTCATCATGCAGTTGCTGTCAAATTATTGTTACATGTGGGATGTGGAATATGTGGGTAAACAACTGGTTTTACCCATAGCCAACGCTACGCAGGAAACTTTATTTTGCGTATGTTCGAATTGTTTCGATGATAATTTGGATGAGCTAATGAAGTTGTTGCAAACAACAACTATGAAACCTCAACTAGTGGTTTCCCAACAACTCGACTTAAGGCTACAAAACAGTGACATTAAACGCCATGTTTTAACGTTAATTGTGGCCAAGGAGTTTCAGGATCTTGTATTTAAAATACACTATGAAATGGTTAAGGGAAGACACTTTTATGTTAATATTATTTTAATGCTGGAACCGGTGGAAGACTTCCGGCAAGTAGTTGCCATGGTGAGATATTTATACGAGGAGAAGTTCGTGAATACGGATGTGTATTACGTGAATGGCTCAAATAGGCGGCAGGAGGTTTTCAGCTACGATGCCTATCCGGCATTTGCGGTAATAAATAAAACCCATTTGGTGGGAGATGTACACAAGTTTTATTATAAAATTGTGCAGAAAAGCGATTTGAAAGGTTATCGATTTGAAACACCTCTTATGCAGGATCCTCCCAAAGTAATTAAATATAAGAATGGAGAAGATGAAGATTGTATACAAGGTGTTACCTTCAATATTATTAAAATCATGTTGGCCTATCTAAACGGTACTTTAAAGGAGACTGAGTTGGATTATAATGCCACGGCAGTTGTGAATATGAAATATGTTTTGGAACAGGTGCGTCAACAAAAGGTGGAGTTTGCAGCTCATGCCTATGCCCTTTTTCAAAATGATGAACGCGTACAGAAAAGTTATCCTCTGCTAGTGGTCAACTGGTGTTTGATGGTGCCCATTTTCAATAAGGAATTTACCATGTTTTATCCCTTTTACCCATTCAATTTGCAAGTATGGCTTATGGTGCTGCTGGCTTTTGCCCTAATCAATGTTGTCAATTATGCGTTTTTTAAACGACAAGACATCGAAACCAAAAACATTTTATTGACAAACTTTTGCAAGTTTATTAACGCCACGCCACCAAAACCCTGTCAAAATCCCACAAAACTTTGGTTTGATATGATCTTAAATGGTTTCATTTTCACACAAGGTTTTTTCTTAACGGCTTTTTACACCTCCATGTTGGGCAGTATTTTGGCAGTAACTGTTATACGCAAACAAATTGAAACAATGGCCGATTTACTGCAGGCTCAATTGCCCATTATGATTATAGATTATGAATTGAAGTTTTTACTTAAAGCCGACTTTAGAGTGCCGCGCAAGTTTTTGCAGCTCATCAGGCCAGTTAACTCCAGCACATTTTATCAACATCAGTTTAGATTGAATACTTCGTATGGCTATTTTACCACTTATGACACCTGGCATTTTCTCAATCTGCAACAGCGTCACATGAGGCCGCCTTTATTTCGTTACTCGAATATATGTTTTGGGGACTATCATTTGGCCTTTCCCATGATAACCGAATCTCCCATATGGCATGATGTGGAGAATTTAATGTTGCACATACACTCTTCGGGCTTGTACTTTTATCATGAAAAGAAATCATTTGAATATGCTGTACTGGCGGGTCTGGTCAAGTCACGCGGAAAGCATTCCTCGTTTCAGACAGTGGGCTTTAAGCATTTGCGTTTGGTATTAGTGTTTTGGGCATTTGGATTATTGCTGGCACTTTTGCAATTTCTTTACGAGTTGTGGCAAAACAGGAGAGTAAAGAGGAACAGATAAGGTTGAAGAGATTAATTGGAAAAAATATCTACTCATATTTATTGAAAATTCTGTATAATATAATTTCAAATTCATGTTACAAATAAAAAAAAATATTGGAAAAACAACAGCCAATTCACACGATGATATTTTTCTATTTATCTTTAAAATCATCTTTTTTTTTTTTTTTAGGAGTAGGGCCAGCACTCAGGGGATAACCATTACATATGCAGCGCATTGCGCTGGAACTAGGAAAATAGATTTTGGGAAGGAGGATAAAGGCAGTAGTGTCTGTGGATATTCGACTTGAACCCCCTCAAATTGTAAGTGGCGGGGACATCTGCAGGTAGTTTGTTCCACATACGGACGGTTCGGCCAAAAAACGAATTTTCTCTGTAATGCGTAGTGCGATTCGTTGGAATATCGACCACAAACGCATGCGCTCTTGATGAAAAACGCGTTGAGCGTAAGAAAGAATGGGTTTCAGGAACAAGTTCCCTAATTTCACCAGAGCACCTGCCATTATAGTAACGATAGAACAACGATACGCACCCACATTGCGACGATGCTCAAGAGTGTCAATAGAGTTGGGTACCCTACTGTCTCCGATGAGTTTTATCGCCCTCTCCTGTACGCGGTCGAGTAACTTCAAAATAGACTTTGAAGCACCGGCCCAAACATGAGAGTTGTATTCCATCTTCGGTCGGATGTAAGTGGTGTAAATATTAAGAAGATCAAAAGGGGTGAATTTAGACTATGATTTTTAGGTAAAGTTTCCTTTTTTTTCAAAGTCGGTAATATTCTTTGAAAGTAAAAAAATCCCCCTGATTGTGTAATGCGTTGGCGTTTACGCCTCTGGCGATTTTCGTAGTAAATTAAAGAAAAGTGCTTGTGTGTTTCTTTAATTTTTCTTTACAAAAAACGCCAAATGCCTTACAAAATTAGGCGGAATAATAAAACATAATGGCAAAAGCCTGAATGTCAAAACATGATGAGAAACAGAAATCGTGATATTTTCTATACCTCACTTTCGCCTCTAGGCCGCTGGCCTATAAGAAAAAACTCATTTAATGCCGGGCTCAAGAAACACCCAATTCACACGACGATATTTTTCTATTTATCTTCAAAATCATCTTGCATTTAGACTATGATTTTTAGGTAAAGTGTTCTTTTTTTCAAAGTCGGTAATATTCTTCGAAAGTAAAATAATAATAAAACATAATGGCAAAAGCGAACTTGAATGTCAAAACATCACGGAAAACAGAAATCGTGATCTTTTCTATACCTCACTTTCGTCTCTAGGCCACTGGCCTATAAAAAAAACGTTTACTCATGATTTTAAATCATCATGTGAATCGTGTGTAATTTAATGCCGGGTTCAAAACACATCCAATTAACACGATGATATTTTTTTATTTATCTTTACACTCATCTTGCATTTATACTATGATTTTTAGGTAAAGTGTCCCTTTTTTCAAAGTCGGGTTTCTTCTTGATTATTTAATATTCTTTGAAAGTAAAATAATAATAAAACAATAGAAAAAGCGAATTTCAATGTCAAGACATCACGGAAAACAGAAATCGTGATATTTTCTCTACCTCTCACTTCCTCTATAAAAAACGTTTACTCATGATTTTAAATCATCGAGTGTAATTTAGTGCCGAGCTCAAGAAACACCCAATTCACACGATAAATTTTATGACGTTTAATTTTATTAAATCCCTTTTGCAAGTGGTACCAAAAACTCTTTGCGTTCATACGATGAATTTTGTTTTCAAGTCTATTTTTATTTTTTGTTATTGTTTCACTTGTATATGACCTCAAAATAAAAACAGAACAAAATGTAACAAAAAAATATATGGAAAAACCAGAAAATCACGAATCAAGCAATTTCTTCTACTCCTCTTTCTTCTCTACATCGTTCGCTATGAAACTAAAAATTACGTCGAATATCTGACGTCATAAAATTCATTGTGTGAACGGGTTGAAAGCAAGAGTTATTAGTCGCAATTTTTTCGTGTCACGTGTGAATTACGTGAATAGTGATACAAGCTTTCACACACGAGAACAATTTTATTGTGAGCGCGAACGCTGCGTATGCGTTTGTCGCTACATAATTTCGATATACACAATTAAAATAAGATTCAAGTTGGGTAACTTCAGAGAACAGCTTTAATGTACACAGTACTACATAATTTCGATATACACAATTAATATAAAATTAAAGTTGGGTAATTTCAAAGAACAACTTTAGTCTACACGGTGCTACATAATTTTGATATACAATTAAGATAAGATTAAAGTTGCGTAATTTCAGAGAACAGCTTTAGTGTACACAGTGCTACATAATTTCGATATACACAATTAAAATAAGATTCAAGTTGGGTAACTTCAGAGAACAGCTTTAATGTACACTGTACTACATAATTTCGATATACACAATTAATATAAAATTAAAGTTGGGTAATTTCAAAGAACAACTTTAGTCTACACGGTGCTACATAATTTTGATATACAATTAAGATAAGATTAAAGTTGCGTAATTTCAGAGAACAGCTTTAGTGTACACAGTGCTACATAATTTCGATATACACAATTAAAATAAGATTCAAGTTGGGTAACTTCAGAGAACAGCTTTAATGTACACTGTACTACATAATTTCGATATACACAATTAATATAAAATTAAAGTTGGGTAATTTCAGAGAACAGCTTTAGTGTACACAGTGTTACATAATTTTGATATACAATTAAGATAAGATTAAAGTTGGTTAAGTTCAGAGAACAGATTTAGTGTACACAGTGCTACATAATTTCGATATACACAATTAGAATAAGATTAAAATTGGGTAATTTAAGAGAACAGCTTTAATGTACACAGTGCTACATAATTTTGATATACAATTGAGATAAGATTAAATTTTGGTAATTTCAGAGAACAGCTTTAATGTACACAGTGCTAAATAATTTCGATATACACAATTAAAATAAGATTAAAGTTGGGTAATTTCAGAGAACAGCTTTAATGTACACAGTGCTACATAACTTTAATACAATTGAGATAAGATTAAATTTTGGTAATTTCAGAGAACAGCTTTAGTGTACACAGTGTTACATAATTTTGATATACAATTAAGATAAGACTAAAGTTGGGTAATTTCAGAGAACAGCTTTAATGGACACAGTGCTACATAATTTTGGTATATAATTCAGATAAGATTAGAGTTGGGTAATTTCAGAGAACAGCTTTAGTGTACACAGTGCTACATAGTTTCGATCTACACAATTAAAATAAAATTAAAGTTGGGTCATTTCAAAGAACAGCTTTAATTTACACAGTGCTACATAATTTTGATATACAATTAAGATAAGATTAAAGTTGGGTAACTTCAGAGAACAGCTTTAGTGTACACAGTGCTACATAATTTCGATATACACAATTAAGTTAAAAAATTTTACTTTTTATATTGTTTTAGTCGCCGTTTAAAATCAGGCAATTTTAGCTCGACTAAAAATACTACAGCGGCCAGTAACATACCGCCAACATATATATAGAAAATATAAGTTAAATGCTGCAATCCAAAAGGCACCGAATGCTCCACTAGATTGTCCATCATAGAAGCATTCAAGCCATTGGATTTATGTATTTGCCAATAAACCGTGTTGCTCCATTTAATATCCAAGCCGAAACTCTGCGAACGCAATATGAACACTTTAAAGGAATCATAAAATGGCGAATTAAATTGTATGGGCAAATTCAAGTACACATTAGAAATGCACAGTTTGGGAACAATTTTGAAGCGCGGCTTCGGCAGATGCATTTGCAAGTGTTGCATTTCTTTCCACTCTTCATTGTAAACAACGTAGGCATAGCGGGTATCCAACTGATTTAGATGACAGGATACCGAATCGGCATCAGTTATAATCAAGTTTTCGCTAATATTATCTGGCAATAAATCCAAATATTTGTAAGTATCACGTATGTAATCGACCAGCATTATAGATAGATTTGCTTTTATCAAATCGTCTAGCGACTCGATTTGTTTGGGATATAGAGTGCTGCTGAGGAAGGATGACAAGGAGGCAATGTGAGTTTGACAAAAGATCATACCCGTTAGCAGTAGAAGCATGTGCAGACATATTTTTCTACGGCAGGAAAAACTATTTTTCGAAATAGTCTTAAAGCGGCCCATATTATCTACGGGCATATTGAGCAGACCCCTTAAGGTGGTGGAAAATGCCAACCAAGGTCTCATTGCACCGTCATTGTCTTTGTTAATAATCATATAGACAATTTGAAATGTCACAAATAATGCCAGCAAGAGCAGCCACATTTCGAAACTCAGAGTTTTGACGATATAGAGGGCAGAACGTACTTCCTGTTTAACGGGCACCACAACACAACTGTTGGTATTACTAATGGGATAACTGTTGGTGAATTTGTTGGGCACTAAGGCAGTTAGAGGGTTAATGGAAATGTGTATACGGCGATCTTTTAGCAGATCATATATATAATCGGTAGCCTGAATCCAAGAACCATTCACCTTTTCACTTTTCACTTCCTGGAAAGTGGAGTTAACATATTTCACATATTCCATGAAAATTTTGCCACAAATGCCGGTAACAGTTTCCTTGCCGCTAAAAGGATCCACAAACTGAAATTGATCGCTGATTAAAATTTTACAAAAGACAATAGTTTTTCTTTTCTTTAACCCTAATTTACCTTAAACACTAGTGGTTTATCGGCTACAACGGGACTTTTAAATTTATAGCCTTGCAAATTTGCCGTACGATCCACGAAATATTCACTCGTACGTTGATGAGTTAATTCCATAATTCTGATTGGTGTAGGAAATGGTGTATAGGTATAAGTGTCCAATTTCAATTCCCACAAACTCTTCGTAATATGATGCTTTTGAAAAAGCAATATAACATTGAGCATATTCTTGGACCAGCACCAATCAAAAAATCTCTGCATTTTTTCCAAACGTACAGACGGCAAGACATTGGTCATTTCGTGGCCAGCCAAAAGGACAACAATTTTCGTCTCCAAACAAGCACCCAGAGATAGAGAGACAAACTCCTTAAGTTCGGTATTAAAAATATCATTTAGTATTAAGACGGCTAGATTTTTGCTGGTCAAAATATTGCCCAAATTTGGTATGGCCTTGGTGTTGTTGATGTATTTCCAGGGCGAAATAGTGTAGGCCATTAATGGCTTTTGTATTTGCGGAGACCAGACGTGTTTGGCCAAGATATTGAAGCCATCTTTGTATACGATTTCATCGTTTAGATATTTGCCTTGATCAAGGGTTCTCAGTATGAGGAGATTTTTAAGCGGCATATTGTAAAAACTTTTTGGCGTCTGATAGATTATGATGTTGTCGAACTGATGTATTTTATGCAGTTCCAGTATGACATCTTTCAAAATGTAGACCTGCTGCTGTATAATAATCTCCTCCGAGGGCATGGCACGTATTGCAATGCCATGATTAAGCACTTGAATTACCAGCAGTAAGAAAGGCAATAAATTTTGATATAAAATCATGACTGCTTAAGTAAAATAACTGTGGATGGTGTTAAGCACTGACCAAGTATTTATACTTTTATGCTGCTTAAGAATTTCATATTCACAACCAATTATTTTGTTTGTAAGGATTAAATTATTGCTACACAATAATGAGCAGCCTGTTAAAAAAATTAACGTGCCAAATTATTTGTTCCCAATTACTTTAATTTTCTTGGGGTTTTTTTTTTTGTTTAATTAATTGTAATTATATAACGAGAAGTAATTGCTTAGGATTTTGACTACATTCCGTAAGGGTAGAGACACAACAAACGACAATAGCTCACACAGTGATTTAAAATGTATTTATTTTAGAAATAGATCATTTCATTTAATAAATTACGTTTATTTAACCCTGGGACGTCACACAGAGGAGTATTTCACCCAAAAAGCTGGCCAAAAAGGCAAAACTGAATTTAAAGAAATCTTAAGAACTAAGTGCGCAGCTCGATAGACAACAATATTTTACATTATATTGTAAATTTTGAAGACTTTTAGTTTCGATTTGTAGCTCTGAGAACCTGCTAAAGTCAGGAAAGTGAAGAAAATTATATGAGATTTAAATGTTTTTTTAGGTTTCTAGATGTTTATATGATATTTTTTGCGCCTAAACAAATTTTTTTTCGCTGAAAGTTTTGATTAAAAGCTATTTAAAAAAATAAAAAATAAAAATATGTTGAATATTCATGTTGAAACTATTCGTTCAAAAGCGAAAAAAAAAATTATATGTACACTTTTTTTGCAAAAAAAAGACAAGGTTTTTAAAAGTGAGGTTAGCATCTCTACGAAGTATGTTTAATACCACAATAAAATTTGGAATCTCTAATTTTAGAAACACATTTACATTTATATCGTCATAAACTTTTATGTATTTTGAATTATTCCCCCTTATTCCGTAACTATTTGTCAACGTCACGTCAAGACAATATCAAAAATAGAGCAGTTGCATATGGTTGTGGTCACCAATTGATTAATGCTGACAGCCTCTAATTATTCCCTAAGCCCTATAAAATAATAACAAGCTGGTAAAAGAAATTAAATACGAAGGACAAATAATATGCAGTTGTCTTAGTTTTGGTATTGTCTTGACGTGACGTTGACAAAATGTTACAGAATAAGGGAGATTGATTTCAACTGTTATTCACATCACTTTTAACACGTTTATACCACGATTTATACCGTCTTTTATTCCTTAGGAATGTGGCTTTTAGAAAAATTTTAAAAATTTAAACTTTTTGGTTCTTTTATTTTTTTTTTATAGCATTTTAAAAACAAAAAAATTTTACGAATTTTGCTTGGAAATTTTTTTTTTCGCCCTTAAATTTTTAATAACTCCGAAATAGTAATAGATAGAAAATAAATGTGTTTGGCCAGTTTAAGCAGAATTTTCCGGTGCATCTTCTGATTCTCCTCCAATTAAAATCGGAGAACCCGTTTTCAAGTTATGACAAAATATATTAGGCAACCCAACGAAATATGCCACGAAAGAAAATCCTTACGTACTAGAGAAAAACGGAAAACAGATTTGAATTAAGGGCATCAAAATCCATATAGTCCACATACTTTTATTTCTAGAGTAGACAAAAAAATTAACAATTTACAGTAGACAAAAAATTTTTTTGTTGCGCAGTGCAATTTTTTCAAAATCTGCCACTAGACTTTTTATATTATACTACACCTAAAACTATCAAAAAACTAAAACGTTTAATTCAAAAACCACGTTTAATAATTTTGGCCAGCTTTTCAGGCCAATTACTCCTCAGTGGGTCATCCTTATTTTACATACACTAACGTCATTCCTTCTACAAAACACTTCGTGAGCAAAAATGGATACCAAAATAGATTTCTTATGTATTAATAGGCATTTTTTAATTAATATTTAAAGAAATTCATTTATTTATTTTTTAATCTTTAACAAAAACTTAACATTTCATAGTCTTCTTTCAAAATGGTTTTAATTTGAAAATAAAATCTTCCGTCCTAATTTTGACGAAGGATGACGTTCTAGGGTTAAGCAAGAGCTGAATTATTTTTTATAAAAAATATTTGTTTATTCCGATATATCGCCAATTCTTTGTGTGGCTTCATTAGGGATGTATATTGTAATTGTGTAATTTAATATCAAGAATGCTAAACGGTTTCGATTCTGTTAGAATCGATTAAAAGTTATTCTAAAACAAGTAAAAACTTTCGACCGGGTCGAGTCTTGAATACCCTCCAAGTATTTAGAAAAAAAATTTAAAATGTTTAATTTGGTGGGACAGAAGAGTTCCTTTAAGACATCTCTGTACCCAATTTGAAATCTCTATTTTAACAGAGTCATTCCGGGAAGGACCGTGGGGGAGACATTTCACCTCTGCAGGATCAGAGAACATCACAGATTCTTATAGACTTAAGTAAAACAAATTCTTCAATATTTACACTATTTTTGCATATAACATCGTACGTGAACGCCCACTAAAGGGGGCCGGGTCCAAAAGTGGACTATATCCACAGACGAACGTATGGACTTTGCCAGATCGTTTTAGCCTTCATCACTGATCAAGAATATATATACTTTATGGGGTCCAATTCTTTTTGGAGGGTATCAAAACTGTATTTTGTCGGGGTCTCTTTGGCAAGGGCCGTGGGGGAGACATTTCACCTTTGCCATAAGACACTAAAAACTATTTTTTGGGATAATTAAGTGTAAAATTTATTTAAATTTTTTTTGGTAGGGTCATGTAGGGGGCAAAGGTGGAGGAGGGGCGTAGGGCAAAGGAGTACCACCTTACGTCTCAGCTTCGTCATTAAGGCTTAAAAATTTTATTTTTAAAGAATGTAGGCTTAAGTAAAGCAATTTGCTAAACTTTTACACTATTTTTGCATATAATAACGCCCACTAAACTGGGCGGGGTCCAAAATTTTTTTTTTTGTTTTATGGCTCCAGGTTTAAGGTGTTGTACCGTATTTGACATAAAAATATATAATTTGCTTAACAAAATAACCAAAAAACTTATAAAATTATATTGTTTTTTCTGGGTTGGTTTAGTTCTTCTTAGGGGAACTTTTTTCCCTCTTGCCCGATTTAGCCCATCTTCGAACTTAACCTGCTCTAAGCTTCAAAATATATCTATACCAAATTTTAAGGGTCTAGCTCTTTTCGTTTGGACTGAATCGTGATTTCCACAGACGGACGGACGGACATGCTCAGATCGTCTTAGATTTCATCACTGATCAAGAATATATATACTTTATGGGGTCTGAGATGGATATTTCGATGCGTTACAAACGGAATGACAAAGTGAATATACCCTCCAAATTCTTTTTTGGAGGGCATAAAAACTTTAGAAATTATGTTGTTTTTTCTTAGGGGAACTTTTTTTCTCCAGCCCGATTCAATCCGAACTTGAGTATATCCGTCCATCCATCCGTCCGTCTGTGGAAATCACGATTCAGCCCAAACGAAAAGTCACACTCTTGAAATTTAAAATAAATATATCTTGAAAAATAGCACAGGTCAAGTTCTTAAATGGACTGAATCGGGCCAGAGGGAAAAATGTTCCCCTAAGAAGAACTAAACCAACCACTAAAAACAACTTAATTTTTAAAGTTTTTTTTTTGCAATTTTGTTAAGCAAATGATATATTTTTATGACAAAGATGAAAGCAAGAGAATTGGAGAAATGGAATAGAATCGTAATAATTTTAATAGAATACCGAGGAACTGCTCACGAATACGAATAGAAATCTGTTCGAATTTGTCTATTTTATAACATTAAAATTCTAATACATTTTCTTTAAATTTTAATTTTATACTAAAAGAGAACTTTTACTGACTTCTGCTTTAAGTATCCAGGAAATAATTTTGAAATGTAATGATTGTAATCGAATACCACGATGTTGCTTAGTAATTCGAATATAAAACTGTTTTAATTTTTCCAATCTATAGCACTACAATTCGAAAACACATTTTTTCAGATCGCATTAGAGAAACAGAGTTTAGGTTAGAAAGACTATTTGCTGAGTTTTAAATTGTTTTTTATTGAATTAGAATAAAGCTTACGAATAATATTGATGGTTAGAATTAAAATCGTTAAAAGAACAATTTATTGTGAATTGTTTTCTGCTAACAAAATTTATTAAATTTTTTATTAACAGAGAACACAAAAAATAGTTTCGCTAATATTTGATTGCTGGTTCTTCGATCTTTAGATTTTTAATTATTTATGTTATTAACAAGTTTGAGGTGAATTTGTTTTTATAAAAGAAATTGAATTTTTTATTTTCCAATATTTCGATATTCTTGGGATATCTTCTTTAGGGCAATAATTATCTATAATTAAAATGAATTTAACCATATTTTTAGAAATTTTAACAGAAAAAAATTTGTTCTTGCTGTTTTTTACATAAAAATTTTTATACAAAAATTAGTATGTATAATTAAAATTAATTTAACAACATTTTTACAAATTTTAACAGAAAAAATAATTTTTTGCCTTTATTTGTTTTTATACAAATATTTTTATACAAAAATTATTATAATTAAAATTATTTTAAAAATTTTAGCAGAAAAAATTTTTTTTTGGTTTTTTTATATATAAACATTTTTATATAAACAAAAAGTAAAAAAATTATTTTTCGATAAAAATTTTGCTAAATTAATTTTAATTGTAATTATTTTTAAATAAAAATTTTTATATAAAAAAAGCAAAAAATTAAACAATATTTTTTCTAAAATTTGTAAAAATATTGTTAAATTCATTTTAATTATAATTATTGACCTGAAGAAAATATCGCGAGACTCTTGAAATATTGGAAAATAAAAAATTCAATGTCTTTTATAAAAAAAAAACTGGCCTAAAACTTGTTAATAAAACAGAGGGGTTACTCTGTAATGCGATGCGAAAGGAATTGCTTTCGCATTTCAATGTAAATAACATACAAATGCGTTCAGTTTTTCATTCGCATCGCATTACGGAGTAACCCCCCAGGTATCAAATTACGGCATTCGATATCGATCAAAATTTGTATTTAAATTGTATGGAAATTTCGCTCGATATCGAATGCGGTAATTTGGCCCCAGATGATTATTATTTTCGATATTAAATTTGGTTTCTTCTTTCTTTGATATACATAATTTTCTTTATTTATTTTAGTTTCATTTCCTTTTTTTATACTTTATATACAGATTGACATATAGCTTTAATTAATTTATATATTTATCTTTCTATAAGTTTCCCATTATATATATAATTGTATAAATTATGATAAACAATTTATTTAATAATTTTTTTTTCACCAACACGTACGTGGTGGCTTCTATGCACATGACGTGTTACTTAATTTTTCAAGAGATTTTAGTATTTATTCTTCTGTTAGCAATAATATTGATTTATTTACTTAATTAAACTTAACTAAAAAAGATAAAAACGTTAGACTAATTAACAACATGGTGGAATGTATTGTTTATAACCACCAGTAAAAAACAAAAGTAAAATTTTAATAGTTTTTTGTTTTTCGAAAACAAACACAAAAACACATATTTTTATTACGGGTTATTGTGATTGAAAGCTTAATGTTCGATTAAATTACGAGGAAAGCAGTTATTTCTGATTTTTGTTAACAAATCGTGAAGAATATTTTTAATATGTATTAATTTTGAAATAAAATTATATTAAAAACAAGATTTCTTTTTTAGATTTTTAAAAGATCTACTTTCGAAATGATGCTGTATTTTAAGTTATTTTATGCCTATGGAATTTTCACTGCAATTTAGCTCTATTGTGAATGGCTTTGTAAATATGCAGAAGTGACGGCCATTTCATTTTACTTTCAAAAAGTATTAATTTATTTTACAATATAAAAGGGAGGTGTTGTAAGTTGGTCACACATTTTAAATTTGAAAGAGATGCAACGCTTTAACGAATTTTTGAAATATATTTGAAGACTTAAAATGTTTAACCAACAATCTGCTGTGAATGAATTACAAAAATATTTGTTCAAGATTCACCGAATGTTGATAAAAATCAAAATATTTAGGCCGCTTTATAAATATTTAAAATTTATATTTGCAGCTTTTAATGCATAACTTTTGAAATAAGATCTTTCCCATTTATTATCTATTGTGAATGAATCTTTTCATATTCTCTTATACATACACGGTTGCAAATATTAATTTGCTATCGTAACTTATTCTTCTTAGCAGTTATTCAAAATGTTTAACAAACCTTTTAGAAAATATTATATACAATTTTGGATTTTAGATCAGGGCTTATTTTTCTTTCAATTCCAGTTTTGAGCACATAATCTGCTTATCTAATATATTTTCGTTCAAAGCAACTTTGAATTTGAAGTTACGGGCATATATTAAAAAAATGTGATTTTTGTAAACTGTGAATGATTTTTAAGCAGATTTTAAGAATACCTTGATTCGTTGAGGGACTTTCAACTTTGGATTGGAATGAAAATTCTAATAATATTCTATTGTGAATGATATTTATCTTTATAAATGTTTACATATTCCTTTATATAAATGTTTTGAAAAATCTTTAAATTCTTTTAACTATTGTGAATGAAAAAATCCGCTAAAGTGTTATTGAAACTTTTTGAAACATTTTAGATAAACATTTTTTCGAAACTTTTTGAAACATTTTAGATACAAATTTTGTATATTTTTAATGAAAAACAAATCAGTTTCTGTTCAAACAAAAATATTATGGTCTAATTTCTAAAATAAGTGTCTATTGTGACTGAAATGTTCCTCTAGTTTGGGCGAATTTTCTATAAAGAAATATTTCCATACAAGTTTGTAACAAAAACGAATTAACCTGCTTTTATTTAAAACTCTACACATGTAGAGGCCGCTTAGTTCAAAATTTCATTTTAGGGCTGGCCGAATAACATTTCCGAGCCGGGTGGTATAGAACTAGGATCCACAGTGGAGGAGAAATAATTGGCAGGGCTATTAAATGCTTCCGTGTATTGATAAGTCTGTGGAGAGGTTTGCGTTTGCTGCTGTGGTTGTTGTTGTTGCTGTTGTTCCTGCTGCTGTTGTTGCTGTTGTTGCTGATATTGTATTTGTAATAATTTTAAATTACGCTGGTGTTGTTCAACGCTCACCATATTATCCACAGTGCCAATGTTTTGCTGCAACGTCAAATTATATGGATTTTTCACATATTCCTCATAGATATCGTTCCCTGTCTGATTTTGTTGTTCCACCTGAGGAGGATAAACGGGTGTAAAGCTTTGTACAATGGCATTCGGTGGTCGCTTATTTAGGGAAGGATATTCATTGCCAGCCATTAAATGTGAAATTGGCACAGCAGGATTGTCACTAGCGTCAGCGGATGTATTTGCAGCCGATCGAGGAACCGCATAATCTGCGGCACTCTCTGCTATAGTTGATACCTCATCGAAACTTAAAGTCGAGCTATTGAATTGTCTAGAATTCGAGGCTTCGTTGCTAGTATTTAACGAATCGTTGGCCGATTTTTTCTTAGTTTGCGTAACGGTCTGCTGTTCCTGATACTTTTCATAATATTTATTGTACTGCTGTTGCAGTAAATCGCGCATGCTTACATTATGCTGATTAGTTTCAGCTGTTTGTGGAACAGTAGGGCTTTCGGGGGAAACTGGCTGCTGTTGTTGCGTATAGCATCCAGCTTGTGATGTTGTTGGTGGGGAATCAAATAGTTCTATGGAACATGAATGCCAATCTGTTGCCATTCCCTGCATTGTGGAGCTTAATGGCATTTGGGGAACGTATGTAGGAACATGGTTGGCTAATGGATTAGTTGCCTGATCATTGGTTGTTCCGCTGGCAGCATCAGATGCTGTAAACTGGGGTACAGATGAAGTAGAGTTGGTGGTTGCAATAGCTTCTGGTTCTATTGTTTGTGAAAATAATATTTCACTAGTGGATGGTTTGTTATCTAACGGGGGGTCTAAATGATTTGTTGCCGGCTGTTGTTGCTGCAGCTGAGGTACAATCATGGGCATGGGGGTTACATTAGCTGGCGGTAACTTTACGTGTTAAAAGAAATATACATTTTTATTTTTAATAAACTCAGAAAACTAAAAAAGATATATACACATTTTCAGTGACTTCTTACTTGACCGAATATAAAGGCTGGCTTTTGCAAAATATCCGCTTCGGGTGGCTGTAATATAATACTATGACGTGGTGATTCCATGGGTGACATAAGTAAAGGTGATTGTATTCCCTGCAATGTTGTTGTTGTTGTTGTTGTGGCCATTTGAACTGGTGGCTGTTGTATTTCTGGTTGCGGCTGTTGCGGTAATATGGCAACCGCTGCTGGCATTCTATTCATGTCAGCATTTGTTGTATGTTGGGACTGGTTCATAACATGAGCTCGATTTCCTTAAATTTTTAAAAATTCATTAAAATTTTAAGCTTTTCTTTGAGGGAATAATGTCAAGAGCTTACACTAGAATGAAGATGACTTTTATGTTGTTATAACGTGGGTAGGAAATGTAAATAAAAAGTTGGTCATTTAAGTAATTTTGGTTTTAGTTTTAATATGTTTCAGAAAACACAAAAAAGGGTGCAATTAATATTAAATAAAAAAACATGTTAAAACATGTTCAGACATGCATGTTAATTGGGCGATTAGGTAATTGGCAATATTGATCTCCATTAACAAATTGAGCAATTAGTAGTTAATTGTTTCATATATTGAAGCAAATTCTCCATGCAACGCTGGTGAAGTATGTTCAGTGAGAACAAAAAAATTCTGTACAATAGTAAAATTTTATGTTATGAAAATAAAAATTAATAAAAAAAAGTAAAAAAAAAACAAATGAAATTTTAGCCGAAATACAGATACCGTCACCAAATGGTTCGAAGCATTATTAATAAGTGTGAGTAAATGAATTTGAAAACGAACGTGTGAAGTCATCTGATACCGATAGCTCTGGATGGAACCCAGGCCTTGTACAATCTCGGAAAAACAATACATTCATATAGAATGTGTGCGATAGTGTCATCCTTCTCCATACCCAAAAGGCATAGAGATGAATCCACTAGGATAATTCTGTGTAAAATGACTAGTAAGAAAACCAGTAACAAATCGCAGTCGTTCAAGAACATCCTTAAACAAAAAGAAATCCATCAACTCCTTGGCTTGTCTCATATCTAGAGAGCAAAGCCAAGCTTCCCTTGCTGCTAGGGTCTCTTCCCATCTTATCTACGGTCTAGTGTATTTCTCAAAAGGTTCCGGAACCACAAATAAGAGCAGCAGCCGTTCTGGCTAATTTATCCGCTAACTCATTACCGTGGTGTCCGCTGAGCCTTGATATACAAATAAAATGTTTCTTTCTTTTCACTAGTCTCGGCAATGCGTCAAAATATTCTAAAACAAATTTAAAATGAAACTCCCATGAGAGAAGAACCCTCAAAGCAGCCTGAGTATCTGATAAGATAGCTATATGCGCAACCTTGGCTTCCTTCCCAATTTGATTGCCTGAATCCATTTGCCCATGTCTACAAACAATCGCACATTAAGTCCACAGACTGCTGCCCCTCCCCTTCAGCTGTTTTTGATCCGTCCGTACACCACCTTAAACTTGTACCTTCCTATGGAAGGACCACCATCCTTCCAAAAAACAATGACTGCCACATCTTAGCTCCCCTGTCCCCGCTGTCCCAAGGCATAGCCACTGGTACCCTTCCAGACAGAGTATCCACAATTTCGCTCTCCATAAATATATTTCTCGCTATTTCACAATATTATTTCTCATAATTTATATTTTATAATTTAATATATCAAACACAAAATGACACTTCAACTTGTTGTGAAAGAGTTTGACCTATTGGCAACTCAGTTCAATTTTGTCCGGACCAGGGCACACTGATACAGGTAGGCGCGTTTCACCAACAACAATAAAAAACTACAGGCATTTTGCTTTTGTGAAATGTTATTCAAATGTCACAATTAAATGTGTAGAACAAAACAAAACGAAAAAGTACAAAAACAAATATACTACATGCTTGTTTTTACAGTTGCTCTTAAGTTTTGCATGTATGTAAATATGTAAACAAATTTTGACGTTTGTACTTGAATTTCTCCCAACAACAAAATAATTAACTGGGTTATCGCTGCTACCTGTATGAGTGTGCCCTGGTCTGGACAAAATATAAAATTAAACCAATTGAGAGTTGTTCGTAAAAAATATTTTTTTCCTTCTCCAGAAGGGAGACGTCAAACTACATATAAAAAAAATTTTGTCTGGACAAAAATTTTGTTCGAACAACACGGGTGAATCCGCCTTAAAGAAAATTTTTGTGCGGACAAAAATTTTGTTCCGAAAATATGGGTGTATCCGTCTTTACAGGTAACATTGAATTCAAATACTTCTACTAGAGGAAAACATTTTTTTGACAACTAGAAATTTTCCAAACTAAAAATCCCAAGTTAATAAAAAAACTTTCCATAGAAAATCAAAATAATCAGTCATGTCACAGAACGGCATTGATATGGATATTCAGAAAATGAAAAACGAAACAACTTTCGGAATTACACAAGGAAATTAAAAAAATATGTACACCGAACAATTGTTTCGTTTTCTATGGGATACGAATGCAATCGAATTGTGGGGTGTTATTATATAATGCGATTTGAAACGGCAACTGTTGGAAAATAAATGCCTTCGAATATAATTACAGTCGAATCCGCTTTAGCGCAACACGCTTGACTGAAAAAATCGGATTAATGAAAGCGATACAAATCGCCGCACTGATATTAAACGCAGCTAGTGTTATTCACTTCGCTTTAGCGAAACATCGCTTTACTGAAAATATTGTATTAGTGAAAACCAAAAGAAAGCCCACAACTACGTTTTGTATGAAACTTACTCCGCTTTAGTGAAAAAATAAACAATGACAAATTTATTTATTAGAAATCGATTGCATAACTTCAGGCTGAAAAAATTTTGCATTTTTTGTCCATTAAAAAATTAAATGGCAAAATGTAATGTCCTTTTCACTCTCACCTACTTTATTGTATTTTTCTATTATATTTTCGAGGAATTCGTGAAAAATTTCAACAACTAAATAAATAATTCTATGAATAATTTTTTTTTTAAATAAAATTTTTACGTTAAATTGACGTAAAAAATATATACAGATTTGATATAAAAAATATTGTTTTACTGATTTTAAGCAGTACGCTTAACTGTAACAAATTTCAGTAATCCGAACTACGTTTTAGAGAAAAATTTGGATAACTGAAAAAATTGGGTTTTGGTTATTTCCAGTAAAGCGGAGTCGACTGTACATAATAACCCTCCCGTTTCGAGTTCGAAATTTCGAAATTATAAAATTAATATTATAACCTGGATACATGCAATATATTAAACTATATAAAATGTGTAAAGTATATAGGCCTAATTCATAAAAAATATTTCATGCTTATAACCGTGTTATTTGACAATTATCCCATAGAAATATGTCAAATAGCGATGTTATAAGCATGAAATATTTTTTATGAATTAGGCCTTATAAAAATAAATGTGAAAAATATATAAAGTAATTAATAACATTGAAAAATTTTATTATTTCTTGTGGGTATATTTTCACAATCGCCTCATCGTTTGCCGTTTTTATAAGTTCTTGATATTTCTCTTGTAATTATATTTTTTTTTTAAATTCTTGATATTTCCCTTTGAATTATATTTGCCCTTTAGTGCTGTGCTTGTTCTTTAAAAAGTTTCGATAATTATTCACAAGCAATTTCATCATTAACTTCCTAGGCAGAGTATTAGGAATCTCTTCTTCTATAACTTGATTCTGAGATACTCTCACAACATCTTGCATTTGCATGACTGCTGCAGGCATGGCTTGTTCATATTTGCTTTGTTTTAATAACATTTGGAAAGCCCTTTTAAAGTTTTCTGTCGCCGGCATTATTATTTTCGAACAATATCACATAAATTTTTTTTTGCAATGAAAATGATAAAGAAAAGAAAATTATGTAAAATAAAACTTGCACTTACCCTCATCTCGGAATAGTTCTTCTTTTAGATTTGGTAGAAATTCACCTATACGTTTCCAGGTCAGTTCCCACAGGGCCGTGTTCAGTGAGCCATCGTTATTATGAAACACACGCACCGAGTGCATGACCAGCAGCATATTTTTCAAAATCTCCTGCATCTGTTCGGACAACATATCCGAACCGACTTTCATAAATTTCTCTATATAATCCAAGATCTGTATCCACAATTCACTGAAAGCATTGCCCAATTCAATCAGCGGTGTTAGATGATGCAAGAATACTTTTGACATAATGGTGGCGGTGCGTATGCGCGACTCTTCCAAGAGTACAACATCCAAAAACGCCACAGCTGGACTATCCGGTAGCAGTTCGTTTAACAGAGGAAAGAGTACCTGTTGGAAACAGGAAGCCCATTCGGTACCCGATAGCGTTTGTAGATCGTGTACAAGTAGAGCTCGTTGTTGTAGACATGATATGGCATGCGTTCTAACTTCCCGACGACGATCCATGGCCAAACGGGCAATGCCTTGTAGCAGTGGACACCAGCCTTGGGCCCACAAAGCTGAACACTGGGGCACCGCACAGCCTTCTTCGGCCCACCAGCGGAATATTTGCGCTGTTCTTGTGTACAATGTGTACATGAGATCCAACAATTGGATCGATAAAGTTTCGTAGCGCTGTGCCAAATCTGATTCGTCTCCCTCCTGTATGCCCTCACCCGCATTATCCAAATGAGCCTGATTGTCATGGCTGCTATGCTTAGAGCGATCTGAGGATCTGTCATTACGCCGGTTGGCAGATTTTTTCTTTTGATTTTGAGCCCCCGCTGCTAAGGCAGCATCAAATTTACGCCGTTGCCGTATGCCACCATCACGGCAGGCCTCCACAAAAGTGCGTATACATCTGACACAGCTTTCGAAATTATAGGGCGTTATGTGGGCCACATTGCGCACAATGAACGCCAAGGAGTCCCAACATTTGAATAATGCAAAGGGCGTGTGATCTTTTAGTTTGCAATTGTAAACAAGATGGGATAAAGCAGGAGCCGAGCTAATCGATTCGGGCGGCGATTGCGGCCGCGATAAAGTCGATGTTAAGTCGGTGTCTTTGTTAACCAAAATCCAATTTTCGGCAGTTGGACTGGAGGGAAAGGGGCTGCTGGTATTTGAGCTCTGCTGTTGGCCAGCCTGGTGAATTTTCTGAGGCCTCGATTGCTTGCCAGCCAACTCTGAGTCGGATGTATAGCCACGATCTGGCAGGCCCGAATCATCTTCGCTACTTACGCCACCATCCGATTTGGCCGCCATGCCATTGGGTTGCGGCAAAGAGGCATCTTCATATTCAGGAGGTTCGGCTCCAGCGCCCACGCATTCCAATATGGTGAATACTATCTGCCAGTCCTGCTCGGAATGTATATTTTGAGCTGAAGTCTTAAGTAGCTCGTACATGCCGATTGATATTTGCTTGGAAATGCGTAAAATAACGCTGGGCTTCAGCATCAGCAGCATTTTTAAGGATTTCAATACCACCGGGCACAGTTCTTCGTTGCGCATTAAATAGATGGCCAGCTTAAGCATGGCGACTATGCAACGATTTAGCAAATAGTCGTAGCCACAAGACGAACTGCCCATAAGCAAAAGATACATTTGATCCCTGACGGCCGGCCATAGGGGAATCATACGATCCCGATTGTAAATAACAATTTTCACCAAAAACTCCATCCAAAATACCACCAGATCTTCAGCATATGGCATTGCTATAGACTTGTGAGCATTGGGAGCCTTTAGGTTACCCAATACCTGCCTCAAGAGCTCCTGCAGTGATTCCAGTTGTACAAATTTTGATTCCTGTATCATTTGATCCAATTGGCAATCTTTTATGCACTTTTTGCCTATTTTTATAAACTCCAGTTCCTCGTAGGATGGCTCCCGTTGGCCCTCCGACGAGAGGTAAGAATATAAGCTGGAAAACAAGCCGGACTCTTGTTTTTGGCTGGGCTTCTCTAGTATTAATTGAGCCTTGCCGGAAGGTTCACAAAAGTCTTCCACTTCCATTAACGATTTGGGCAGTAATTTCAAACGAAAGAGTTGTAGATAAATATCTAGAACATGGCGCCAGCCATCTCGCAAAGAGTCGCCATAGTCATGCACCAAAGCAAACACTGTGCGCATGGCAGCCTGGGCTTTTGGATTAAGGCCAAAATTAACAGCTTGTACAATTTCATTTGCTGCAGGATTCGGTGCTTCCTGCTGGGCACTGCTTAAGATGGTGGTGAATTTGCAAAGAGTCAAAATTAAAGCATCAAAATCTTCATGTAGATTATAAAAGGCTGAAATTCCAGCACATTTGGTGAAACCTGCAGAGAGCCAATCAGACATTAAGTTTATAAAATATATTGTTTTTGTATTTTTTTTTATAAATCACCTTTTAAAGTTCTTTGATAGCCATTATCGCTGCTTTTATCGAACATAAAACTCAATGAAGACAGCGAGGGTCCCCAAATGACATTAAATATTTCCATATCATACGCAGAATCGTGCACATAATTGAAGGCCCCATCTGCCGTAGCTCCACGCCTTAATAGGACTTTCCACAAATAGTTTTCACGCACCATGCCCGTTTGTTCGGCCGGCATAATAATTTCTTCGTTCCTATTTAAAGCATAAAAATTAAATTTTTATTTTTCTTCTTCTGTGTTAATACAATAAGACAATTTTTGCTTACTTAATGGCATTATATATAGTGGCTAATAGCTCCTGATCGAAATCTGTGCCGCCATTTAAACCTCTTAGATTTTTGAGAAAATCTTCCTCAGTCATGGGCACATTTAAACGTTTAGCATTCGAATTATGTTGATCCATATTTAGCATTATAACGGCATAAGCCACACTGAAAGCGGAATCTGTATTCGCAAATGGTTCACCATTTTGTTTCTAAAAAGATCATTATTATTAAAATAACAATTTTTTATTCAGACTCAAGTTCAAATCTGCAATCCGCAAATTTTTCTTTTTTAAGAATTTTTTATTAAATTCAAGTTATTTTATTAAGACTGTTATATTTAAAATATTTTTATAGTTATCAAACTAGCAGATGGGATCAGTACTGATTTCTTATTAAAAAAAAAACTTGTATTTAATAAAAATTTAAACAAATTATAAATTGAATTTAATAAAAAACTTAAAAAAGTAATTTGAATTTAAAAAAAATATAAAAATATTATTTGTATATTGCAGATTTGAACTTCAATCAGACTCAAGTTCAAATCAGCAATTAGCAAATTATTTTTTTAAGAATTTTTATTAAATTTAAGTTATTTTATTAAGAGTGGAATATTTAGAATATTTTTATAGTCATTAAACTAGCAGATGGGATCAGTACTGATTTCTTAATAAAATAACTCGAATTTAATAAAAAATTATTTATAAAAATATATTAAAAAAATTAAAAATAATTATTTACGGATTCTAGATTAGAACTTGAATCAGACTCAAGTTCAATTCTACAATCCGCAAATTATTTTTTTAAGAATTTTTTTTGCGGTTTGTAGATTTGAACTTGAATCAGACTCTAGTTATTTTATTAAAAGTAGAATATTTAGAAAAATTTTATAGTCATCAAACTAGCAGAACGGATCAGTACTGATTTTTTAATAAAAGAACTGGAATTTAATAAAATTTCTAACAAATATATTATTGGAATTTATTAAAAATTAAAAAAAAGATTACTCTGAATAAAAATTAAGAAAATATATATTTGTGGATTGCAGATTTGAATTTCAATCAGACTCAAGTTCAAATCTGCAATTACTCGTAGCAATTTATTTTTTGAATCAGACTCGAGTTCAAATCTGCATTCAGCAAATTATTTTTTAAGAATTTATTTGCGGTATCTACAAACCGCTTGAATCAGACTCAATTTCAAATCTGCAATTCGCAAATTATGTTTTTAAGAATTTTTATTAAATTCAAGTTAAAAAAAGTTTAGCTCTAGCAAACTTTAGCTTTTTTAAAATTCAAAACAAAAATTTTTTTGCTTAAGATCTTTTTTTAGCGATATTTTCGCACAGTGTCGCTTAAAATTTAGTAAAAACAGCGAATATCTGATGAATAGACTATCCACTCAGTTCACTTACAGAAATCGAAATAATGTTCGAAAAAGTATAAATAAATCCATTTTATTTTTAAACATGTAATTTTAAAATTAAAGTACATCTACTTTTACGTAAAAATATGATATAATCTTATGCTCTTTTAAATAATCGTCTACTTACATGCCAATGATCTGCGAAATGCTCCAAAACCAAAAATATTAATGGTGCCTCGCCGGGCAAACGGAATGTTTCCAAATACAAACGCAACGCCTGATCGACTCGCAAACCATGAAAGTCGAAAGATTCCACAAAATTCATTAGAATTTTCGAATCGACATTTTTCTTACGCGATATATATTCACCAATCATTTTCTTATCCAAACCGGGATTTTCGCGCAAAAATAAGGCGATTTCCATGGGATCTAGATGAGCGTTCAGAATGCCGTTTTCTTGTAAAAATTGTATGCCTTTATCGGGCCGTTGATTAAACAGTTCAGTGCCTTGACTCAATATACGTTTCTTGTGTTTCACTTCCTTTAAATATTCACTTGTTATGGCCTTTTCAGCTGCACTGTCACCCGATAGCAAACGCAAACGTGACGAAGTGTTAATAAATTTAGAAATATTTTCCACCCTGGTGTCCTCCGAATTGTTAGGATCATCGATAATGATACCCTCCAAGCCGGAATTATGGCGTGAATGCCTTAAAGCCGAAGAAGTAGCGTTATTAGCTGTATTCGCTACCTCACCTGCATTAGAATTGGTATTTTTGGCAGCGGCACAATTACCCTCTATACTATCCACTACCGATATCAAGGTATCCATGGCTATTATATGGGTACTGTAAATGGCATTTGTAGCCGATAACGTATATTTCGATAAAAGATTTGTAATACTTTCAAACAAATCACTGCAATAAAGATCACAGTCATAATTGATGTAAAGCTCTGTTACAAAGCCCGGTATGCGCCATAATTGCAGGAGGTTGTCCAAAGCCAATTCACGCATTTCATAAGGCGTTTTGGGATTATCACTGGCTATAATTTCCGTAAGCTTTTTCAAATAAAACTCCAATTGGAATTTCAGATTACCCCTTAAGGATTCAAATAGCAAAAATAATACTTGCAAGTCTGCCGCGAATATGGTAAGACGCTCGGAGTTCATAAGCTTTAAGTACAAAAATATTGATTATAATTTTCCTATTGTAAGTTGTAACACAATTAAAATACTCACTGCAAATAAATTACGACACAATTCATCTCTGGCTAATTGCAATAATGTATCGTATTTGCCAATATTATCGGCGCCCACTTCAAAAGCCACCGTCAATAGGCTTAAGCCCATATGCATCATGGCATCTGTGTTTTGTTTGTCCAAAGGATTGCACAATAAAATCAAGAAACGAAATAGTTCTTGTATACAAGGCAAACCGTATGGCACCAAAGGTGTCATACCCTGTGAACCATCTACGGAAGTTTGTTGGGTAAAACGTACACCTACAGAATTTATATATTCGCTGCTGCCACCTTGAGATTGTGGTGATTTCGGGCGATTTTCGGTTTCATTTTCGTTTGTGTTATTGGTGGCTGGTGAAGCCGGTTCTACTGATATCAGGGGCGTTGTTGACTCTGCATTTGCATTAACAGTTGCTACTGTATCTGCTGCTCCACCTTCCGTTACTGTCAGAGCCGTTGTGGGCGTCTGCGTTATCTTCCCTTGCAAATCCACAATATTACCCGCTGGAGTAGCCGGCGTAGTAGCTAAGGGAGGAGCTTTTAAATGACTAATCGTATCAGGCGTTTGTAAAGAGCCCGCAACATCATCACCGGCCTGTGAATGAGCAGATATTTTACGCTGCTGTTCTTCTGGTCCGGCCTTATTTTGTGTACGTCTCAAATTGCCATTTTCATTGGATTGCGTCTTAATAGATTTCTTTTGTTGTTTCTTATCATTTTCCATTGAGGCGGCCATCATTTGGAATTTTTTCAATAGACCCGATTCACTACGATCATCGGCAAACTGTGGCAAACGCATAAACAGCAACAGGACCATGTCTTTCAGCGCCTGCTCAGCAGATCTTCGTAACAGCTCATTAAGACGTGGTTCAAAGCAGATTTTGAAACAACTTAGCATTACTTCACATACAGATTCGTTAGTGAGTACCGAGCCTTCTGGGCTACGCATGAGTGTATGTAATACTTCGACTACACGAAATAGGGTAACACCATCTGATGATTGATCGGTTCCCATGAAACGGGCATGTGTTACAGCATCGGCTATGTTTTCAATAATAACAGCCAGATTTGGAGATGTGGGATCTATGAGGAATGGTTTGATTGATTTATTGAGCAAACGTGATCGGATAATGAGATTATGTTATTTGTTGTCAAAACAGATTAATAGCGAATAAATTGTAGATCATTGTGTTGTTTTCTATTCATACTATTTCCTATTTCTTACTAGGGTAATTTATATGATAATGAAGTCTGCAGTAAGGAAAATGAAATGAATGTGAATTTTCCCCTGGACTATGTATTGATTATGTCATTTTTTTAATAGCTCCTAATAATCGCTAAGAGCCAAATACCTATGACCTGTTTAGTATAGAAATCAATCTATGGAAGCTTGGCCCGTCCAGAAAATTTATTGCAAGAAAATCTCGATATTTAAATCTATAATTATGTTTCGCATTAAAAATGCTTAGCATTTAATATACCTACCTATTAACCCATAGGAAAGAAATTTGTTAATAGCCGACAAAGCTAAGCTCGTTACAGCTCCAGTGGTCTCCTCGGAACGAATGGCTTCCAAGAAAGGTGCCAAAAATACGTTGGGATCTATAAGGCGCAAGTCTTCTATGCGATTAAGCACCTGCTTCAGATCCATAAATAATTTCATCAAAGCATCTTTCTCCTCATCCTTAATAGCAAAAAACCAAAATTTAATTATTTTTAATTCAATAAAGATAAACACTAATAAAAGAAATCCATATGCTAACTTATACACACATAAACATTCATTCAATGTTAGCATACACATGTACCACTTATCGAATACAAAACTTACCACGTATGCGGTGGCATTCCAGCGGGAGCCTCTTCGCATAGCCGTCACCAAAGTGGACATCTCGCCCCTAACCACAAATATGCCATTGCCAGGCAAGGACATTTTGTTTTTTTGTTTTTAAAAGTGAACAAAAGCCTTGATGAAATTTTTGTTTCTGGTTTCTAGAATCAGGTAAAATGGTTGAAAAAATCCCTTCTCTAGTATTAATTGCTTTTTTTGCACCAGTTTTATCACGTATTTTATTAATAACTACTATGAAATCGAAAAAACACTTCAGGTTAAAAGGTAATGGTGTAAATTTACATTTTTTTTTAAGGAAATCGTCTTGTTTTTTCTACATAAAAATTATAACACGCAATCACAAATTAAAAATATGCAATTTTTCAACTTGTTTTCTGTGTCTCTTGTATTTTCTTTCGTGTTTTCTTTAAGTGGTGACGTTTCCTCAAAAGAACTGTCAAAAAATCTGTGATATAATTCTCAGTGTCATACAAGAAGATAATGCAAACCAGTCAACAGCTGTTTAATTGGTTGTAAATCAATATATACTTCCAAGCACTTCCTATGTGAAGGCATAGGTCGTGTACTTTGGATAGTTTTTAATTGGACGGATACCCTGGCTTTTTGGTCTTGCACCACTGCCATCATATATATATATTGGACGGATACCCTGGCTTTTTGGTTTTGCACCACTGCCATCTTATATAGAATACAAATAAAAAAAAAAATGTAAATCAATATATATTAGAATATGCATATGTTGATATATCGAAATTTCGAAATTGTCATTTAGAGTTTATGATTTGTTAAAATTATCTTTCGTAAACTCTAAATAACGTCTCTTGCATAAAAATTTTATTAATCAGCCCCAGTGTAGCAGTAGATCAACAGTTACTAACACTGCGACCACACGAGCAACATTTCGTGTCTTGATACAAGCAATAACGCCGGCAGAAACGCGACGTCAATTGCCAATGTTCTTGCTTGCATATCTTGGTAGCGAACACGTACAAATCGTAAAACATTATAAACAGTGTTGTTTTCTTCTAAGACAATCAAATGACAATTCAATTTGACAGCATGTGTTAAAAGATTATTGCTCGGCAATGTATTATAACATTTGTTGCCGAATATGTGTTCTAAGATATATTCATGCGGTCCACACGTTAATATCTTGTGTCGGCAATCAAATTTGACGGTTGCCACGGCAATAATTGCCAAACTTATTGCTCGTGTGGACGGGTAGTTACAACAGATACATTCCTGTTTATACAGTGCACCCTGTATGTACGTGTAGTTAGAAGGAAATAATCTGGCATCTATTTGAATAGTGAAGAAGATGGAATATCAAAGAAGATGAGTAAAAATAAAATTATGTGTCCAAGAAATTTTTTCTGCAGTACGAGTTTTGAATTAAAATAGATAGAAAGTGTATTTAACAGATAAAATCTATTAATTTAAATAGAAAAAATCAATTGTTTTTATTAAGTGTAAGACCTCTGAAGAAATAACGCCGCAAGAGAGCATAAATTTGTATTCAACTCGCCTTCAATATGGGTAATACTGACTCAAAGTTGAACTTTCGTAAAGCCATTGTCCAGTTGACACAGAAAAATCAAAAGATCGATGCAGATGACCCTTTTTGGGAGCAATTTTGGTGTGGCCATCAGACCACTCTCGAGGATGTGTTTGCTTTGGTAACAGCTGCCGAGATACGTAATATTCGCAATGAAAATCCTACCAATTTGGCGACCCTATGTTATAAGGCAGTGGAAAAACTTGCGGAGGCGGTAGACAGTAGTTGTCGTACTCAAGCCGAACAGCAGTGTGTGTTAAATTGTGTGCGTTTGTTAATACGCATATTGCCCTACATATTTGAAGATGACAAATGGCGTAATTTTTTCTGGAGCAGTTTGCCAGCCAGCCAAGAGAAGGCCAAAAGGATTACATTTGGTGGAGGAGAAGTAGACGATATCGAGAGACAGCCTTTGGGTTCACAAAATCATACTGTACCACTGGCTCAGTCACTTTTGAATGCCATATGTGATTTATTGTTTTGTCCCGATTTCACTGTGGCGTCAACTCGTCGACCCGGTCCCGATAAGGCTGAGGAATTGTCTAATATTGACAGTTGTGAGTATATATGGGAGGCGGGTGTGGGTTTTGCCCATTCTCCCCCCAAAAATACAAATATGGAACGTAGGCGTACAGAATTACTGAAATTGCTATTAACCTGCTTCTCTGAGCCTATGTATCGCACTCCTCAGCCTACGGAGGAGCCTAACAAATGGATAGCTTATTTTACGTCAGCAGATAATCGACATGCCTTACCCTTATTTACTTCTTTTTTAAACACCGTTTGTTCATATGATCCAGTAGGATATGGTGTGCCCTATAATCATCTGCTCTTTACAGACACTACAGAACCTTTGGTAGAAGCATGTTTACAAATACTCATTGTTACGCTGGACCATGACATGATAATGCAGCAACAACAATTACAACATCAACAACTAGAGCAACAAAGGAATGTTAAAAGTGGAACGGCCATTTCTCCCTCTTCTTACGACGATACGTGCGGTGACAACCTCTTTATCAATTACTTGTCTCGCGTGCATCGTGATGAAGACTTTCATTTTATTTTGAAAGGGATAACTCGTTTGCTTAATAATCCTCTGTTGCAAAATTATTTGCCCAATTCTACAAAACGTTTGCATTGTCATCAAGAACTATTGATTTTATTTTGGAAAATTTGTGACTACAATAAGAAGTTTTTATATTTTGTTCTCAAAAGTTCAGATGTCTTGGATATTTTAATACCTATTCTTTATCATCTCAATTATTCAAGAGCTGATCAATCCAAAGTGGGGCTCATGCATATTGGTGTTTTTATTTTGTTATTATTGTCGGGTAAGTTAAAGAATCATACATGAAAAACTGATTTGAATTTCGATTTTCTCATAAAAGGTGAACGGAATTTTGGTGTTCGCTTAAATAAGCCTTATACAGCAACTGTTCCAATGGATATACCCGTTTTTACCGGCACTCATGCTGATCTCCTGATAACCGTCTTTCATAAAATAATAGCCACAGGCCATCAACGTTTGCAGCCTCTCTTCGACTGCTTGTTGACGATTTTGGTAAATGTTTCACCCTATTTGAAGACTTTGTCAATGGTGGCCAGCGTCAAATTATTGCATTTACTGGAGGCCTTTAGTACACCTTGGTTTTTGCTGTCGGCTCCCAGTAATCATCATTTGGTGTTCTTTTTGTTGGAAATCTTTAACAATATCATACAATACCAATTCGATGGCAATTCTAATTTGGTTTACACGATCATACGCAAGAGGCATGTATTTCATGCCATGGCTAATTTGCCATCTGATATGGCGGGCATAGCAAAATGTCTAAGTGGTCGTAAGCTGGGTAAATTTAATTTGCCACCAGTGAGGCAGAAAAGGGTAACAACCTTGGTACAAAATTTCAACAGTCCATTACCCAATTCAGCTGAGTATGAGGATGATGAGGACGATGATTTGGAAGTAGAGGAAGGAGATAATAAAGTTCCTGTTGAAATGGGTAGAAATGAGGAAAATAATATCATGGGTCCAATAGAAGAATCAGAAACTGAATCGCATACCCAGCAGGCTGAGCCAGAAATGGAAGGTGCTTTTCCTGCTATGCCAGCCGAACCTGGTACATTAAAAGCATCGCTTCCCGACACACCAGGCATTAACCAAATGACAGAACGGGAACAGGCTCATCCAGGATCGGCTGATCAAACTCCTACAATAGATGGCACGTCCGATATTATGCGTTTCGATAAGACTAACGAAAAGTCCCCTAGTGAATCTCGAACGGCGAGTCCTAATGGCCATGCAGAGTCTAGCGAAGATAAATCTCCATTAGCTCGCCTTTCAGTGGCTCACCGTAGTAGTATACGTATGGTCCATCAACCCTCAGTCGAAGTTTGGACCCCGACACCCGAATGGATTGTTTCGTGGCGCTCAAAACTACCGTTACAAACTATAATGCGTTTACTACAGGTGCTGGTACCACAAGTTGAGAAAATTTGTATTGATAAAGGCCTCACAGATGAGTCGGAGATTTTAAAATTTTTACAACATGGCACTTTGGTCGGACTGTTACCCGTCCCACATCCAATTCTCATACGAAAATATCAAGCGAATGCTGGCACTACCGCCTGGTTCCGTACCTATATTTGGGGTGTTATTTATCTGCGTAATGTAGAACCAGCCATTTGGTATGATACTGAAGTGAAATTATTTGAAATTCAGAGAGTCTAGACAGGTAAGAAAAATGGCGTGTAACCGGACATTAATTTATATTTACAACAGGAAATATATTTATAAGCTCTCTTGGGAGATTTCACAAAAGAGTCAGTCCCACACCGATTATCTAGTAAAAATATTTTTTTAATTAGGCTTCTAGGGGCTGGATACACCAAAAGTAGTTTTAACAACTATTTAAGAAATCTTTAAATTAAGTGATAAAAGTTAAAGAAAATATCAAAGGAAATACATTATATATTGAAAGCTTCATATATAAAAGTGTATGCAAGGTATTCTTTATAGATACAACAATTTATTTTCTGTAACAAAAAATAAAGAATGCTTTTGTATATAACTCATACTTTTAAAAATATCGATCTTTTCTCATTCCAACAAGTTTCTTAAAAATAAACAAATAATATTCAAACATTTTGACCACACTTTGACATCATTCCAAACAAGGAATATATTTATTTCTTTTTTACACTAATTAAATTTTTACAACTCTGGCCTACTTCAAAATTGCTAATAGTTTTTTTAACGCCAAGAAAAAATATACATACATACATACATACATATTATGTATGATAAAAAAATCCATACTATCTTATCGTCTTATGGATATGTATTTCTACATATGACATGGAAAATCAATTATATTTTATCACGCGATTGTTAACATATTCTGTTTCTAAGTTCTTCCACTGATTTTTAGAATTTCTGGTGTATATTGTTTTTAGTCTTTGCAAGAAATTAATTAATAAACGTATATAGTTTTAGTTTCCAACATTAAAAAATATTTATTTATTACTTTGTTACACACTAATTTTTAGTTACGCTTAATGCAATATATTTTAGCTTTTTTTTGTGTGTACGTAAGTTTAAGTGCAATTTTTAAGCTAATATATTTATGTTAAACCAATTACAAAACAAACTATTTAAACTAAATATAAGTTAAAGTAATATTATACTATGTATTCCAAAATACAAAAATAAATTATTGTATTATGTTATATTAATGAAATTAAATAAATATTATCTAGAAAAGCTAAAAAATATTAATCTGAAGTTAACGGTATATACAAGTTGGTCTGCCTTTGAGAATAGCAGCGGTATGGCAGCGCTGCTGAACACAATTCAAAGAGTGGCAATGCTTGTAGTGTTAATGGTAAAAAATATATAGGTTATTTCACATATAGTCCCGGTTTACACTATGCAGTTTTTGTCGCAGCAATTCTAGATATTTAGTGAGGAAGGGCGATAAAGGAATACAAATGGTATATATTCCTATTTCAGGACTCACACAAAATAAGAATTGCTGCAACAAAGTTGCATAGTGTAAACCGGGACATAGTAAGCCGTCATGTATAAAGGATTTAATATCATACCAATATATAGACATATAACACATTTCCTAATTCTCTTTTTAAATTTTTAAAAGGGGTAATTGAAAATAAAAAAAATTAAGGGTGCCATATTATTGTCCCGACATATAGTTCTCTAAATATATAAATATATTGGGCAAATAGATTTCAATCGATATTGATTTAATTTTTATTGAAATTTCGCTCGATATCATATATAGTAATTCTACAAGACAATGTTTTCATTTCGTTCACATATTATGTATTTATTTAAAATGAAGCACAGTCATACAATTATATTGTACATTAAGTTGTTTGATTGATATGATGGATGAAATTTGTAACTGATATATAAATTTAAAAGCAAACGGATTTTATGTTCAAATTGTTGGGGGATTTTAATTGATTGTGGGATTTCAATGAATGAAAGACGGATTGGTATATTGTAATAAATACATTCTGGCATCCTTATCATATTCTTACAAAGAAAACCAATTTCACAACAGCTGATCAAATTAAACTTAAAAATTTCCAAAAATAATTACAAAACAAACTGTCCTACTCAAAAATAATGGAAAATGGCACTTTTGCTTAAAACTTATTCAAATGTATTGTTTGGAAAGCAATTCATAAAAGTTTGTTTAGTGCAAGGCCAACAATTGCAGCGACAAAGTTTAACAACAACTGCTGTGTTCTTGAATCCCAACAAACAGAATCATGACACGACACGCCATAATGATTCTACAAATACACCAAAGAAGAACAAGGAAGCACCAAAAATAACCTTGATACAAAATCACAATTTGACAGTAACCGTATTGGAGGACGCTAAAAATTTGGCTAAACGAAGGGCAATGCATCTGGTAAAAGTCCAAGATATGGATACTAAGACCCAAAGGCCGGTTTATAAGTAAGTTCTCAAATATGTAAAAAAGTTACTGCGGATGTCCATGTTATGACCTTTTTTCCAGACTTCTAACGGCCGCTGAAATGTTGGAAACTGAATTAGCCGACGTGAGCAAACCTGCACCTGGTGACGGTAAATCAACTGGCGCTTCCAAAAAATCTGAAAAATCTTTAAGCATCAGTTCACGCATAGCGGAGCATGATTTATCCTCTCGTTTAAAAAACATCACCAAATGGTTAAATAAACAGCATGAGATACGCATTCTCATACAGGGAACTTCCGACAAAGATTTGGCTAATTGTGAAAAAATATTTAAAACTATAGAAGAGATGGTTAAAGATCAACAGCCTATGGGTAAAATAGTGCAAAAACGAACCAAAGGCAACATAATACGGTTTAATATTTCGCCAGTGGAACCTCTCACAAACGATAAAGCTGCCAAAAGCTCCCAATGACTTGCAATGGGCCCATTAGCATCAAACATATTTTTAGAAACGTTTACAGTACGCTGTTATTCCAAATTTCCTGCCCAAAATCAAATTGACGGACGTTTTTCATCGTCTTCAGCTTCCTCCTCTCCTATGGCGCTTTCATACAAAGGACCTTTGGCTTTAGCTGTTTTAAGTTTTTCCTTTATTGCTTTAAAATATTTATTTTGGTGGAAATATCTGGCTAAAGGGACGCATGATTATAAAAACATAAAAGATTGAAATCGGTTTGTACATAAAGTTGTAGTAATTTTTAAAGATTTTAATTTTCTTTTTATATTTTTAGTTATAATTATAAGATGTAGTTTTATGAAATTTGCAAAATAAAGAAGTAATGCGACGATTGAAGAATTGTGGTATGAAGAAATAGCAATTTCGATAAAATTTCTGTATAAAAAACTAAAAATATCATCAACATCTAATGTCATATTTCATATTATTCAAAACCCATTCATAACCCATCTGAGATGATTAATGAGGGCATCCGTTGTTAATTCAAGTAAGTTTGTATATACATCTTAAGTTAGTTAAAGTCATGTGATGGAAATTGATTTTAAAATTTAAGAGAGAGTTTGAACTATATTTGCTTTTATTGTGTGTTTCTTAAGGTCTATTTTAATCTGGGCTTTTTCGGTTATCATTACACAAAATTTCTTATTATTACCAAACACCATATTTTTCCTTTCAAAAACAAAAAAAAAACTAAAACTTGAGCGACTTCTCTCCGGTCAACAATTTTGACGACTTTTTTGGTAGAAACAAAATATAAGCGATATTTTTTCGCCCTAAAATGGTACTAAAAATTTTATCGACTATTTTTCATTTAGACAAACGACAATTTTAGGTTGAAAATAAAAATTGATATTCTACACAAATTTTTACGCTAAAAAAATAAAATTTCTTATTCAAAAATATTATACAAAATTTGAAAGATTTTTTGCGGAATTTCTTTTTTTTAATTTAATCTATATATTTTCTCTCAAAACATTTATGGAAAATTTGGCTAAAAAATTCAATTTTTCTTTCCTAATAAAAGGTTTTAGTTTTTGCATTTAAAAAAATGGAATTTAACCTTTAAACTACTATTCTATTTAATTTTTGTATCTGCACACATTCGCAATGAATAAAAAAATTTAGATAAAAAATCATTTATTTCGCTTGACTTCCAAAACATCGCTTTTAAAGTTAAAACGACATTTGGTAGATTTTGTAAATACAGAAATGTATGGAAGCTTTTAATAATAGGCCAGCATCGTTACTCTATTGTTAGGACTCTGGTTTTGTAAATCACTTTGTGTTAGTGAAATTTATATGCATACAAAATCAAACTTAATTTTTTACTCCCCTCTCTTTGCTTCTATTTTACGTAGAAAAATTTAAACATTTTGAAATCAAAGCAACACATGAATTTCTGTAGGTTTGGTCGGTGAAAATAGATTTAAATTTTTTTTTTTTTAGAAAATTGTTTTTTGTTTTCCTATAAATTTTATTAACGCAAGTGATTTACAAAATTAGGGCCTACATTTAATTTATTTTTGAGAGAAAAAATATGGTTACATTTTCAAAAATTATCGAAACAATAAAATGGAAGTGTTTGCTTAGATTTTCAACCGAAAAACAATCGTCAAATTTGAACTGTTATTTTTTTATCGAAATATGGGTGGAAAAGGTGCATGTCTTAACTTTTCCATTTCCGCGCAAGTGTGATTGCATAAGACGAAATTTTTTCTTTAATATTTTATTTAAAAAAATACTTGACATAAGTTAAATGAAATACTATAATCTTAAAATGTCTTTGAATCTATACAAATTAATAACAAAATGGCGCTAGTAGTTACAAAATTTCCCTAAAATACTTAACCTATAAAAATGTATTATTTGCTATTCAAACTAAAAATAATTTTCTCTTCTCTTTTTAAAATTACGCTCTTTTGGCTGGGCAACACGACATCCTTGGGCTTGTTTTTGTTTTAAAAATCTTCTCAAACTTCTCAGAGGTACAGCGCAGTGGTCTTCACATTCTTCGAGTGAGAGAAATTTATTACGATTATTATCGCATACATCCGTAGCATACAGCATACATTCATCCGTACAGTAGTTGTAAAACCAGAAATTTCCAATAACACGAGGATCAGTGCAGCCGTGAAATATGTTTAGTGATTGGTAACAGTACTCTGGTGGCGTTCTGAAGTTGCCGCGGTTCTGTGTGTCAGAATTCTGTTGCATTTGATGGCCTATTATGGGACCGCCGCCGCTTTGATAAGCCGGTCTTATGTTGTTCAATGTGTCCTTTGATCGTGAATTTGAATATTGTTTTGGAAATGTATTTGAAGTATCCTCTTCAGTAGCTTCTTGTCTTAAATCTTCAGCTGGAAAACTATATACCTGCTTTTGTTCATTTTGATCATCTTCTTCTTCTCCTGCTGTATACTGATCTTGGTAGTCAGGTTCCGAATTTTCTAAAGAGTTTAAAGGCTGTGACCTGTCTTGATCGCCATATTGTTTATTTTGTAAACGTTTACGGCCAGTGTATTCCGGCGAAATGTTGAAAGGTTCATAGGGCTTAGGCAGTGTTTCAAAACCCATATTGTAATTTTGTTTATTGGAATTAAAATCTAAATCGTCTTCTTCTACTGCTTCTTCTTCATTCGAATCAGCTGAGTTTGCAATGCGTCCCAGGCAAACTTTGCCTTGACATTTTTTATAATCTTTCAATTTAAGATAATAGGCCTCCTGAATTATAAGTATTAAATAAATCAAATTAAACCGCAAAGCCAAATTATATATATGAGATTTTATGCCAAAACTTACCTGGCACTCTTTTTCGTTATAGGAATTAATATATTCTCTTGTACGTTCCATCATACCCTTGCCGCACGTTACACTACACTGTGACCAGGGTGACCAGTTTCCTATCCTACATTCGGCTTTGTTTTTAGCCGTCTTAACCGGCATAGCCGGTTCAAATAGTTCCTCCTCCTCGTCGTCATAACCAAAATTTGTTTGCATGCCTGAACATTTTTCGCCTCGACATTCACGTTCTTGTCGCCTCTTCACCATAACATCACAATTGTAAATTTTTGCAACATCAGGTTGTTTGTAGACACGTGTACGGTATTGCCGGCCTTCGCCACATTCGGCTGTGCATTCACTCCAAGCGGTCCAGGGATGGGTAAAGCATTCTCTTGGTATAGTATCCGGATTGTTGGCTGGGAATATTTAAATATAATAAAGTTTTTCTTTCAAAATCTCTTGCATTTTTCAAACTTACATTCCTCATCTTCACACTTTCTCTCGTAAAGACGTTGACGTCTTATCGTTAAGGTGGCCAGAGGTTTCATGGGAGCATGTGTTTCATCGAAAAAAGGTGAGCGTGGATCTGGGGGATATTCGGAGCTCATGCGTCTTATAACATCGGCAGGAAATTGAGGTTGATCTGGAGACTAAATATAATAATAGCATTAAATATTTCCGCATCTTTTAAGTTTACAAAAGTTTGTGCCTCCAAAAGTGATATCATGTATTTTTCGTAGCGAAATCACTTATTTCGGGAAAATAATAGGGAAGCTAAACAATTCATTATGTTTTATTGTATTTGAAAAATACTTTGCAAATTAATTTGGGAAAGTATCGGTGCATAGATGATGGTGGGGTGGCTCAGTTACTGTACCTGACTGTACACGGCGTATTGTGAAGGCATAAGAAGTAGCAACTTAATCACGGAATATTTCCTCAGGAGAACTGTAAATCTGTACAGTTATCTGAGAAGCAGGAATTAACTAGAGCGAGTGAGAAGCACAACTCCCGAAAGAGAGTAAACGATCGGTCGATCGGTGGTCTGGCTGCATTTAAAAGACTGAGGGAAGCTAAACAAGTTCAGCGGTTTTCGAATAAAATAAGCACAGTAATAGGGCAAAGGTAGCATTGTATTTAGCTATACGAGGTCTGTTCAGAAAATGAGGTGAATTTGAAATTTTCTTAAAAAATATTAATTTAACCAAAAATTTCGCTTTTTTCTCCTTTAAAAGAAGGGTCCTTTGACTCTCAGCTATTCTAAATGTATTGATCTAAAAGCAGGTTGTGTAGAAACTGAAGGAAAACAACGTTTATTGCCGTTTGAATTCCACCCGTCGTATATAAGAACTGTTCCTAATGCAGTGCTAAGGCTGCTGGATATTCTAAATATGCTAACTGTAGATGTCGTCCGTTCGTTTGCACACTACAACAATTCAACAGAAGGAATATAAAATTCGCCATCGTGGAACAGTTTAATGGTACTCTTTGTCCGACATATTCATAACCCTCCTGGATCATAATTTTGATTGAAAAACTCATTATAACATATTGCACACTTACCGTATACGAAGGTCCCGCATCAGTGCCAATATCCCAAGGATATAAATTAATAACTTTCTCCTCCAACCATGTACAATTATTCAAACACAGTTCCAAGCCCGGCACACCCACTATCCAGTCAGGGGACGGCATAATCTTCGAAGCAATCGATACTTGATGGTGCAAAGGATCCACACGTACCGAGGCAACGGAGGGAGTATTTAGAAAGGGAAAAGCTGGACCGCGGGCCTTAATAACAGTGCGTATTTTGCCTTCCTTTAAATATACAAACGAGAAAAAAAACGTTAAAACGTTTTGTGTTGGAATAAAGCGCAAAAAATATTTCGTGCCTACCCTGAAATTTTCATTAAATTCTCTTTCTAAACCCAGAGTTGAGCCGTGCTCACCAAACTCTTGCATTTCTGCCGAGGCCAAAACACCTTTATCCCAAAAACGGTAATCCGAAGTATGAGCTGCTCCCAGAATGTCAGTAAAACGTGTAACCCAGCCACTGGTGGGGAAATGTTTTGGGTGTAGGTTGCGTGACCAAAGCCCTTCAAAAATAATCTGTAGAGGAAAAATATTTAACTCGAAACATATAGTTTTGATCTCTTTAATTTACCTCATAACGCGCTTCATCACAAGTACAACAGGCCATCTCCTCCAAGTCTTTCTTTTGACTCTCCACATCGTCCACCACTTCTTCACAAACTCGCTTTGTCAAGCCGCCATCGTCCATAAACCAAACATCTCGATGCTGTAATACGGTGGCCCTTATAAGCACACAACCATTACCCGGTTCGGTGGGAGCTATCCAAACGACATCCATTCTTGTTTTGGGATTGCTATTTGTACTCTCGATCATATTCGAGCATTCTTCGCTGTAACGAGTTTCCACCGGTTTGACCACCTCCAAAGTGCCTAAATCGTTGCCGAAACTCTTTTCACCATTTTCATTTTCCAATACCATTTTGGCACTGATAAAACGATGGCCATTGTAGGCCTGCAAAGAAACTAATAGAAATTTCCCAATTGAAAATAAAGTAAACAAAAAACCACATCATGATTCACTTTACGGAAAACAAATTGAAGAAAAATAACGAAATCTTCCAAAGACGCAAACAAACAATCTCTGAGCTATAAGTTGTTTACATATTTTGTTTTTTTTTTTTTTTTTTTTTTTTGTTTTGAGAAGCTGTTATCAACAAATTACCACATCTAACCTTTAAGAAAGATTTAAAAAATTAAGTCACCAACAACGTCCAGCACAACAGAACAAAAAATAAGAAAAGATTAATTATTTAATCTTGTTGCCAATACAATAATGGTACGAAAACAGCACGACGTACACAATTTCCCAAACCAATTACGACAGGAATTTTCCAAACGATTCTGGAATTGTGAAATGTAAACAATGTATTACAAAATAATTAAGCAAACTTTGCAAATACACAAATCTGAGATCTGGGGTAGGAATACAGCTTTCAATGTCTATTTTGATTGATTTGAAAACTTAAATAGATTTTTCTTTCTTATTCTTGAACTTAACTCGGTAACTTGGGTATTCCAGAGACTTAGATTTTTGCTGATTAACTGTTACTGCCCAATTTCTGAAATGACAGAGCAACAATAATCTGGTAGAAGTTAAACGGGAATCAAGGTTGCGCCCACGACGAAAGTCAATGGAAAATTAACCCCTAGGACTTTTCTTGCGAGGATCGACCAGTAACCATAGACGGTTTCCGGCTCACAAATGCCCCATAGCTTCATATGACATGCCGGCTAGAGATTAAACCGATTTCGTTGCTTAGTCAACATTAAGTTGGATGATGTTGGGGCCGGATATTGTTTGAGTTTCTCTAGAGAGCCCAAGTAGTGGCTGTGGTTACTAGCAAAACACTGGGGAGGCATATCGGTGCTCAGCCACTACTAGTGGCTGGCTATAAATCGGCTTAAGTGATAGTAGCATGTCCTATGGGTTATTACGAGTTCAACAGAAGCTATAAAACTGGCCCCAGTTACGGCCTATGGATTTATGTCTGTAGGAAAGCCATTGGCGCTACCTGGGGCATAAGCCCAAAGGGGGTTAATTGGATACTAGAGACAGTGATAAGACCTATACTATTTTATGGTATTGTAGTCTGGTGGAAAGCACTGGGCGTAGCGAGAAACCGATCCTTTATGGAGGGGGTTCTCGGCAAAATGACACTTATGATATTTTTACGGGACTACCCGTTCTTCTCGTAGGACGCATCCTTATGTGCTTGGGGTGCCAGTGAGAATTCGTTCTTTGGCCGAACGATTCGTATGTGGAACAAACTTCTTGCAGTCTTTCCTGCCAGTTTTAACTTAGGGAGGTTCAAATCGAACGTCCACAAACACTACTCCCTCTATCCTCCTTCCCATAACCAACTTTCCTAGTTCTGGCACAATGCCTCACAAATGTAGGGGTCTTCCCTTGAGATCTGGTCCCAGGAAAAAAAAACGGGTGCTCTTAGAACGATGCCAACTAAGGCGTTTTTGCCATGCTGTGCTGGCTTCCAATGGATTTAACTGCTAGGAAGCTGTCTACAGTCTCTGGCTAGCATACGTTACAGTAACATTGGACTAAAAAACCAGAGTTTCTTTATCAAGAGCAGCGGCTGGTTCGGCTGCCGACTCTCTTTAGGTGAGCGTGCACGACCACAATTCTTCTTCAATTACTTCTTTCCTCTATACTCTTCAACGAACTTCTAAGCTATTCTTTCCTTTATTCACTCTTCACTCATACTATTCTCCTCCTGCAAAAGGATCAAATTGGACCCAAATAGGTTGAAATCTTTCTTTCCCTTTACCAGCAGCCTGTTAACCCAACCTAACCTATAAAAATGGTGCTGAGGAAGACCATTATGTGTTTCTAGACATCTATATTCGTGGTAAGACACTGAAATATAATAACGATCACCTCAGCAAGGCTTGGGCAGTCCATCCTGTTGTAGTAATTCACATGCTTCAAAATTAGATTCGAACACTTTTCAACCAATCGGTATTTTTAATACAGTATGAAAATATTTTTGGAATGATAGCTTGATTATCACCTTTATTTTTTAAATATGAGTTCCATGATCCATTTAATCGAATCCAATTTTTGAATCCTTTTTCCAAAAAAAATTTTGGCCGTGTGGCGTCAATGGTGTCTTGAATATTCAAAAGTTTTTATTTAACAATTTTTGAGAGACACTGTCTCTGGCTTATCCGGGTATAATAAGAATTCAAACGCATTTATTTAATTTGGCATCACAGTTGAAATGTTTCAGAACAAAAATTAAAATTAAACCAATTCATGTTCCGAACCAAGTTAACTCTCTTTCGCTCACTCTCTCAAAAAGAGAGACGTCAAACTACATATAAAAAAAAATTGTTCCGAAACAATGGGTGAATCCAGCTTTAGTTAACACTAAGATCGCTATATATGTATTTGGCAAAATGTAGTTTCATCCAAATTCTTGTTTTGAATTGTACCATGGGCGTAGCTAGAAATATTTTTGTGGCCTGGGAAGGGGTGTTGAAGTCTATATGCTACATATTTTGCACTTTTCAATAAAAATGACAATATTATGGCATTTGGAAATAGTGAATTTATTACAAATGAATGTACCATCTCTTGCGAAAAATTATTTTTATTTTAAAAATGCGTCAAATTGTAGTTTTTTAGGAAAACAGTGATAAAATATTAAATTTTTTTCACAAAAGAAATCACCATTACATTCTACACTTTTGTTATGTTCACCCCTCTCGTGAATAACAAGGGGAATTTTTGTTCACATGAAATTGTTATTGCTCTCGAAGGGAAAAATGGTATCGTGAATTTCCCGTAAGAAATTATTCCCGCTATCAGTTCTCAGTGAATGCAAAAAAAGAGAAGAAGCCGAAAACAACATGGAAAATCAAAGAATTTGTGTTGAAAATTTTAAATTTATGTAATAATTTAAAAAAAGGATGGCTAATTATTTAGTAGTCAAATAATTTGAATACATTTCGAAAACCAGACAAAACATATTAAAAATATTCTTAATCTTTAGAATTGGAGCAACAAGTTTTACAAAGACGCAGGCAATTGATTTGTTGCAAAAAAATATAAGTTTGTGTCTTATTAACGAGTGTTGCCACTAAAATGGAATTTGCAAACTCTAATATTCGAATTATAATAGAAAATACTTAAATTTTCTACTCTATTCCCCACCAAAAACTAACACCCCTATCGTGAATAACAAGGGGAATTTTTGTTCACATGAAAATTTTATTCCACTCGAAGTGAAAAATGGTATCGTGAATCTCCCGTGAGAAATTATTCCCGCTATCAGTTCTCAGTGAATGCAAAAAAACAACATGAAAAATAAAAGAATTTGTGTTGAAAAATTTAAGTTTATGAAATAATTTAAAAAAATTTTAAAAAGTATGACTAAATATTTAGTAGTCAAATAATTTGGATACGTTTTGAGAACCAGACAAAACAAATTAAAAATTTTCTTAAGCTTTAGAATTGGAGCAACAAGTTTTACAAAGACGCATGCAATTGATTTGTTGTGCCTTATTAACGAGTGTTGCCACTAAAATGAAATTTGCAAACTCTAATATTCGAATTATAATAGAAAATACTTACATTTTCTACCCTATTCCCCACCAAAAACTAAGTGAATAAATTAAAGGGAAAAGTGAAAAAACTCGCTGGAAAAAAATCATTTACGATCAGGGGAATTTATTTTTAGCTTGAAATCATTCACGTGAAATTTTTTCCTGATTGCAATTTTAGGGAAAAGGAAAAATTATTCATGATAGGGGTGATTAACAAAATTGCTCGAATATTTTGAATTTCTAGGAAGATGGGTTGCCCCCTTCTCCTAAAATGGCCTAGCTACGCCAATGAATTTTACGGAACCCATCCGTTTGTAAATGATTGAGACGCAAAACTCTCGAAAGAGCATAAACGATGAGTGGTCTGGTTACACTTAAAAAATAATTGCCAACGAGACTTGATGTTGAGTGACTCAGAGTTGCTTTTCGACTTCTCTTCTATGTTATATTTTTTTTTCACTGCCATGTAGGACCTATAACAGACTAATGCTGGATAATTTTTAGTATCACGTTGCTGATATTATAATTAATTAATATTTTCATAATTTCGTTATAATTTCAATATTAAGAAGAAATCGCAAAAATTAGGAACAAATTTTTTTTTTAAATTAATTTTCTTAAATGTAAGAGGAAACGGTGTTAACAGTAAAGATTAGAAACAACTAAATAATTGTCCCGCTTAATCCAAGTTTAAGTTCAATGCCACCACAAAACATTTTATAAATATTATGACACAAACGTCCACACAAAGAGGCACGCCTGGCACAGCTCCATACACTAGACGTTTCTAAATGTTATTTAATACCACTCACCGTTGTAGCTTTGGCCCAATATATACGTTTGGACATTGGCCGTTATAGAAATGCTGAAATTGTCATCGACTGGCGACTTGGGCGTAAAAGTATTTGAAGGATAACGGCTGCAGCGCCGTGTAAATACATTTGCTGGTAGTGTGAACAATAAAATAAATAAAATTTCCGACCACTTCATTTTCAAAGATCTTGACAGTTTCGCGCTTTATTGAAGACTAAATAAAATTTCATAATTTCAATCGAATTTAGATTTCTTTTTTTTGTTTTCGAAACAACGTTCTCTCTTTTGGTTTTAAGATTAATTTGTTTTTATTTACTTTTTGTCGATGATAAATTTATTAAGAAACAAAAAGAGAGTTTGCAAATATTTTCTTATCGCTTTTTTTTAGTTCTCTGTTGTTCTGCTTTCAAGGTCAGTTTAGGCGGAATAATTTTTGAATATCTGATTCTAAAAGCAGCGCTACTGTAGCCAGCAGTAAAATAAAATTACGAACATGTTTTGGCTATTTTTTGGAAATCAATTTTTAGTATTAATTTTTACTATAGATTATTAATCCCCCTGATTGTGTAAGGCGTTTTTTGTAGTCGATTAAAGAAAACTGCTTTAATCTTGCACAAAAAAAAAAATAAATAAATGCCGTACATAAGCAGACTGATTATTTTGTCATCAGTGAAATACTTTGCAAGTAAAATTGGTGGGACACATTATTTTAGAAATATTTATATATTAATTTTTAGGTTATTCCAATCATAAATGCAGCTAAGAGTTATTTATTTTTTTTATAAAAAGGATATAAGAAAGGTGGTCATGTCCTTCAAATTTCACAAAATTCACAGTAGAGCTAGTGCACATAATTTATATAATAATATTTAGAGTATTCAAATCATAAATGCATCTATATATTAGTTCTCGAGAAAAAGGATATATAAGCGGCAGCCATGTCCTTGCTCCGAAGGGCAAAATATTTATAGTATTTTATATTAATGCTAATATTTGGAGTATTCAAATCATAAATGCATCTATATTTTAGTTTTCGACAAAAAGGATATATGGGCGTCAGACATGTCCTTGCTCCGAAGGACGAAAAATTTATAGCTGTGCTAACACGCATAATTTCCGAAGTATATATCAATTGCTAGAGTATTCCAATCATAAATGCGGTCAAAATTTAGTTTTTGAGAAAAAGGATATGTGGGAGGTAGTTATATCCTTGCATCAAATGAAACAAAATTCACAGTAGAGCTAATACACACAATTTCAGAAATATGTGTTAAATTTTAAAGCATTTTAATCATAAATGCAGCTATAATTTAATTCTTGAGAAAAAGGGTATATGGAAGGTACAAATGTACGTGCACCGAATGAAACAAAATTTATAACTAAGCTAATACGAAGAATTTCTGAAATATATATTAATTGAAAGAGAATTCTAATCATAAATACAGACAAAATTTAATTTTTGAGAAAAAGGATATATAGGCAGCAGCCATGTCCTTGCTCCGAAGGGCAAAATATTTATGGTATTTTATATAAATACTAATATTTAGAGTATTCAAATCATAAATGCATCTATATTCTAGTTTTCGAGAAAAAGGATATATGGACGGCAGCTATGTCCTTGCTCCGAAGGGCGAAAAATTTATAGCTGAGCTAGTACGCATAATTGGCGAAGTATATATCAATTGCTAGAGCATTCCAATCATAACTACGTCCAAAATTAAGTTTTTGAGAAAAAGGATGTATGGGAGGTAGTCATATCCTTGCATCAAATGAAACAAAATTCACAGTAGAGCTAATACACACAATTTCAGAAATATGTGTTACATTTTAGAGCATTTTAATCATAAATGCAGCTATAATTTAGTTTTTGAGAAAAAGGATATATTGACGGTACAAATGTACGTGCACCGAATGAAAGAAAATTCACAGCAGAGCTAATACACACAATTTCAGAAATATGTGTTTCATTTTAGAGCATTTTAATCATAAATGTAGCTATAATTTAGTTTTTGAGAAAAAGGATATATGGACGGTACAAATGTACGTGCACCGAATGAAACAAAATTTATAGCTAAGCTAATACGAAGAATTTCTGAAATATATATTAATTGAAAGAGCATTCTAATCATAAATGCAGACAAAATTTAATTTTTGAGAAAAAGGATATATAGGCAGCAGGCATGTCCTTGCTCCGAAGGGCAAAATATTTATAGTATTTCATATAAATACTAATATTTAGAGTATTCAAATCATAATTGCATCTATATTCTAGTTTTCGAGAAAAAGGATATATGGGCGGCAGACATGTCCTTACTCCGAAGGCCGAAAAATTTATAGCTGAGCTAATACGCATAATTTCCGAAATATATATCAATTGCTAGAGCATTCTAATCATAAATGCAGACAAAATTTAATTTTTGAGAAAAAGGATATATAGGCAGCAACCATGTCCTTGCTCCGAAGGGCAAAATATTTATAGTATTTTATATAAATACTAATATTTAGAGTATTCAAATCATAAATGCATCTATATTCTAGTTTTCGAGAAAAAGGATATATGGGCGGCAGCCATGTCCTTGCTCCGAAGGGCAAAAAATTTATAGCTAAGCTAATACGCATAATTTCCGAAATATATATTAATTGCTAGAGCATTCTAAGCATAAATACGGCCAAAATTAAGTTTTTGAGAAAAAGGATATGTGGGAGGCAGTCGAATCCTTGCTCCAAATGATATGAAACTTACAGCAGGAGTAATGTATATAATTTCTGAAATATATATTACATCTTGGAGCATTCTAATTATAAATACTGACGAAATTGCTTCCGAGGTGGTCATGTGCTTGCACCGAACGAAATAAAACTTATATCACTGCTAAGAGATATATTTTTAGAAATATGTATTAATATTTGAAGTATAAAAATCATAAAAGCAACTGTAATTTAGTTTTTGAGAAAAAGGATATATGAGCGTTAGTCATGTCATTGCACCGAATGAAAAAAAAAGATAGCTCAGCTAATACGCATAATTTCTGAAATATATATTAATTGATGGATTCTAATCATAAATACAGCCAAAATTTAGTTTTTGAAAAAAAAGGATATGTGGGAGGTAGTCGAATCCTTGCAACTAATGAAACGAAATTCACAGGATTGATAATATACATAATTTTAGAAATATATTTCATCTTAGAGCGTTCTAATCATAAATGCAGAAAAACGATATATATGAGATAGTCATATCCTTGCACCAAATAAAACAAAATTAACGGCAGATCTGAGGCACATAATTTTAGAAATCTGTATTATATTTTAGAGTATTGTACTCATAAATACAACTAAAGTTTTGATTTTTTGGCAAAAAGGATATATGGGCAGCAGTCATGTCCTTGCACCGAATGAAAAAAAATGCATATCTGATCTAATGCGCATAATTTCAGAAATATATATTCATTGTTAGGTCATTTTAATCATAAATTCAGCTAATATTTATTATTTCGAGAAAAAGGATATATGAAAGGTGGCCATGTCCTTCCACCGAATGGACTAAAATTCATAGCAGAGCTAGTGTACATAATTTCATAAATATATTCAGAGTATTCAAATCGTAAGTGCCTTGGTTTAGAAGTCATTTCCTTGTATCGAATGAATGAAAGTTACAATAACGTTAGGATGCCAAGTAAATCGACTTTTAGATGCACATCGGAAAAATGCTTTTAATCAAAACAGTTTCTTTCAATACAAAAAAAATAGTTTTATTGAAATTTATAAAAAATGTTATAAAAAAAAGCGATCACGTTTAGTTCCAACGTGAAATAAATGGTGGCCGTTGCGTCCCCTTAAAACCCCTACTGTTATATCGTCCTCTATTATTGCCCATCATATCCTGATTCTCCTGCATTGTACTTTGAGAACATGCTTCCATACATTTTTCCAGACTACGAAATTTATTTCTATTCTTATCGCAAATATCGGCCGTAAAAAGTTTGCATTCACCATCGTCAGCATCGTAAAACCAGTAATTTTTCAATTCCGGGCAACGTGTAGAAGAAGCTATTGGCTTTTCAAAACAAAATTGTTTCTTTTGTTGGTCCATGTCTTCTGCTTCAATGGTCTTGTAGCCATAAGGATCACGTGCATTATTAAATGTATTGGGAGGATTATTAAAGCCGGGCCGCTGCCTTATGCCATCATTTCTATTATTTGCTTTACGCCTGGTATCGCTAAAGTTGGGCTCCAAGTCACCAAAGAGTTTTGTATTCTCATTTTGGTCCCATTCATAGGGTCGGCGAGGCTTGACGCCTACTAATTTGTCATTGCCATAAATGTTGCCGGCACTCTCTTCGTACTCTTCGTTGCCAAAGGTGCCAGGATCTTGGGACCTGGAATCAATGTTGTCATAATTGAAGTTCATATTATTGTTAACTCCATCATAATTTGATTGTTCGTCTTCTGTTTCTGTAGGCCTCCAATTATTTGTACTTTGTTGACCCTTTCCAAAGGGTTTCCTTTCAATGGTTGTATGTTTGAAAGGATTTTGTTCAGCTTCTTGCTCTTCGAAATTTTGATCAAACATATCGTTGGTATTTGTGTCGTAGCCAGAGTTAGATAATATATTGCCACCGCAACTTTCGCCATTGCATGTTTGAGTTTGCTGCAGATCAACATTTACTCCAGCCTAATGAAGAGATTTTATTTTTTTAAGTTTGTGTTACTTTTTAATCATTAAACTTCTGAATTTCTTGCACTTTTCAATGAAAAAAGGAATATAAATAGTGGCATTTTTTTGTTTGTTTTAAAAGTGCAACTAAATGCAATTTTTTAGGAAAAAAGTGCAAAAATTTTACATATTTTCGAGAAAAGAAAACTGCCTTATTTTACCGCACCTGACATTTCTCTTTGGCATAGGGATTCCTGTAATCCCTTGTTCTAGTTTGAAATCCCTTGCCACATTTTTTGGAACACTCCGACCATATTGACCAGTTTGTTAGCTCACATTCAGCTGAAGGTAATTCGGTTTGTTGTGGACCGCATTGCATGCCAGCACAATCCTGATTTTGTCTTAAAACCAGATTACAATTAAAGTTTTCCGCTACTTTGGGATCTTTGTAGGAGCGTAAACGATATTGTGTGCCTGCTCCACATTTGGCACTGCATTCAGTCCAGCTGGACCACGGATGCGTGGAACACTCCAAAACGCTAGTTTCCTCTAAACAATTAAAAAACATTTACAGTTTTGTTTGATTTGTTCTCAAAAATACTAAGTCTACCGAAATCGCACTCCCTTTCATAAGTTCGCTTTCGATTAACATGCAGAATGGCCAATGGTTTCATGGGTACTCCAGTTTGATCGAAAAAGGGCGAACGATAATCACTGGGAAATGAAGAACTAATACGTCTAATGACATCAGGGGGATACTGAGCTTGATCGGAGGACTCGAATTAAATAGAAAATATACAAATTATCTTAGTAGTGCTTTAAGTGCGAAATATCTTTTACCATATAAGTAGCTCCTGCATCCGTGCCCACGTCCCAGGGGTATAAGTTCAATACTTTTTTCTCTATCCATGTACAATTAGCCAAGCAGAGTTCTAAGCCTGATACTCCCAAAATCCAGTCTGGAGAGGGATCTATTTTCAGTACTAACGATATGAGATGATGACTGGGTCCCACTCTAACAGTCGCTAAAGTTTTGCCAATGACATTTGGCCGATATTTTATACCCGGTGCCTTTATTATAGTGCGTATACTACCAGTCTGAAAATAAAAAAAATGATTGTAGTGTTGTTGTGATTGCAGTGTTATTGTAATTGTAGTGTTGTTGTGATATATTGTTATTGTGATTGTAGTGTTATTGTGATTGTAGTGTTATTGTGATTGTAGTGTTGTTGTGATTGTAGTGTTATTGTGATTGTATTGTTATTGTGATTGTAGTGTTAATGTGATTGTAGTGTTATTGTAATTGTAGTGTTGCTGTGATTGTGTTGTTATTGTGGTTGTAGTGTTATTGTGATTGCAGTGTTATTATGAATGTAGTGTTATTGTTATTGTGGTGTTATTGTAATTGTAGTGTTGTTGTGGTTGTATTGTTATTGTGGTTGTAGAGTTATTGTGATTGCAGTGTTATTGTGAATGTAGTGTTATTGTTATTGTGGTGTTATTGTGATTGTAGTGTTGTTGTGATTGTAGTGTTATTGTGATTGCAGTGTTATTGTGATTGTAGTGTTGTTGTGATTGCAGTGTTATTGGGGTTGTAGTGTTATTGTGAATGTAGTATTATTGTTATTGTGGCGTTATTGTGATTGCAGTGTTATTATGATTCCAGTGTCATTGTGATTGTAGTTTTGTTGTAATTGTAATGTTATTGTGATTGTAATGTAATTGTTCTTTTGGTGTTATTGTTACTGTGGTGTTATTGTAATTGTAGTGTAGTTGTTCTTCTGGTGTTGCTGTGATTGTAGTGCTATTGTTATTGTGGGGTTATTGTGATTGCAGTGCTATTGTGATTGCAGTGTCACTATGATTGTAGCGTTGTTGTAACTGTAATGTTATTGTGATTGTAATGTAATTGTTCTTTTGGTGTTATTGTTACTGTGGTGTTATTGTGATTGTAGTGTTATTGTGATTGTCGTGTAATTGTTCTTCTGGTGTTGCTGTGATTGTAGTGCTATTGTGATTGTAGTTTTATTGTGAGTGTAGTGTTATTGTGATTGTAATGTTCTTGTGATCGTATTGTTGGTGTGATTGTAGCGTTATTTTGATTGCAGTGTTATTGTGATTGTAATGTTCTTGTGATCGTATTGTTGTTGTGATTGTAGTGTTATTTTGATTGCAGTGTTATTGTGATTATATCCGACAACTTGGGGACTAATGGGCAATCCGCAAAAGAAAAGGCACGAAATTTTATTTTTATACTGATGACTGACTGTACAAGTCACCAGTATTGTTTTTTGAGCTCCACTTTTAACTATGGCTTCCCCAGTTATCTTTTTTGGAAATACACTTTTGCTCTATCTACCCTCGTCTGTTGGATGATTTCATTCTCTAGAGTTTTTGTGGCTCCATGCTCGGCCAGTTCCTGTAGACCTTGGCTAGCATGACCGCCATATTCCCAAAAACGGAAATCCAAACTGTGTGAGGCACCAATAACGTCACCCAGTTTAGTACGCCAAGGCTCTGATGGAAAGTCTTTAGCATGAGTGTTGCGCCTCCATTTACGCTCCAAAACGATCTGCAAAATCCATATAAAATTATATTTTAAATAATAATTATAATTTAATTAAAAACTTGCCTCGTATTTTGCTTCATCACACGCACAACAGGGATTAATTGGCGGAGTTTGACCGTTTATCTGGTCAATTTCTTCGGGACACAATCGCTTGGTTAGGAAGCCATCATCAATAAACCAGACATTACGATGCAGCAGAAGGGCCGCTTTGAACAAAACACAACCACTTTGTGTGTCCGACGGTGCTATCCAGGCTACATCGATGCGATTTTTGGCATTCGTGTTACTGCTATCGATCATATTTTCACATAGATCGCTGTATTTTGTTTCAGCATTATCGATAATTTCAAAATGACCCATCGGCTGATCGCCAGCAGCAAGTCCAGTAGTGCTGGTATCCGCCTCCAACAATAAAGTGAAACTAATAAACTTCACGCCATTAGCACTGGAAAGGGAAACTGTTGGGGAAATAAATATTTTTTTTTTTTTTTTTTTAAAGAAAAAAAGAAATATTTGCTTTATTACTGTTGTATTGCTGGCCCGGTATATAAGCAGTTGGATTGCCATCGATCAGTATTTGATAGTTTTCATCTACCGGTGAACGATCACCAGTAGCCCCCTGTGGCTTACGATAGCAAGCTCCGTAGGCAAAATCTAGCCAGCAAAGAATTAAAAAACTGCTGCAGACACTTAATTTTTTTAAAGCTCCATATTCCATTATTATCAAATAGCGAAAGTATTTATTAAACGATCTCAACTACTCCACTTTGCAACACAGACTGATTTAATGTGTCATTAGTGATCGTGGAACTATAACATAGTTTTCTTTGCCATAAAGAATGTGTGTACATTTATGGTTTGTTGTTGTTTTTTTGTGTTCTTGTTGTTGTTAATTTAATAGCTCCCATGTCTTTTTAGCCGGCCATCCAAACAACCCCTTTAATCAGTGAGTTATTTGTGTTCTATATTCCCTCGTCCATTAAATTCTTGTCACAATTGCTTATGCTTAAATAAACTAATTATGGAAATTACTATCTACAACGGCCAGAGAGGCACAGTGTGGGAAGGAAAGACACACTAGGTTTAGATTGTGTCTGATATGTAGACGATCATTCAACCGGCATCTTTTACTACTCGTCGCACACTTGCTGTGATAACGTCACTCACTGTCTTATTGTTATTATTATTGTGCAAGTGTTGAGCAATTCATTCATGTAGTATTTAAGAAATAGTAAAAAGTTGTCACGCTCTTTAATTGAAGCTGCGTCATGAATTACACACTTATTTATCGCGCTCTAAATTGATTGTGTGTTTGTCAAACATCATAAACGCACTTAAGTATGTCTGTATTTCAGAATGTTTCCTAATATGTGTCTTCCTCGTTCATGTTAAGCAAAGTTGAGGTTAATAACCTTTTTCTTAGAATTATCAGTCTAACATGAATTCTTAAACATACGAGGGTAATTATTTGTGTTGATCATAAATAAAAAATCTGAACTTAGTCATAGATTAATGCCGGCAAAAGTAAAATCTTAAAACGAATATGCTATTCATTTCTAGAAATAAAAATGCTACATTTTTTACACTTTTCAATAGAAAAGTGGCTATAGTCCCCCCTCCCCCCCTACTAGAATGTATATTTTACAGGCATCGTAAGGGTTATAAGTTTAATTTTAAAAATTACATTTTAATAATTATTTCCTGAGCTTTAGGAAATAAAAGTGTTTGGTTTTATTTTTATTTATTCCTTGGAAAATAAAAATTATATCTGATGATGATGATGGCGTAGCGGCCTCGAAATCAGTACTGATCCGTTCTGCTGGTTTGATGATTATTGAAAATATTCTTAATATTCCAATCTTAATATAAAAAAAAATAATAATTAATAGAATTTGAACAAATTTATTTATTAATAAAATAATAAAAAATCATTTGCAGTCATGCAGATTCGAACTTAAGCCCGTTGAAAAAATTAAAAATTATATCTTTTTCTGAGGAATAAATAAAAATAACTTTTATTTTGTGAAGACTAAATAATAAGCAAAAAAATAGCTTTTATTTTGTGAACAATAAATGAAAATAAAAAAATAACTTTTATTTTCCGTATAATAAATAAAAATCACGAAATATTTCTTTTTCTGAGGAACAAATAAAAATCAAGAAATAAATTTTATTTTTTGAGGAATAAATAAAAATCAGGAAGTAGCTTTTATTTTCCGAAGAATGTATAATAAGCAAAAAAAAATAGCTTTTATTTTGTGAAGAATAAATAAAAATCAAACAATTTGAAAAACTTTATATTCGACCGGGTCGAATCTTAAATACCCTCCAAATATATAGTAAACAAATTTAAAATGTTTAATTTGGTGGGACAGAGTTCCTTTAAGACATCTCTGTACCCAATTTTAAATATCTATTTTGACAGAGACATTCCGGGAAGGGCCGTGGGGGAGTTGTTTAACCTCTGCAAGATCAGAGAATATCTCAGCTTCTTATAGGCTTAAGTAATACAAATTCACATTATTTTTGCATATAATGTCATACGTCAACTCCCACTAGAGGGGGCGGGGTCTAGACTATATCATGTTTTACGCAGACGAACGTATGGGCATTGCTAGATCGTCTTAGACTTTTTCACTGATCAAGAATATATATACTTTATGGGTCCAATTCTTTTTGGAGGGCATTAAAACTGTATTTTGTCGGGGTCTCACTGGCAAGGGCCGTGGGGGAGACATTTCACCTTTGCCATAAAACTCGAAAAACAAATGTTTGGGATAATTAAATTAAAATTTATAAAAAAAAAAATTTTTTAGGGTCATTTAGGGGGCAAAGGGGGAGGGGCAGAAGAGTCCCAGGTTGCGTCTCAGCTTCGTCATTGAAGCTTAAAAATGTTATATTTAAGGAATGTAGGCTTAAGTCATACAATTTGTTAAATTTTTGCGCTATTTATGCATATAATAACGCCCACTAAAGGGGGCGTGGTCCAAAAATTATTTTTATTTTATCATGTGCTTAACAAAATTACAAAAAAAAGCTTTAAAAATTAAGTTGTTTTTCAGAGGTTGGTTTAGTTCCTCGTAGGGAAACTTTTTTCCCTCTGGCCCGACTCAGTCCATTTACGAACTTGACCTGGACTAGCCAGATATATTTATACCAAATTTCAAGAGTCTAGCACTTTTCGTTTGGACTGAATCGTGATTTCCACAGACGGACGGACGGACATGCTCAGATCGTCTTAGATTTCATCACTGATCAAGAATATATAAATACTTTAGGGGGTCTCAGACGGATATTTCGCTGCGTTACAAATGGAATGACAAAGTGAATATACCCTCCAATTCTTTCTTGGAGGCTATAAAAATAATCAGAAATGTTGAGTTTTTCGATAAAATTTAAACAAATAGAAATTAATGCATCTAAAGTTGGTCCATTGTATTTCTTGTGCACGTAGTAATTCTCATTTAGTTTGATTTTTTTTTAGTTTAAGCTTCGAAAATAATCTTTATTTACAGTCCCTGCCATGTTTACTTTCTACAATTAATTTCTATTTGATTTAAGAAAACGCAGCGTGATTGTTGAAAGTGTTTTAAAGTAAAACCTTTATTATTCGATAATTATTTATGTGTTACGAACATTAATTAAACTACTTACTACATAAAACAGATTAATAATATTTTGTTGAATCTCTAAAAATGTTAATAATTTCAATAATACTTTTCTACCATTTATCATTTTCATCGTTGCTATTTAAGAGACACGGCAACATTGAGCATTTCTCAACGCGGACACGATCTTTGCATTTGTAATTTAAATCGGTGTTTAGTAGAGTTCGTGTCTTTTGGCGATACGAATTGTCACCACAGCTAACGGTACAGGGCGTCCAGACCGACCACTCTGAATAGCGGCACTCGTTCTTTTCTTTTGCTTCAAAGTTATGATGGTGCGTGAGACTGTTGCGCCGCCGTTCGCCGTAATTATTAATGGAAGTATAACCACCCACAGAATAGATGTCGTCACAGCGCTGATAACATTTTTCCAAACGCACTAAATGCTTGGGACATGCCTTGCCGCCGTATTTCGGTGATCTTAAGACTTTGCGGGTTTTAATTTGTATACCCTCACCGCAACTGGCGTTACAGGCATGACTTACCCATTCGGAGACCAAACAATCTATGGCATCTACTTGCAGATTTTCACTTTGTAATTCCAGCTTTTGTCTCGGCAGGCGACAGGTTTCCTCACAGGCCTCCTTGGAGGAAAACTTATTGCGATTTTTATCACACTTATCGGCCCAGAAAATGGCACACTGATCACTCATGTGATCATAGAACCAATAATTGGCCACATCGCTGTCACGACAGGAACTAACTTTAAGATCTTGATAGCAAAATGGCGGCACAATGGCATCACACGATGGCAAAGTACAATTAACGATCTCTCTTCTTTTAATATGGCGACAAGGATCCAAATTGTCATCATGATCTGGCCTACGTACACCATAAACCTCATCGTTGTTCCAAACAACACGCAGACGTTCACTGGTACCGATGCCACCACAAGGACCCAGACAGGGTGAAAAATCCGACCAATGGCTTACACCACATTCAGGCGGTATATAATCCTCGAGCTTTTGACTGTAACTTTCCAGGTCCCTATAACGTGTGTCATCATCGATATTGCCAAATAGAGATCTAGTGCCATCAACTTGGGCCTCATTCTCCTCATTGTTATTGTTGGCACTGTAGCCATTTATATCGCCGCCACAATCCACGCCTTTACAGGTACGCTGTTCCTGCAGTTTAACACGGCTGACTTGCTAAGGAAGATGCAATAAAATTCCGGTTAAATTTTTATGTCCAGTTTTTTTTAAGAAAATTTTACCTGGCATTTCTTTTTGGCACGCGGGTTTAAATAGTGTCTAGTACGTCGTTCTGTGCCCGTGCCACACGACACCGAACACGATGACCAGTCAGTCCAATCCGATATGGCACATTCCGGAGTTTCTGGTGTATGCGCTATAGTTAAACTTTCGGTTTCCTTGGCGTCCGCAGAAGCCTCATCAAATGAATTGCACTGATTGCCGGTGCAATCCTTCTCCTCACGCAGGCTGGTACGACATTTGGCTCGCTTGGCACCAGCAGGATTTTTAAATTCTCTTGTACGATATTGTTTGCCAGGGCCACACTGGGCACTGCACTCGTCCCAGCCGGACCAAGCAAATGTGGCGCATTCGGGCGGATCGTTTTCATCTGTAAAGAGAATTTATGTACAGAAAACAATCAAGCCAAGTCATTATTTATTGCCTATAACGAAGTCGTTGACTTTTTGAACGTCCCTCGTAGCTAAATAGAAGTAAACACTAATAAAATACTTCATCGCGTACGAGTATAACGCTTCACTTAGCAAATTTTCCTACATCCAGCACAATGAGGTAAACGGGTAGGGATTATTTCTGAGAGCTGCTCTAACAACAACAAAAAAGTTGTATGCTTTCACGGAGAAAGGACAAGATATGCCGCTCACTATTCCATTTTATATTTCAGAACTTAAAATTTGAATTAAAAAGCTTTTACTCACTTTCACTATTATCACAAGTTTTCTCATATAAACGCCTGCGGTTAATGTACAGTGTGGCCAAGGGTTTCATGGGTGCTCCCGAGGGATCGTAGAACGGAGAACGTGGATCATTGGGAAAATTTGGCTTGATGCGTCTCACAACATCGGGCGGCAGTTGAGGTTGATCGGCGGACTGCAAGTAAAATTAGAACTATTTCCTATGTTTTTATTCTCTAATCCAAAGTTACCGTGTACGAGGGTCCACTATCGGTGCCCGCATCCCAAGGATATAAATTATGCACTTTGGATTCTATCCAGGTGCAGTTTGGTAGGCACAATTCCAACCCGGAAACCCCCACAATCCAGTCGGGTGAGGGATCAATCATGGACACTAGTGATATAAGATGATGGCTAGAATCGACACGAAATACTGCAAAAGTTTTGCCCGTAATATTGGGGTACGTAATCCCTCGTGCCTTGATAATAGTACGGATTTGATCACTCTAAAAACAGATAGAAATTTTTATTAATCTTTTACTCTTGGAAAGTAACCCTCACCTGATCTTTTAATTCACTTTCTAACGTTCTCGTGGAACCATGCTCCGCCACCTCTCTTAAGCCCTCGCTGGCCAATTCGCCATAACGCCAAAAATGATAGTCCACAGTATGTGAAGCTCCTATGATATCGCTAAAACGAGTTTGCCAACTATTGGCGGGAAAATCTTTGGGATGCGTATGCCTAGACCATTTCCCCTCAAACGTCAATTCATATTTGGCCTCATTGCAGGCACAGCAGGGATCCTCGATGCTCGGCTGGCTATCAATATCATCCACTGCCTCTTCGCACATTCTCTTGGTGAGAGAATTATCATCCATAAACCAGACATCACGATGCTGCACTACAGTGGCTCTTAGCAAAATACAGCCCATATTAGCGTTGGCTGGTGCTACCCAAACCACATCGACACGTGTCTTGACATTTGTATTCGTATTTTCGACTAAATTGGCACAACGCGGACTGTAGCGTGTCTCGGCTAGATCCGCTATTTCAAAGGATCCTTGAGTCTCTATGCCGCCACCCGTTTCCGATTCCAGGCCGAGCATAAAACTAATAAAAGTTTCATCATTGCTGGCAACAATGGAAACTGTTTTGGGGGAGAAAAATTCACAGCATAAATCGTAAGCAAATAAACCGCATTCACAGTCTTGTGCAAATGGTTTTGCATTTGCAAAATATTTTTGTTCTCTGCTGCAACAAAATATATTGAAAATGCTCTCAATTACTCTCTCAATTTGCATTTGCAGTTACGCAAGACCGAACACTGAATATCGCCATTAAAAATACTCTCCCAATTCGCAAGGAAGCAAGACTACTTGCACAATACTGTAAATAGGACTATAATAAATTTTACATTTGCTTCGTTTGTTGCTTGGCTCTTGAACCAATTAGTCCTTAGACTTCAAACTCATTTCAAAAAAAAAAAAAAACAAGTAAAAACGTTATATTCGACCGGGTCGAATCTGAAATACCCTCCAAATATTTAGTAAGTGAATTTAAAATGTTTAACTGGCTGGGACAGAGTTCCTTTATATAATATCGTACGTCAACGCCCACTAAAGGGAGCGTGGTTCAAAAATAGACAATATCATGTTCTCCACAGACGAACGTATGGGCATTGCTAGACCGTCTTAAACTTCATCACTAATCAAGAATATACATATTTACTTTATAGGGTCCAATTCTCTTTGGAGGGTATAAAAACTGTATTTTGGGGGGGGGGGGCGCTCTGGCAAGGGCTGTGGGGGAAACATTTCACCTTTGTCATAAAACTCTAAAAATAAATGCTTGGGATGATTATATACAAAATTAAAATATTTTATTTTTTTTTGATAGGGTCATTAAGGGGGCAAAGGGGGAGGAGAGGGTAGGGCAGAAACAGGCAGTCATAAAACTCTAAAAATAAATGCTTGGGATGATTATATACAAAATTAAAATATTTTTGTTTTATAGGGTCATTTAGGGGGCAAAGGGGAAGGAGGGGGTAGGGCAGAAATAGGCAGTCATAAAACTCTAAAAATAAATGCTTGGGATGATTACATATAAAATAAAAAAAAAATTTTTTTTGGGGGGTCATTTAGTGGTTGAAGGGGGAGGAGGAGGGTAGGGCAGAGGAGTACCAGGCATCGTCTCAGCTTCGTCATAAAATCTTAAAAATGTCCTTTTTAAGGAATGTAGGCTTAAGTAAAACAATTTGCTAAATTTTTATGCTATTTTTGCATATAATAACGCCCATTAAAGTGGGCGGGGTCCACAAATAATTTTTATTTTATTTAATGGCTCCAAGTTTAAGGCGTTGGACCGTATTTGACATAAAAATATATCATTTGCTTAACAAAATAACCAAAAAACTTTAAAAATTATGTTGTTTTTTCTGGGTTAGTTTAGTTCTTCTTAGGGGAACTTTTTTCCCCTTGCCCGATTTAGCCCATCTCCGAACTTAACCTGCTCTAAGATTTAAAATATATTTATAACAAATTTCAACAGTCTAGCTCTTTTCGTTTGGACTGAATCGTGATTTCCACAGACGAACGGACGGACGGACATGCTCAGATCGTCTTAGATTTCATCACTGATCAAGAATATATATACTTTATGGGGTCTGAGATGGATATTTCGATGCGTTACAAACGGAATGACAAAGTGAATATACCCTCCAAATCTTTTTTGGAGGGAACTTTCAGAAGCCATCGGTAAAATATATACAGGGTGTCTAGCAGCAGATTTATATTTTCAAACTTGAATAAAAAAACGTAATAATTGACACAAGGATTTATTAAGAGCATTGAACGATAGAATGAAAATTAGGATTCTATTTTTTTTAAGAGTATGTCATCCAGATGTCTGCCGTGGAGTTGAACACAATGTTCAAAACGGAGCCTTGTGTTCTCAGCCACACGCTGCAGTAAACTTGAGCTCATTTCTCGATGAATATTTTTCTTTAAAGCCACAAGAGATTGGGGATTGCCCTTACAAAACCTCTCTTTAAGGTAGCCCCATAAAAAAAGACCATTGGGACGCTCTCAGTGGCCATGGGATGTTCCCAAAGCGACTGATCAGTCTTTGGGGGAAATTTTCCCGAAACAAATTCATCGAAGCTCTGGCTGTGTGTGCATTTGCCCCATCCTGTTGAAACCACGTGTGTCAAGAGTACAATGGATGAGCTCACGGGTTTGGCAAAAAGAATTCCGTAATCATGCGTCGATAATTTGCACCCTTGACATTCGTTGCCTGGCCTCGAGAATTTCCGGAAAAAATGGTCTAATTATCTCATGCACACCAAACAGTTACCCGGGGACAATGGAATAGTTTCTGATGTTTCAATCGAGGGTTGCGGGTTCAAGGAGACCAGTAACGGCAGTTTTGCTTGTCGTACGTGACCGTTTAAGTAAAAATGAGCCTCGTCGCTCCAAAAAAAAAAATGGGATTTGCAGTGCGAAACGCTCCAACATGGTTTTTGAGAAACGCTCCAGCAAAAATTTTTGCGTAAATCAAAGTCACTTTCTTTCAGTTCTTGAACGACTTAAATTTTAAAACCGAGGAACTTCAGATCCTTTTTTAAAATTTCATGACTAATCGTTCTTGGAAGTCCCAGTGGGGCTGCTCTTTTCCATATTGAAGGTCGCGGATTTTCACGTAAACTGCTTTCAACCAGTTCAATTCCAGTTTTCGGCAGTCCTTGAAGATCGACTGGGCCCTGGCCGTGGAACATTCATAGCCGAAACAGTTGCGCGAAATCTCTGCATACACGAAGGAATTAAATTTACACTCGGTCCATCACTTATTCGCCGAATATCATACTTTAAACAAAATTGTCGACCAGCAATTACGTAAAAATCATTACTCTTAAAAAATGTCTCCACAGCGAACGTGCGATGACCACTGCGACATCGTGACCACTTGAGCACTGCGACATCGTGACTGACAAATTCGTACAATCGATAATTGCCACCCTCCCTCCGCACCGTTTATTACTTTTTGAAATGATCGTATTTAAAAATATAAATTTCCCACCAGACACCCTGTATACTCGTATATATGTATGTATATTTGTTCAGTGGGACCAGTACTCAGGAAATGAGCCCTACATATTCAGTGCATTGCACCGGAGCTAGAAAGGACGAGATAGTATTGAGAGCACAGATGGAAAAAGATAGAGAATTCGGGTAGAAATTTTTTAATTTTTACTTCGCCGGCTCATTTTCGCTATAGGATCCATGAAGAAGGCTGCTGTTGCTTTGCTCTTTAGTACAGGAGAGTGTCAATCGCTGCCAGAAGTCTTCGTCACTGAAACAGACTGACAACAATCAACACAATCATGCACAATAAAGCTGATCGGAAATATTCTCACTCATGACTGTACGCGGATATGAACTCGGGACTCTCGGCTTCTTAGTATCGTGTTTACTACTTCAGCCAAGAGAACCCTAAATTAGGTAAGGTAAGACAATCCACTTGGGTCCGGTGATTCGATGCCTTTGTGATACTCTGGAGAAGAGGACCTCCTATTGGCTGTACTCCGTCATGTCAAACCGTCCTGTTCCTTATGAGAAAGTATGTCATCCTAAAAAAACTCTGTATTTGCCACATAATGTAAGTCTGGCAGAAAGCTAACCTTGTATTAGTCGGGACAGAGTACCTACTCGGTAGACTGAACGCTGTTTTGTTCTCCTCTTCATCATTGGAGCTTCTACAATAATCATTATAAAGGGTCCACCATCTAACGTTTTTTTTTCAACTAGGGCTTGTTTCGCGAATGGTAACATTTAGCTCATGTCTGATTTGACAGATAATTAGTTTTATCCTTCCGCTGAACGAATATGGTTGTGTATACGCTTGAACAACGCTGGGAAATATTGCGACATTACTTTGAAAATCATGGTAATGCTGCGAAAATTGCGTACGGATTTTGGAAGAAGAGAAGCACCGTCACCTCCGTATGTTCGTTATCTTGTGAAAAAAGTGAAAGAAACTGGCATCCTCATCGATAAACCAAATCGTGAAAAGCCAAAAACAGTGCGTACACCCGAGAATATTGCTGCTGTGGCAGAAAGTGTGCTTGAAGCGCCATCAACATCAATTCACTGTCGCTCTCAACAATTGAACATTTCGGAGACATCATTGAGACGAATTTTGCATAAAGATCGTGTAGGCTACTGCATGCCCAGCCGAGGCAGCCATTTGAATGAACTTATTTTCCATTATTAACCGGAAGGATTGTACTTTCAAATAAAAAAGGAAATTTGAGAAAATATTCAATAGTTTTTATACCCTCCAAAAAAGAATTTGGAGGGTATATTCACTTTGTCATTCCGTTTGTAACGCATCGAAATATCCAACTCAGACCCCATAAAGTATATATATTCTTGATCAGTGATGAAATCTAAGACGAACTGAGCATGTCCGTCCGTCCGTCCGTCCGTCTGTGGAAATCACGATTCAGTCCAAACGAAAAGAGCTAGACTCTTGAAATTTGGCATAAATATATTTTAAAGCTTAGGGCTAAATCGGGCAAGAGGGAAAAAAGCTCCCCCAAGAAGAACTAAACCAACCCAGAAAAAACAACATAATTTTTAAAGTTTTTTGGTTATTTTGTTAAGCAAATGATATATTTTTATGTAAAATACGGTCCAACGCCTTAAACTTGGAGCCATCAAATAAAAATATTTTTGACCCCGCCCACTTTAGTGGGCGTTATTATAGGCAAAAATAGCATAAAAATTTAACAAATTGCTTTACTTAAGCCTACATTCCTTAAAAATAACATTTTTAAGCTTTAATGACGAAGCTGAGACGAAACCTGGTACTACTCTGCCCTACCCCCTCCTTCCCCTTCGCCCCCTAAATGACCCTACCAAAAAAATTTTTTTTCTAAATTTTGTATATAATCATCCCAAGCATTTATCTTTAGAGTTTTATGACTGCCTGTTGCTGCCCTACCCTCTCCTCCCCTTTGCCCGCTAAATGACCCTATTAAAAATAAATAACTTTTTTTTTTAATTTTGTGTATAATCATCCCAAGAATTTATTTTTAGAGTTTAATGTCTACCTCTTTCTGTCCTACCCCCTCTCCCCCTTTGCCTTCTAAATGGCCCTATCAAAAAAAAAGAAATTTTAATTTTGTATATAATTATCCCAAGCATTTATTTTTAGAGCTTTATGACAAAGGTGAAATGTTTCCCCCACAGCCCTTGCCAGAGCGACCCCGCCAATATACAGTTTTTATACCCTCCAAAGAGAATTGGACCCTATAAAGTAAATATGTATATTCTTGATCAGTGATGATGTCTAAGACGGTCTAGCAATGCCCATACGTTCGTCTGTGGAGAACATGATATTGTCTATTTTTGAACCCCGCCCCCTTTAGTGGACGTTGACGTACGAGATTATATAAAGGAACTCTATCCCACCAAGTTAAACATTTTAAATTCACTTACTAAATATTTGGAGGGTATTTAAGAGTTGAGTTTATACAATTCCCAAAAAAACTTGCAACGATAATGGAATGCCACTAAAGTGGCTGACAATTGAGTTGTTCAATTCAGTTCCCTGCCTGGCAATGTCCGTCTGCAATATGATTACCAGGATATGCCGAGTATCCTGGTACGCATACAATTGTCATCCTCCAATGTCGCGTTATCTCTTTAAGAGACAGTCGGCATTCGACCACAGTTTTGGATGTACTGTTTTCACCACTGACAGCAGAGACGGCCGCTTTGTTGCCATTAACAATATGCATGTCCTTCATTATCCTATAGTATATCCTTTAGTCATCTTGCTGCCCGAGTAATAGCAAAGATTTCAGCACTCGCCGTATAAATCTTGAAAAATTCACCGATTCCCATTAAAAAAGAATTTCTTTGTTTTGTTAAAAACAAAAATTCAAGATCTGTTATTAGTTTTCTTATGTAATTCTCAATTAGTTTGAATGAAAGTTCGAGTATAAGCTAAGAAGCCGGTAATAAACAAAGCAAATGTTTAATAAATTAACAAACAATCAGCCCAATTATGAATATTCCTGGGGAAATTTTTTCCTTCCTAATGTCTTGTTCCCAGGAAAAATCTCCCTTATTCTAATATCCGAGGGAATAACAAAAAAAAAGGGAGTGAGAAAATCAGCTGTTCTGCTTTTAACATTTTATTTTGTGCTATCGTGCGGGAATTTAATAATAAAAAAGTTTATGCCCATAAATTTATTTGTGTTTCAATAAGTTTGCTTTTCATATGGTTGTGAACAACATACTGTTGAGGAAGAGAGGCGAAGCATTAGCCAGAGAATCGCAAGAAGGCATATGCGCGATGTTTCAAATCCGCTGGAACTGCCAAACTCGTTGTAGGTAAAAAAAAATACGTATGGTTCAAAGTATTCAAAGAGATGTTCTTGGCTTAGGTTTGAAAAATATTACATCTCACTCTCAGCCGACCAAGAAGAAAGTTTGTTATCAAACTTAGTGGCTGTTTGCGCTTTCTTGCAGAAGGTGGATACCAAACTTGTATCGGAAAAGATTGTAATGTATCCTTGGCCCAGCCCACTTTTAGTAAAGTCCTTGCAGAAATAAATGTAATACTTACATTTTTGAGCTAATTCCTTTTCAAATATGTGAGGAAAAAACTCCCAAAAACCTTCAATTGTTTTCCCTTTTTTTTTAATTTGCATAATGCATACTTTTTTCCCTTGGTAGTTTTTCCCGTTTTTAGGAAGTGTTTAGAATAGGAGGGAAGAAAAAAGGGAAAAAATTCCCTGGAACTTTTAATTCATAATACCAGGGATGGGAGAAGGGAACATTTTCCCAGGGAATTGTTATTCATAATTGGGCTGAATAACTTAAAACAATAAGTCGCGGTTTACATTGTGCGATTTTTGTCGCAGCAATTCTTGCTTTTTAGTGAGGAAGAGCGAGAAAGGAATTCAAATGGTATATATTCCTATTTCAGGACTCTCACACAAAATAAGAATTGCTGCGACAAAAATCGCACAATGTAAACTGGGACTAAGTCCCGGTTTACACTATGAAACTTTTGTTGCAGCGATTCTTATTTCGTGTGAGAGTGCGGAAATAGGAATATATACCATTTGTATTCCTTTCTCGCTCTTCCTCACTAAATACTCAAGAGTTGCTGCAACAAAAATTGAAAGTGTAAACGGGGTCTAACTCAAATAAATCTGTGGACTTTTGACAAAACAACCTCTTTCTAAAACAGCAATTTTAAAGGGGAGCGAAAAATCCTTTTAAATACCTCAAAACTACTTTTAAAAAATAATTGGTAAACATGTAATATTAAAATGGAAATCTACACTATTTTTAATTTTTGCTAGTTATTTTTTAAAAATAGCTGTAAGGTATTTAAAAAGCCTTTTCGCTCCACTTTAAAATTGCTGTTTTAGAAAGAGGTTGTTTTGTGAAAAGTTCACAGAAATTATATTAAATAATCTCGCTTATTCTATAACTATTTGTCAACCTCACCTCAAGACAATAACACAAATATGGCACTTCTGCAATCCTTTTTGCTACTAATTAAATATTTTTAGCAGCCTCCAGAGGACATACAGGGTAGTCACAGACTGTCAGAAGTACTTCATTGTTAGCAACAAGGAGTAGATAGATGAGTGTCTTATTTCTGCTATTGTCTTGACATTGAGGACAATAACATTGACAAAGACTAAAGAAAGAAGAATAAAGGGGAATTTATTTATTTCAAATCACCATTATATTTTTGTCCCGGTATGTAGGTTTGAGGATTTCCGGCTACTGAAATTGCATAACTTTCATCGGCTGGTGATTTGGCAGCCGTAGTACCTGATGGCACACGACTACACGCTAACGCTATATTAAGCGTGGCTGAGATGGAAATAGCCAATGATAACCAATTCATTGTGCTGTAATATTCGAAAAAAAAAATAATAAAAAATTAATTGAATTGATTAATTACTATTGAAATGTGCAATAAGAGTTTCATCATGTAATAAATATTTGTTGTTACAAAAGTGTTTGTTATCTATTGAAAATAAATGCCGGCTAATTTGCATGTATGTGCTTGTGTGTGTGTGTGTGTATGCACGTATCAAATTCATTTTAACGGACGCAGAAGAAGAAGAACAACAACGCATTTGAAATGAATGTACAATAATATGACGCAGTTGTTGAGGAACAATATACGAGGGTTGTTCGGAAGCAATATACGAGGGTTGTTCAGGAACAGCATAATTTTTTTAATGCTCAGAAGAATTCAACGCAGTATTCGTGAGTCACGGTTGCCACTGAGTAAAAAAATTTTCTACCAAAATTTTCCGAAAATGTTACCAAAAAGTTACCAAAATTAGTTTTTTATAAAAACAAAAATCTTTATTTTTGTTATAATAAAAACAACAACTTTTATTAATAAAAAAACATAAAGCGGCCTGCAGACTATCAAAAAAAGTCATCAAACACAAGGTTGTGTGCGTGCGGTCGTTGTTTTTCGGGTACACGTATTTGTTGTCGGCTCTGTTTGAAGAAAATCAAAAAGTTTTGATTTTTATTTTGACGGCTGATTTTTTGTACGTCTCCATTTGTGTTTGACAAAAAAATTTTATTTTTCTGTGTTTTTCGTCGCAACAACATCGCGGGTAAACAGTAACACAAAGTCAACAATAATTCATCGTCCGACATTTTTTCAATATGTTCACTACAACGGCAAAATACAAATTGTGTTTGAAGCTTTTATTTGTACGTCTCTTTCAAATGCTACAATCACACGACACCCACACATATGCAATGTTTGATGCCTTATTTTGATAGTCTCCAGGGCCCTTAACATAAAACGTTTTAATTCATTTTAGAACATAAATAAATATTTCAATTCATTATCCCTACGAATTCCGTATTTAATTTAAATAAATTATTTATTATTGCAGTCATTTAAAATAATCTTTTGCTGACAAAACATAATGACATTTGCATATTACGCCGTTGAACAATTTGGCGCACATTCACACAGTTGTTTTTAATGATTTTTTTCTATTGAGTAATGCGGAAAAATTATAAAAGATAAGCAATAATTTGATAGTTTGTCAAGCCTTGAAAACAAAGTTACCAAGTTACCAACCCTAAAAAATATTACCAATTTTGATAGAATGCTACCAACTATGGCAACTGTGTTCGTGACCCAGCGCCTCCGCTTCATAGTCTCGTGTTAATTACTTCAGCCAACAGCATCCTCAAATAACAGATCAAGAACAAAACCCTAAATTTGTTGCTTTCAGAACGAGTAAAGAAATTTTATTTCGCCCACTGTTTCTATCGCTCGTTATATCAATTAATCTATCAGTGGGCTAATTATTTTTCGCGAATATCTGAAAATGGCCGAATATTCGGCAATTCGCACATCACTAGTATGTACGTAAATAAAGGGTAGATAAATTTGAGGTTAGGAAGTAAATTGCCTAAAAAATAATATTTTTTTTTTGACAATTTGAGTTTTATTGATGGGCATCAAGAAGTAGAAATATGGGAATTAATAATGGAATATGATATCGGGCAAATGTCCACTTCTAGTACAACATCAGACGTGTGCTCTTTTCACAAAATTCTTAAAATACATTTTGCAACAAAACTTCGCTTATGTGGTCACTGCAGCGCCGAATGTCATCTTTCAGGGCGTCAGTTGTTTGTGGTTTGTTCACATAAACCCGGTCTTTCAAATGGCCCCACAGAAAATAATCAACAAAAATAAAACGCAAGGACGAGACGGCCAATTGCCATCACCATCGCCAAATCGAGAAATTACGAGACCGCAAAATTTCTCATGCTCAAGAACTGAATTGTTTGGCCGAGTGTGTGTGGCTTGCAGAGCTCAGATTTACTCGATTTTACTCGCGAGTTAAAAATACTCGCGAAGAAGAGTACTCGAAGATTACGAGTGTTACAAAAAGCTTACTCTCCGCTCGTTTGTTTTAGGTGGGAGTACTCCTTTTTAAAATGTAAGAGTGGGAGTAAAAATCTTCGAAATAGAGTGAGAGTTTACTCTTAAGAATAAAATCGAGTGGAAAAATAGAAACTGTTTGTCTTTGCTGACTTGTGTGTGCGTGTGGTTTTTGTGTACTCTTTCAGTCTTTCCATACAGTGCGCGTGTGCAGAGCAATTAGTTGGTTTTATAAAAAAAGTTTTATTATATTTTTAAAAATTTCCTTATATTTTCTATATTATAATGAACAATAAAGACATAAATAATACTATACTTGCTACTACACACACACAAATCGGCAAAAACAAACAATTTCTATTTTTCCACTGTATGAGAAAGACTGAAAGAGTTCTCGGCAAGAGTATAATCTGCTCAATTTCGGGCGTATTTTACTCGTACTCGAAATCGAGCAAAGCATATGCGCTCTTATTCGAGTGGCATAGAAAAATAGAGTACACTCGATATTTTTTTTTCACTCGCAGGAGTACTCGCGCTCGAATTCGAGCGAGTTTCACTCTCTACTCGAATTCGAGCGAAGATTTCGGAGCTCTGGTGGCTTGTGGCGCCATCTTGCTGAAACCAAAAGTCACTGATGCCGATATTAGCCAATTGTGGCCACAAAAAATCGCTTATCATGGTTTGATAGTGCAGAGAAATCACAGTGACATCGTTTCGTTGCTCATTTTCGAAAAAATACGGTCCAATGATGCCACCTGACCACCAACAACTTTGCTTTTTTTATCTCGGACCAGCACTAAGGGGATGACCCCTACATATGCATTGCATTGCGCCGAAACTAGAAAGGAGGGGATGGTATTGAGGGGACAGATTAAGAGATAGAGAATTTTTTTTTAGCTATTTCAACCTTTTACCTCCCCGGCTAATTTTCACAATTCATTATTTTTCAAGAGTGCAGTATTCCTTTTTAAAATTTCCCAACGTTTTACTGAATAAATGTTAAAGGGTGACAGCTCAAGTCTTGACATTTCAGCATTTGACAGCCAATTTATTTGCTAACCTCAAATTTGCCCGCCTTTTCCAAAAATATAAAATATAATATTTCCTGTTAATTCATATTATTTCACTGCAGCCCTTAATCATACTAAAAAATTCTATGACGCTTTTCTTTTGCAACTTTTTTTCATTCCAGCAAATATCTTCTTTAATATTAAAGCTGGCAACACTTTCTCTTTGCATCATTCGTCTTCACCACACACACACACTTTTAACAATTTCCTCTTGAGTAAGAGACTTCCGCAACTCCCGTTAAAATTGTCTCATTTGAAAGACTTGAACTCTTTAATAACTTCTCTGCAACAGTAATTTCAAAGTTTCTCATTTAATGATGAATCTGATCCCTTATGCCGCGTAGTCCATAAAATAATAAAAATTCACTTGTAAGGTTTCGCGAAAACTTGCAAATTAATTTTAATGAATAATTTTGTTAATGGCAGAATTGTTTAAATATGGTTTCAGTTTGTTTTAACAAATTCCATGAAATTCATTTCAATTGAATCAATTAATAGAAGCAAAATATACAAAAAAAAAACACACATAAATAATACTTTACACGTATGAATGAATTTCTCCTGTAATATTTTTTAATTCTTTCTATTTATTCACTTTAATAATAATTTCCCTGCTTTCCTGGTTTGTTTGCTACCGTTTCCCGCTTTAAGTGTCTCGAATGCTCAACGTTTAATGGTCAACTAAATGAAAAATTCAAGTGCGATGATGCATTTGAATTTTATAGAATATTAATGGGGGGTCGTAGAAGGCAGAAAACGAAAATAATGCAAGAGGAGCATTTAAAAAAAATCGGTCGGTGCAGGAAGACAGTGCAAAGGGAGGAACACGACTGTCACAAACACTAATTTGTATTGCTGTTTGTTTGCACACAATTAATTGAAAGGGCAAAAATGAGCAAAATTTATTGTAAAATTCTAGTCACGCTGAGCCGAGCGAATAAAATAGTATTTCATGTAGTCAATAGCAAAAATTGAAAAAAAAAGAGGTGTTTTCTCTTTGCGGTCAGTATATGGTGTACGAGTGTACAAACGCACACTCTTACAAAAATATGATGCAGACTTTTTCCGGCTTTCAGTTGTATTTTATTTATTCATTTATTTTTTGTGATTTTATGCTTTTGTGCTAATCGTTTGCTCTTTGTTTTTGTTTCGATTTTCTAAACAAAATATATATTTACCAGTGTGGCCTACAGGCAACAGAACGTTTACACTCTTTAATACTTATAATTACACTGTGCAACAAAACAACACCTGTCGCATGTTGCTATTCTTCATGTTCCTCCATTTATGGAAATAGTGGAAATTTAAAATGAATTAGAATTCATCACTGATCAAGAATATATATACTTTATGGGGTCCAATTCTTTTTGGAGGGTATTAAAACTGTATTTTGTCGGGGTCTCTCTGGCAAGGGCCGTGGGGGAGACATTTCACCTGTGCCATAAAACTCTAAAAATAAATGTTTGGGATAATTAAGTGTAAAATTAATTTTTAATTTTTTATATATGTTTTTGATAGGGTCATTTAGAGGGCAAAGGGGAGGAGGGAGTAGGGCAGACGAGTTCCAGGTTACGTCTCAGCTTCAACATAAAAGCTCAAAAATTTTATTTTTAAGGAATGTTATTTTATTTTTATTTTGCAGGAATGTGTAGAATTTATTAAATTTTCACACAATTTTTGCATATAATAACGCTTACTAAAGTGGGCGGAGTCCAAAAATAATTTTTTTTTTAGATTTTATGGCGCCAAGTTTAACGCGTTGGACTTTCTTCGACAGAAAAATATATAATTTGCTTAACAAAGTTACAAAAAAAAACTTTAAAAATTATGTTGTTTATTTTAGAGGTTGGTTTAGTTCTTCTTTGGGGAAATTTTTTCCCTCTTGCCCGATTTAGCCCATTTCCGAACCTAACCTGTGCTATCCTTCAATATATATTTATACCACATTTCAATAGTCTGGCTCTTTTCGTTTGGACTGAATCGTAATTCCCACAGACGGACGGGCGGACATGCTTAGATCGTCTTAGATTTCATCGCTGATGAAGAATATATATACTTTATGGGGTCTCAGATGGATATTTCGCTGCGTTACCAAACGGAATGACAAAGTGAATATGCCCTCCAATTCTTTTTTGGAGGCTATAAAAATAGTTTTTATTTCCGGAGCATTCAATAAAACTCGGAAAACAACTTTTATTTGCTAAGCCAAAAATTAAAACTCAGAAAATAATGATTAAAATGTAGTTTTTAAAATAAAACTTATAAGCACTGATGATGAAAGTGTTGCGGCTTTCGAAAACAGCTCTTCTGCTTTCCTGTGTAAGTTGAATAACTAACAAGTAAAAACGTTATATTCGACCGGGTCGAATCTTAAATACCCTCCAAATATTTAGTAAGTGAATTTGATATGTTTAACTTGGTGGGACAGAGTTCCTTTAAGACGTTTCTGTACGCAATTTTAAATCTCTATTTTGACTGAGTCATTCCGGGAAGGGCCGTGCGGGAGACGTTTCACCTCCGCAAGATCAGAGAACATCTCAGTTTCTTATAGGCTTAAGAAATACAATTTACACTATTTTTGCATATAATATCGTACGTCAACGCCCACTAAACGGGTCGGGGTTCAAAAATATACAATATCATGTTTTCCACAGACGAACGTATGGGCATTGCTAGACCGTCTTAGACTTCATCACAACTCTCTTTGGAGGGTATTAAAACTGTATTTTGGCGGGGTCGCTCTGGCAAGGGCTGTGGGGGAAACATTTCACCTTTGTCATAAAACTCTAAAAATAAATGCTTGGGATAATTATATACAAAATTAAAATTTCTTATTTTTGATAGGGTAATTTAAAGGGCAAAGGGGTAGAGAGGGTAGGGCAGAAACAGATACACATAAAACTGTAAAAATAAATGCTTGGGATGATTATACACAAAATAAAAAAAAAAATTATATTTATTTTTAATAGGGTAATATAGCGGGCAAAGGGAGAGGAGGGGGTAGGGCAGCAACAGGCAGTCATAAAACTTTAAAGATAACTGCTTGGGATGATTATATACAAAATTTAAAAAAAAAATTTTTTTTTGGTAGGGTCATTTTAGGGGACAAAGGAAGAAGGGGGGGGGGGGGCTAGGGCAGAAATCGGCAGTCATAAAACTCTAAAGATAAATGCTTGGGATGATTATATACAAAATTTTAAAAAAAATCTTTTTTTTGGTAGGGTCATTTAGGTGGCAAAGGAAGAGGGGGGGGGGGGGGGGGTAGGGCAGAAATCGGCAGTCATAAAACTCTAAAGATAAATGCTTGGGGTGATTATATACAAAATTTAAAAAAACATATTTTTTTGGTAGGGTCATTTAGGTGGCAAAGGAAGAGGGGGTTTCGTCTCAGCTTCGTCATTAAAGCTTAAAAGTGTTATTTTTAAGGAATGTAGGCTTAAGTAAAACAATTTGTTAAATTTTTATGCTATTTTTGCCAATAATAACGCCCACTAAAGTGGGCGGGGTCAAAAAATATTTTTATTTTATTTAATGGCTCCAAGTTTAAGGCGTTGGACCGTATTTGACATAAAAATATATCATTTGCTTAACAAAATAACCAAAAAAACTTTAAAAATTATGTTTTTTTTTCTGGGTTAGTTTAGTTCTTCTTAGGGGAACTTTTTTCCCCTTGCCCGATTTAGCCCATCTCCGAACTTAACCTGCTCTAAGTTTTAAAGTATATTTATGCCAAATTTCAAGAGTCTAGCTCTTTTCGTTTGGACTGAATCGTGATTTCCACAGACGGACGGACGGACGGACGGACGGACATGCTCAGTTCGTCTTAGATTTCATCACTGATCAAGAATATATATACTTTATGTGGTCTGAGATGGATATTTCGATGCGTTACAAACGGAATGACAAAGTGAATATACCCTACAAATTCTTTTTTGGAGGGTATAAAAAGTGAAGTCAACTTTCCTTTGTGTCTTGAATATTTATCATGTCTCTCTGAGATGTAAAACAAATTTCGAACAATTATCCTATAAATCTTAATTCAATTTAATAAAACTTATAACCGTTTCGGTTCCTGTTTGAATTAAATCACGTATATAGAAACGTACTATTATTAAAGTTTTGACTCACAATTAACAAGCAACATTTGTTATAAAATTCACAAAATTATCAAATTTATTTGACTGATTTTAATTTTGTAAAATATATTTTTAAAAGAAATTTAATAAATTCAAAGAAATTTATATTAAACATTTTATAAATAAAGAAAAATTTAATTTTAACCGCAGCCAAATTATAAAATAAATAACAAGATGGACAATTCTAATGTACCCATTGGGGAAAAAAGTGCAGATTGTTTAGGTAAAAGCTAAAGAAATCATGAAATATATCTCAAATATGTGTGTATGAAAATTTTAAAACAGGTGCCGATAAACAAAATTCTAAAGAAGTTGTCAAAAGTGCAGATCAGTCTCCTACAAGATCAAGTGTCAAAAATCTAAAAACTAGTAAATTATATGAATTTAGAAAATTTTTCAAATTTTTGTTTGCTGCAACTTTTCTTTGCATCTTCCAGCAACCACTTCCAAACCCAATCGCTTTGGCGTCAATAACTTCTCGGCAAAAGGTGGTAAAAGTAACACAAATCTGGCAGGAAATGTCAACAAAAAGGATGCTTCTATGGCTGAAAACAAAAAAGTGGTAAATGGAATAGCAAAATATCAGACCGGTTTTGTAAATCAATTAAGTTTTTAAATTTATTTCTTTTTTAAGAAAATCATGCACTTAAATTCATGTCGTCAATGATTTACAAAGCAGGTCTGTTATAGTTAAAAATTTTATATCTTTACAATTTTTATTATTTTCAAAAAGATATCGCTTACGGCTAAGAAATCACCATCATCAAAAATACCATCCAGCATAAAGAAATCGGTAAGAATGTAACTGCAAATAACTATTGGAATATATATTTTTAATAGTATTTTTAAGACTTCCTACAACAACAACAACAATTCGAAAACAACAGTTGAGTCCAAACCCCTAGAAGTTAGACGTGATGCTCCGAAAATTCTGGGGCAAAAGTTGCAGCCCGTAAAGAAACAAATTGATGTGAAGCAAAAACAAATTTCTCTATCCAGTTCAAAATCTGGTATAAAAAGATCAGAGGATCAGCCATATGAAATGATAAAGTCTAGTCTCGTAACGCCGTCTGTTATTTCATATCAATTGGAAGCGATTACAAAATGCCAATCGACCCGTTCAAGCTCGGTATCGTCGGTTTCGCGTAAAAATAGGAGTGGTGAGTTCTTTTCCCTATATATATAAAAATTGTATGAGGAAATAGTATACGAGAATTATATTAATACTAAACTTATTTTCATACACATTCCCCCTTATTCTGTAACTATTTGTCAACGTCACGTCAAGGCAATATGAAAAAATAGGACAACAATTAACTACTTCTGATAACCTCTTACTATTCTCTATGACGTTGAATAGCAAGACACTCTGACAAATTGATAATTTTTGAAAAGAAAGAGTTCTAATTTTGGTATTGTCTTGACGTGATGTTGACAAACAGTTACAGAATAAAGGGGATTAAATTCCCGTGTTGCCGTTTGATTAATTTCTTCATAACCCATTCTTCTCTAAAACAAATGTAAACAATTTAGTGCGTGCTTGTGCATGTTCTACAAAATGAATTCTATTTCAAATTCTCTTAAATGTCTTGACTGAAATTCTCTTAAAAATATATTCTTGCAGCTTCTACCATTTCTTTACGTGGTACACAGTGTTCTAAGACGAGGAACGAAAAGGAAACAAATTTACGCAAAATTCTTTCTATAGTTGGAGATTTTAAAAAGAGCGATGACATTGACAAGGAATTAACCTCGGACCAAAATGAAAAGTTGCCCAAAGAAGAAACAGAAGTTGTTAAATGTAAGAATATAGGAATTGCAGTAAAAATATGTGTACGAAAATGTTATTATATTTTTTTTCTTAGCTGCGCCATCTGTTGGCGAATTTAAGTGTAAAATTAAAATGCTTATGGATCAGTGGTTTTTATCTCTAAAGGATGACTTAAAAGACACAAGTAACGCCAACGCTTGTGATATGGAACAATTGCAAGTGAGTAAATTGATTTCTTAAAGCCAAATAAAGAAATGTTCAAGCTGTAAAATGTTCTTTCTAGATGCTGAAGTACAATGATGTTTTATCCTTCATAGACGACTGGTGTGCCAGTGCTAAAGAGATAAATGTGAATAATACTAAGAAAGAAATAGAGGTAAGACGTGGAAAATAATTCAGAGAAAAAAATTATTTTGAAATGTCTGGGGACTCGTTTCATTGTAATGGGAGCGCACAACAGGGGGAAAATTACAGCATTCGATATCAAATGAAATTTTAATGAAAATTCCGATAGTTATCGTATGCGATAATTTGCATCAGGGGTCAAATTACCGCTTTCGATATCGATCTAAATTTCTATACAATTTAAATACAAATTTCGTTCGATATCGAGTGCCGTAATTTGCCCCCAGGTCTTTTTGACTGGCTTCAGCGTAGGACTCCCTCCCCAATTCAGTCTGAATTAACTTAAAAAATATATAACAAATATAAATAGGAACAGCTTTTAAAAAATATCTTGTAGCGAATTTTTTTTAATCACCCGTATCGTGAATAGCAAGTGGAATTCTTGTTCACGTGAAATTTTATTTCACTGGAACGGAAAAATGGTATCGCGAATCTTCCGTGAGTAATTATTCCTGCTATCAGTTCCCAGTGAATGTAAAAGAGAGAAGAAGCTGAAAACAACATGAAAAATCAAAGATATTTATGTTGAATAATTTTAAATTCATGTAATAATTTAAAAAAATTTAAAAAAACTATGGCAAAATAATTAATAATTAAAGTAAGTAAAATAATTTGGATACATTTTGGAAACCGAACAAAACAAATTAAAAATATTCTTAATGGTTACAATTGAAGCAACAAGCTGGCAATTGATTTGTTGCAAAAAAAATCAGTTTGTGTCTTATTAGCGGATCCTGCCCGTAAAATAAAATTTGTAAATTCTAATATTCGAATTATAATAGAAAATACTTACATTTTCTACTCTATTCCCCACCAAAAACTAAGTGAATAAACTACAAGCGAAAGTGAAAAAACTCGCGGGAAAAAAATCATTCGCGATAAGGGGAATTTAATTTTAGCATGAAATAATTCACGGGGAATTTTTTCATGATTGTAATTTTAGGGAGAAGGGAAAAATTATTCATGATAGTGGTGAATATTTTATTTTTATTCTCAAAGATTTATAACAATCGCTTAAGTGGCAGCATTTCTAAATTAAAATGGAATTTATCACTCCATGTACGGCCTTCTTTACTAAACTGAATATCTGAAAGCGGTTTGTTTTCATAACAAATTTGACGTACAATAATGGCAAATTATTCCCAGTCAGCTCTTTTTCTTTTTATTCCTTAAGCCTAGTACTCTGTTTAAAATTTCATGTGAAATTCTGACAGAACCCATATAAAAAATATTCAATAGAAATATTTGTGGAAAAATGTTGCTAAACCAGTACTCTGTTTTAATTATGAAAAACATGTGAAATAACATGAATGTTATTTATTTCGAACGAAAAAAAAAATTTTCTCATTGAAAATGGAAAACATAATTTCAATTAAAAAGGAAAAAAACTGAAACTGAAATAAGTCATGTTGCGCAACATATTCCACAAATTCAAACAGAGTACTAGGCTTTAGAAACTAATTTTTTTAAATTAATTTAAAATTTTTTTTATAATATTCTAATATATTTTTGAGCAAAAAGATCCAGTTTATTTTTATACAAAAAATGTAAAAACTTTTTTAAAAAAATATTAGAATATTAAAATATAATAAAATGATCAACGAAATTAAAAGAACAATAAAAATTATATTATTAAGATAATAATTTTATATTCAGACTGAAGTTCAAATCTGCAAATTATTTTTTTTAAGAATTTTTATTAAATTCAAGTTATTTTTTAAAAGTGGAATATTTAGCAGAAATCATTAGGTTGATGATTATAAAAAAAATATTCTAAATATTCCACTTTTAATAAAATAACTTGAATTTAATAAAAATTCCTAAAAAAAATAGTTTGCAGATTTCAGAATTGAACTTGAGGCTGTATATAAAATTCTTAACTTTTAATGTTGAAAAAATTTTAAAAATAATTTGAATAAAAATAACCAAAGATACATTTTCATTGTTCAACGATCTTAAAACTTGTATTTTATTTATTTAACAAGTTATTGATATTTCCCCTTATTCTGTAACAATTTGTCAACGTCACGCCAAGAAAACATAAAATAGTATGGCTGTTGCATTCTGGTTGTGGTCACCAATTGATGACAACCTCTGACTATTTTAAAATAACAAGATGATGTTAAAAGTAGTTAGATGCCGTGGAAAAATATTATGCAGATGTCTTAGTTTTGATATTCGCCCCTATTATGACTGGCGACGCCGACGTCACATCAACTCGACAGCAAAAATGTATCACTTGTCTGCAAGTTGTCGATAACAATTAATTACTCTTGACAATTTCTTATCATTCTCTATGGCATATAAATAATATCGATAGAACATGTCAATAGTAGTCAGTTGCTGTCGCAAAAGAGTGGACAAGCGACCATTTTTTGCTGATGTCGTTGATGTCGTCATACATAATAGGGGCGATTGTCTTGACGTGACGTTGACAAATTGTTACAGAATAAAGATTTCATTAAGATTTAAAAAATTAAAAAAAAAATTCTTTGCTCTTACAGGATGTCAATAACTCGTTTAAGATCCTCGAGAAAAAATATAATGATTTGGTTAAGCAGCATGAAAACGAACGGCTTAAATTGGAAAAGGATTTAGCAGAAAAAGCTGAGGCGGATATTGTGGAAAAGGATGGGCACATCAAGGAGGTAAATATGCAAATATATGAATGAAACCGAGATATAAAAGATGTTGGAAGGTATTATATTGAGGATTTTTTAACATCTTAATTTAAAATACGGAACAAAAATATGGTTGGGATGAAATATTTTTTGTAATTATAATCTTGGCTTAAATTAATGCATTCGATATCCATCGAAATGTCTATACAATTTAATTGGAAATTTCCATCGGTATCGAATAACATAATTTGATAATTTAATAGATAATTTAAAGGCATTTATTTTTATGCCCTTCAAAAAAGAATTGGAATTTCACTTTGTCTTTCCAGTTGTAACGCACCGACATATTCATCTGAGGCCCCATAAAGTATATATGTATATTCTTGATCAGTGATTAAATCTAAGGCGATCTGGCCATGTCCGTCCGTCCGTCTATGGAAATCACGATTCAGTCCAAACGAAAAGAGCCGGACTAGAGAAATTTGGTATAAATATATCTTGAATGATAGCACAAGTCGAGTTCGTAAATGGGCTGAGTCGGGCCAGAGGGGAAAAAATTCCCCTAAGAAGAACTAAACCAACCTCTAATAAAAAAAAACAACATAATTTTTAAAGATTTTTTGTAATTTTGTCAAAGAAGGTCCAACGCGTTAAACTTGGAGCTGTAAAATTTAAAAAAAAAATTACTTTTGGACCCCCGCTCCCTTTAGTGGGCGTTATTATTTGTATTATAGTATTTGCCGGCAGCTTCTTGCTTTCGAAAATTGTGATATATATTTTTATATGGATAATAATTCGTTAGCCCCTCCCCTCCGTCTACTATTTAAGACATCATCACAAAAATTCGCTTTTGCTTAGAAATGCTTTCGTTATGTAAAGAAGATCGTAGGTTGATCGCCACCGGAAGTAAAAACGTATTTACGCCGTCAGATTTCTATAAAAATTGTTTCTTGCAATTTGTTTATTTCTTCGTAGAAATAATGGTTTAAAAACTGTTTCCCCTTATTCTGTAACTATTTGTCAACGTCACGTTAAGACAACATTAAAAATAGGACACTTCGGTATTCCTTTTATTTAATAATTGACGATTTCCAGCAATCTTTTGCTTTATTCAAGGCCTTAGGAAGTAGTCACTGGTTGTCAGAAGTAGTTAATCGTTGTCTATTGATATTGTCCTGATGCCACGTTGACAAATAGTTACAGAATAGGGGGTATTGCAAAATTTTTCTTCGAAATTTCTTCGAATATTCGAACAAAAAATAATATGATATGACCGAAAAGTAATAAAATTTGTGTCTCTCTTTTAAGTTTCAAAAGAAGTTGAAAATGCAAGAAAAACAAATTGATACCCTAAAAACGTCGGTGCAAAATTTGGAAAAGGAAAAGGAACAGATACAAAACAATAAAAATAATTTACAGGAGGAATTAAAACACTGCAAGGAGTGGTAAGTGCAAACTAATAAAAAGATATTAAATAAAATTTCTAATAAAATCTATTTAAAGCATTACAACAACAAATAGAAAACTTCACGAAACCGAACAACAATTGAAGCAGGAGAAAAAGGAGCTTAAAACGAAAACTGATGTTATAAAAAAACTTGAAAATGATGTAATTGATAAAAGTAAACTGACGATAGAATTAAATGAAATGACCAAGAAACTGGAAGAGCTGCAGGATAAATTAACACAAAAATCCTATAATGAATGTGTGGAGCATACGGAAATAATTACAAAACTTACAAATCAAATTAGCTGTTTAGAAAGTGATAAGGCAGCACAACAACAGCATAATGAAAAATTACAACAGGTGAATGAAAACGAAACCATTTTCTATATAAAAACTTTTAAGTATTTTAAAAATTTCCAGGAAATAAATGATTTGGGAAAACTCAGTGAAAAACTAAAGGAAACCGAAAAAAAATTGTTGTAAGTATGACCAGGAGGTTTGTGAAAACGTGTTCTATTCCATTGGGAAATGGAATTCATAACATATTTTTGTGAAACTACATAACGAAATTGAAAATAATTTCATTACGAAATTTTTTTTTTGAAGAATTAATACACGAAATATATTCCCTTTCTAAATGGAATTAAAGTCATTGGCATAGTATTTCACTTAAACCTTTTATTATTAGAGACCTTCAAGCGGAGTGTAAGGATAAGGAAAAAGCTGCCAAAAATGTGCCGGACAATGCCAAAGATGTGGAAACGGAGGTTTGTTAGAAATATAATTTGAAAAAAAAAATATTTCTAATTTTATGTAAATTTCCCTTACAGCTTGTTAAATATCGCCAATCGGAAGCCGAAAAACGTCGCGAAATTGATAAACTTAAGACAGAACTTTCTAAAGCTCAGTTTAATATTTGCCAACTAGAACAGCAGGTGCAACGCGATCAACAGCTACTAGAAGTACGCAGTGGCCTGATCAATTCTCTGCAGACAAATGAAAAAACCCATCGAATTCATATGGAAGAATTACTTGCCCAAGTGGGCGAAAAGAATTTCACCATTAACGAAGTAACTCTTCTTAGATTCCTTTTGCTGTTCACTAACACTTAAGACTTTTTTATTTTTAATTAAAAACAAATTTTAGCTTAATTCAGAACTGCAAGCTAAATCCGAAGAATTTCGAAATATATTTACAACACTTAGTGCCAAACAAGTGGAAGTGGCCAATCAGGAACATATTATAAAACTTTTGGAAGAAAGTAATGAACGCAGTCAAATGTTGCGTGTCAAACAGGAGGAGAAAATTGGACGCTTGGAAGAAGAACTGGCCCATCTGAAGCATACCATGTAAGTGGAGTTTTTCAATGTAGAGAAAGGGGAAAGGTACAAAATAGAAACAAATATAAAATAGATGCTTAGAGTAGATTTCAAGTTGAGGAGATACCATATAGATATAAAATTTGTGAGGTTAAGTAATAATTCATGCTAAATTAATTGCATGCAAGACAGAGTGGATCACTGCCATCAATTACTTTTTGAATTTTTCAAAGCAAAATCAGTAACACACAAGTAAAATCACAAAAGTGTAGGTCAAGTTTTTAGTAATTGCAACTTGAATCCTTATATAACTTTTTGACAGCTTTCAGGACTCTAAATGAAATATGTTTTGTCATCTAACACGATCATTTTTTAAAAAATTTTTTTTTTTAATTTAAATTCCGAAGTTATCCGAACATGAATATTTAATTTTATTTTTTTAAAACAACAAACACAACCCGCGAAGCTTTTTGCTTGTCTGCGGAATACACCCAGAGTCTCCGGCGTGAATCGACCCCACGACCATTGGACTGAGAGGCTAGCATTGCTACGCGTCAGCCACAGAAGGATTATGTGTAGCTATAATCTATTACACTAACCCACATTCGGCCATTAGACCCACTATGATACCCAGGACCTAGGACTGTACTACACAATCGGGGGAAGTACCTCTATATATACACTCCTGTCACAGAGATCAATTCAGTCCGGAAGCGCAACTAATTCCTTATTTTAGCGCCTCGGAAACAATAAAGTACTTAAGTATAAAAAAATGCAAACCAAGAAGTTGGGCTTAGGTTTGATGCAACAAAAAATTCAGAAAAGTGGGACATGAAAAAAAAAAATCAAACGGTAACACGGGTATTAAAACAATAATGTGTTAACATGAGGTGGATACAGTTCTCGTATTCAATTTCCTAATAAACTTTGTTTAAATCAGAACTCTTATCATATTCAATTAAGCCACCTAATAATTGGCGACAAATACAATACACATGAGCACTGATGATGAAAGTGTTGCGGCTTTCGAAAACAGCTGTTCTGCTCTGCTGTGTAAGTTGAATAACTAAAAACTGATACTGATTTTCCTTTGTGCCTTTAGAATATTTATCATGTCTTTCTGAATTTAAAAAACAACAAATTTCGAACAATTACCCTATAAATCTTAACTCATGTAATAAATGAAACAATTTTTCGAAATGAAATAGTTTTTAATATAATGAACGGAATACGCTATTAAAATAAATTGCATATCGAAATTTTTTTTGCTTCTTTCTTTAATTTCATTTCTGAACGGAATCGGAATTTGTAACATATTAAATACCGGAATTAGAAAGGAGGAAGAATTAGAAAGAAGGAGGAGGAGTAGATAGAGGGTGTTGAGAAGATAGCGAAATTTTTAACATCCCACTGAGAAATTTGAAAATTTTCTAAAAGTCGGGAAGTTACTGGTCTTACAAGATTTTGAAAAAGTCGAGTTTTTACCAGATCTCAACCTTTTGAGTTCTTAGAAAGCTTTCCTGACTATACCTGAGGCACTGTCCACATGGCTGTATGTAAGTGTGTGTGTGTGTCAGTTTTAAATGGCTGAACCGTTCATTCTTTTATCGTCTCCCTATAAAGAAATTGATTATTAATTTTTGGGATTTTTTTTTATTATATTCTGATATTTTTAAGCTTAAGATCTCTTTATTTTAATTTAATTTTTAATTTCAATATTTCGTCACTCCTTTGTGTGGCTTCTTCAGGAAATTAACTATAGTTTTTTTTTATATTTTTTGTTTGTTACTTTTTTCTAGTATTTTTTTGTACAGACCTCGTATACAATAAATACAGTACAATTTTGTTCTATTTTCTAAAATAAATTATTGGGAAAGTAAAGTGTAAAAAAAAATTTTTTTATCTGGTAGGGTCATTTGGGGGGCAAATGAGGAGAAGGGGGGTAGGGCAGAGGAGAATCAGGTTATGTCTCAGCTTCGACATAAAAGCTTAAAAATGTTATTTTTAAGGAATGTAGGCTTAAGTAATACAATTTGTTAAATTTTTACACTATTTTTGCATATAATAATGCCCACTAAAGGGGGAGGGGTCCAAAAATTAATTATTTTTTTTTGGTTTTATGGCTCCAAAAATAAAACTTTAAAAATCATGTAGTTTTTTAAAGGTTGGTTTAATTCTTCTTTTTTCCCTCTAGCCCAATTTAGGCCATTTATGAACTTGACATGTGCTATCCTTCAAGATATATTTATACTAAATTTCAAGAGTCTGGCTCTTTTCGTTTGGACTAAATCGTGATTTCAACAGACGGACAGACATGCTCAGATCGTCTTAGATTTCATCACTGATCAAGAATATATATACTTTGTGAGTTCTAGGATATATATTTCGCTGAGTTACAAACGGAATGATAAAGTGAATATACTCTCCAATTCTTTTTTGGAGGGTATACACGCACCGCCAAAATAATATCGAGTCTATCTAACATCCATGACGTCCTCAGGAAAATTTGTATGTTGAATCGCATAGAAAAAAAAGTTTCAAACATCCAATTCTATTTGATCACTCGTAGATAGAGAATTAAACAAAAAAATAGTAAAAGAGTTTTAGGTTCTAAATAAAATTCAGAAGATGCTTATTTAGAAAACTTTTAATATGCAACCTATTTTTCTTTTAGTGAAATCTATCAACATCATTGCCAAAAAGCTTTTCTAATGCCATACTGATACGAAAGCACCTACTCGTAGATCCTGCATAGATCGAATACAACGGAAAACTTTGTAATACATAAACAAAACTTTAAACGAATCACAATTGTAACAGTAAAAGTATGCCTTGCATTTAAGAGCTTTTTGAAAGCTTTATGTTTCAAAGTTTTCCGTTAGTACTTATTGTGCTTAAAGCAGACAAAAGCATAAAGCTTTCAATTAAGTATTGCACTTTAAAGGCCAAGTTAATGAATTTATGTGTTTTTTTATTATTGCAGCGCTATGTATCAGGCCAACGTTTTAGCTGGAAATAGTGGCAGAAATTTACTCTATCCACCGGCTGTTTTGCCCTCCAAGCATATGGACTATAACGAAAATTTTTACTATTACGTAAGTCAGCGCAAGAGAAAACGTCATGTCGATATAAATGTTAAAAAATATGAAGCTTAATGGCGTTTTGTTTTTGGAAATTTGTTTCAAAATTGTTGCTTGCATTGTTTGTTTGTCATAAAAATAAGAATAATATAAATTTTCATGTAAATCGGGAACTTTTGAGGGTGTATTTTTTTTTTTGTCACCAACTGTTTATGGCGTTTCTTTGCTGCTGTTGTACCGCAAGAAATGCGCATTTTAAAAGGGTCTTAATTAATCTGCAAACCAGTTGTTTATTTGCTTGGATTTTAAATTACTTTAAACTGGAACGGGGACAAATTAAGAAACGTTTGATCGTTACAACAATTAATTAGGAAAATTAATACAAAACCTAAATAACGCAAATCAAATACACTCACTATTGTGATTTGAGAGCAGTACGCTACATATCATGCAATAGAAGCTGCTGGTGGCAGCAGTGACTTGTAACGTTTAATAAAAGATCACCATAAAATATAATAAATAAACTTTCTTCTAAATACTTCTGTACCTCTCAAAGTCGGTGGTATTTCGCCTCTACTCTGAGTTAGATTTTGGCTGAGTCCTTGGGGTCCTTGGTCCTTGTTAAAATATATTTTGAAAATCTTTAATCTGTGAAAAATATCTGCTGCATAACAACAACCATTAGGTTTGTGTCCACGATTTATTGATGCTCCACGTTTTTATACCCTATAAAAATGAATTGGACGGTATATTCACTTTGTCATTCCGTTTCTAACGCAGCGAAATATTCCTCTGAGACCCCATAAAGTATATATATTCTTGATCAGTGATGAAATCTAAGACGATGTGGCCTTGTCCGTCCGTCCGTCTGTGGAAATCACGATTCAGTCCAAACGAAAAGAGCCAGACTCTTGAAACTTGGTATAAATATATGTATCTTGAAGGGTAGCACAGGTCAATATCGTAAATGGGCTGAGTGAGGTCAGAGGGGAAAAAGTTCCGCTAAGAAGAACTAAACCAACCTCTGGAAAACAACATAATTTTTAAAGTTTTTTTTTTTTGTAATTGTGTTAAACAAATGATGTATTTTTATAACAAGGAAGGTCCAGCGCCTTAAATTTGATGCCATAAAATAAAAATAAATTAATTTTTGAACCCCGCCCCCTTTAATGGGCGTTATTATATGTAAAAGTAGTGTAAAAATTTAACGAAAGTGTTTTACTTAAGCCTACATTCCTTAAAAATAACATTTTTAAGCTTTAGTAATGAAGCTGAGATGTAACCTGGTACTCCTCTGCCCTAGCCTGCTCCTCCCCTTTTGTAATCTGAATGACCCTATACAAAAAAATTAGAAATAAATTTTACATTTAATTATTCCAAACATTTATTTTTGGAGTGTTATGGCAAAGGTGAATTGTCTCTCCCCCCACCGGCCCTTGCGAGAGCGACACCGACAAAATACAGTGCTAATACCCTCCAAAAAAATTGGACCCCATAAAGTATATATATTCTTGATCAGTGATGAAGTCTAAGACGATCTGGCAATGTCCATACGTCCGTCTGTGGAAAACGTAATATAGTCTATTTTTGGACCCCGCCCCCTTTAGTGGGCATTGATGTACGATATTATATGCAAAAATAGTGTAAATTTTAAACGATTTGTATTATTTAAGCCTATAAGAATTTGAGATGTTCTCTGATCTTGCAGAGGTGAAATTTCTCCCACGGCTCTATCCGGAATGACCCTGTCAAAATAGAGATTTAATTTGGGTACAGAGATGTCTTAAAGGAACGATGTCCCACCAAATTAAACTTTTTAAATTTACTTACTAAATATTTGGAGGGTATTTAAGATTCGACCCGGTCGAGTATAACATTTTTATTTGCTTTGGTTTTCTCGCATGTTACTGATTCTGGGGGCACACGATTTTTAATGTGAGGAAAAATTCTATGCAAAAAATCTAATCTTAAAAAAAAATCATCTTGGAAACAAATCTTCAGTTTTTCTATAATAACCAACAGGGAAGCTTATAAATCTATATCTCAACCTTGAAATTTAGTGAAGCAGTCAGTGAGATAAATAAAAACATTACCTTTGGAGATATTTTTCAAACACTTACCTACAAATTAAAGCTTAAAATAAATATGTAAAAAAGTGCTACACGAAACACACAACAATTTTAGATAAGAATAAATAATTTCTACTGTTTCTTTTATACATTTATAAACTGGTAATAAAATTTAAATTATCACAATTGTACTCGTATATTTCAAACAATTCTTTGAATCATAAATAGTGATAACAAGTGATATTCTCCCTTATTACGGTTCTCGAATCGACTCGAGAGTTTGTAATAGATTAATGAAAAACGCATAATTTTTCTTTAAGCCATTCCAAACTTTCGAGTTGAATCGGCCCATTATGTTGAGCAAAAAAATAAGCTACACGAGATTCGATATTTCATGGTCATCTTTGACAGGAATAGGGGTTTCCCTTGGAACCCATTTTTATTGCAGCAATTCTTGAGTTTTTTATATGTGAACAAAAAGATAATTATGTCAATAAAATGAATATTGACTCAATTGAAAATGTATGTCTGAACTCCATATAAGAGTGAATATTTTAAATGTAAATACATACGTGATACATTTTATTGTGGTACACTTCTAAGTATCTTAGAGGTTAGCAATGTTGATGAAACATATATCGTTTAAAAGGTCATTTTTTGTAGATATACACAATTTAAATTTTAGAGAATAAAAATATTAAATTCTTTTGGTTCTTTGGACTCTTTGTAATTATTATTATACTCTAATATTTTTAAGCTTAAGGTCTCTTTATTTTTATTTAAAATATATTATTTTCCAATATTTCGTCACTCATTTGTGTATTAAAAAATCATTTGAAATTGACTTGCAAAATCCCATTTTACACTATGAACATTTAATTTCAGAAATTTTTGTCTCCTATAGAGAAACAGCGAGAGAGGAATACAAATTAAATTTCATTTTATTACTCTTACATAAAATTAAAATTTTTGATAAAAGATTTTTGATAACAAAATTTCACAGTGTAAAGCAAGAACAAGCAACAGCCAAATCTTACTGTTACAATTTGGGACTGTAATTGTAAACACACATACATATACAAACGTCTCAAAAATCTCTATGCAACGAATTTCCTCCGCTAGCGCTTCCAAGCAGTTTTAGTAGGGATGTAACCGAAACCGATATATCTGCGATACTTGAGGTTGGCTGATATCGGCGGTGTTTGCCTTCGACATTTTCGAGTGTACTGACGTGAATTTGCCGTCCAGAACGTTCAGCGTCATTTGTACCTGTGCGACCACAACGAGAGTCAGTCCCCATAGTATTTACCAATCTTTTACTTGGTTTGATTGAGGTTTTTTTTTGCAAAAAATAATGTTTAATAAGCACTCGAAATTCACTTTTTTCCATTTTTAGAAAAATGCACGAGATTGTAAGTTTTGACGCAAAGTAAATGAGGACAATTGCTAAAAATTTTACTTGATGGGAGCAGTGTTGTATTTCATATAACTACGAGGGAAGTTCAAAAAGTCACACAGTTATTGATCCGCCCTTGTAATTTCCCTTTAAAACTTAATAATCCCTTCAGCCTTATTTTTTAGCGGTTTCCCGCTTCAACTTAAACATTTTGTCCAGAACGTACAGTGTCATTTGTACTTGTGTGACCACAACGAAAGTCAGTAAACCACTTTTTTAACATTGAAATCGAGTCAGTCCCGGTAGTATTTATCGATCTTTTACTTGGTTTGATTGCGTTTTTTTTTGCAAAAAATAATGTTTAATAAGCACTCGAAATTCACTTTTTTCCATTTTTAGAAAAATGCACGAGATTGTACGTTTTGGCGCAAAGTAAATGACGACACTTGCTAAAAATTTCTATCAACAGGTGGTACTTGATGAGAACAGTGTTGCATTTCATATAACTACGAGGGAAGTTCGAAAAGTCACACAGTTATTGATCCACCCTTGTAATTTCCCTTTAAAATTTAATAACCCCTTCAGCTTTATTTTTTAGCGGTTTCCCGCTTCAACTTAAACATTTTGTACTGAAACTAAAGCAAGAAGTACAGTCTTTAATCTACTACAAAGAGGTGAATGCATAGCATGCACTCCTATCATACTCGCATTATTCATAATCTTATGCCAATTGTCCGGCATTTCTGAAATAACTGTACTCTACACCAACAAAATACATATGGAATGCTCTAATATACTCTCTCAATTTACAAATGCAACAATGCAATACCATTTGCACTAAATTGTGAATAGGACTACTATATAATAATATAGAGTTCAGTTCACTCCATAGTCTATTGCGGCAACTTTACACGCAGTCTGTTCTAGTTTTTAGTTCTTAACAAAGATGTGGGCGTGAATTGAGTTTTAGCTGACTACAAGAACTTGATGCCCGCAGCAAAATTAGTATTAAATCATATTTTCCACACTTGACTCGGTCACTTGGGAAACTGCTTTTTGCCACGTGCAAAAGCTACGATATAAGCTATCGATTAACTAACACGGAATCTTTACTACCCGTCCACACGAGCAATAAGTTTGGCAATTATTGCCGTGGCAACCGTCAAATTTGATTGCCGACACTAGATATTAACGTGTGGACCACATGAATATATGTTAGAACACATATTCGGCAACAACTGTTATAATACATTGCCGAGCAATAATCTTTTAACACATGCTGTCAAATTGAATTGTTATTTGATTGAAATTTTTGTCTCATAAGAAAACAACACTGTTTATAATGTTTTAAGATTTGTACGTGTTCGCTACCAAGATATATAAGCAAGAACATTGGCAATTGACGACGCGTTTCTGCCGGCGTTATTGCTTGTATCAAGACACGAAATGTTGCTCGTGTGGTCGCAGTGTTAAGGTTGTGATTCACCAGCAATCTACAGGGTGTCTGCCGGAAAGGTATACTACTTTGTTTTGCCGCCATTTTGGTAAACTTTATCTAGTCTGGATAGTCGTGAAGTACATACGTGGCAAATTTATTATGGAAAAATATTCGATAAACCAACGAGACCCCTTTCCACAAGTTATTTCAAGAAATGGTGATGCTGATTGACCTCCACGGTCGTCTGATTTGACTGCTACGGACTTCTTTTTGTGGCGATATCTGAAAAGCAAAGTTTATGCAAACAAACCAGATACGCTTGAGTAGGGTTGCCATTTCCAATTTTAGAAAAGGAGGACAACGACCTTAAAAAAGGAGGACATTTGACTCAAAAAAGACGATTCTTTTTTTTTTCCTAAAATTCAAATATAAAAATCAAAAAACTCAATAAAATATAATTACTTATTTTTATTTAAAAAATTTATATTCATTTCAATACATGTATATCACATTTTTTCAAATATTCATAAAGTGCTTGACAATTCATACAGTGATGCCATCGCAGTCCCTAACTCATCACATAGAGCCCTTTTTTGTTCAAAATAATGATTTTTACTGGCTGTTTCACAATTTCGAACGAAAATTGATTCGTACGAAATCTGTGTTATTTGTAAATTATTTTGGGTGTTTTGTTTTTAAAAATTTAGCTTGGCTACTTATGAGCGAAAATGTAGCAGTTTTGATATTTTCAAATCCAACAACAACCCCAGACACTTGTTAAAAAAGTAGGAGGACGGACCCCGACGATCTAACAAAGAGGACGGTGTCTGGGGAAAAGAGGACGGATGGCAACCCTACACTTGAGCGACTCAAACAAAAAATTCGTGATGAACTTAATGAAATACCGCGTGAAATGTGTGAGGAGAATATAATGAAAAATGTGCTCAAAAGGGCTCGCATTTGTGAGGCTAACAGAGACGGACATTTATCTGATATTGTATTCCATACATAATTGCCGACATTAAATAAAACATTTATCAATATAAAATCCATTCTCTTTCATTTAATCATTATAAAGAACAAAGTAGTATACCTATCCGACAGCCACCCTGTATTAGAGAGTGCGTGCACGACCATGCACGGTTTTTAATGTTTTTCAATCTAAAGTTCTAAACACATACACTTCACGGCTTCAAATGCTGCCAACTTCAAATGCTGCTATGAAGTCAGCTTTATAATTATTTTGAAGACAGCAACAACATCACAACAGGGATGCCGCATATGTATATATTTTATAATGAACAAAATTAAAGTTATTGATAAAAAATGTAATAATATCACGAAAAACTATAAAATCACATACATTTATTTCTATTTCTGTATTTTTGTAATGTTCTTTTATGTTTAATATTAAAAAAAAACGTTCTTATTCTTCCAATTTATATATAATGGCAACACTATATTTGATTATTGCTGCCCGTTAAAATAGAAAATAGCCTAACTTGGCAGCAGCAGCAGATGCTGTTGTGCAGTCCTGCTGCCCTCAAAATAATCAGTTTCATTTAAATACATGGATTTTATTTTTGACATATTGCTGCTTGCTGTCTGCTGTCGTCTATGTGTTTAGAGCTTAATAATGATATATGTGATTCACGCTGAAATCACTTGTGACACAGAAATAATCACGACATTTGCACTTCTCTAGTTCTTAATATTGCTGGGCTGTTAATTAACCCTGCGTCCAACTGACAATAACTTCTTCGGTTTGTGTACTTAATATTTGTGTTGTACTAAAATTACACACACCCACACACATACACACACACACATGTGCGAATGAGCACTTCATTGGCATTTGTTTTTTTTTATGATCGTAAGTATGTCTGTAGTTATGGTCTCGTATGTGTGTATGTTGATTATAAAAAGATCCAGAATCCAGCGTTGACTGTGATTCTGATTAAAAAAATCTTTTTAAATATCGTTAAACTTAACATCACATCTTATCAATCTGTCAGTTGATCGTTTTATGTCGCAACAAGCGGTTTGTGTAATAAATTTTATTTCACACAAAAAATATTGAAATTATTAAACGAAAACACTGGGAATGTTTTATGAAAAATAAAAAGGTTGTGTAAAGTTAACTTTGAAATTAAAAAAAAAATAAGGATTAACATGTCTAGTCCTTAAAGGCATTATTATATACAAGTTATTCTCTGCAAATATTTTAAACAATTAAAAATAAAATTAGTGAAAAAGTTTAGCATCAAGAATAATAATAATTCTCTACATTTTATTATATTGGTGAGTATTGAGTTTGCAAAGCACATGGAATTCTTAATTTTATCAAAGAAAATTAAAGAAGGAGAAGGTTCTCCTATTATAATTTTAGAATTTATGAGATTTTTTTTGGAAAGTTGGTTATTAAGAGAATTTTCTAACATAATTGAGAAGTTTCAAATAAACCAAATATCGTACAGCCAAGACAAGCATAACACGTAGATCGTTTTCAACTATAGAATTATATCCTTTTAAAAATCCCGTGTTTTTGACAGAAATTTAAAAAAAAAATTTTTTTAGAGAAAACAATTGTTATTGAGTTTTTTGCGGAAATAATTGTAATATTTTATTTTTTCGTTAATGAAATATTAGCGTTAAATAATAGTTAAATTATAAAATCTGCAGTGGAAACACAAAATAAGAGTTATATCTGCCTAAAAAAAATAAAATTCAGATAACAAGTATTTCTGCAAAAAAAGAAAAAATTAAAGGACATAAAATAAAAAACTTGTCCTGCAAAATATTGCCACATTATTGTCTGACAACTCTTCTTGTCACTTCTTGTGTGAAAAAATTTTGTCAGTTTACATATTTTTCTGACAATCATTTTAAGGCTCAATGTTCCAAGGCCTGACAATTGTCTAAGAAAAAAAATTTTTTTAAAGTTAAAAGTTTATTTTCCATAATTCACTATTGCGTATTGTTTTTTAAACTGATTTTTTTTCCTCCTTTATTTCAAATGAAAGTGCGTTCCTAAAATCATTTATTTTCGTTTTTATTTTGCTTCCATTCCAAATTTTGTTACTTTTCTCTCTTTTATAAAAATGTTTTTACAAATAAATGATAAGATAAGTTTTTTGTACGATGCCAAACGAAATCTTAATATTCACACATCGCTGCTTTATTGCAACATAATCATATCTCATAAAAGATCAAGCTTAGAAAAATGCGATTAAAATTTTTCAAATGTGTGCTTTCAGTTACGATTGCAGAAAATATATTTGGCTATAACTTCGGTTTAGCTTGAAATATAGTGCTGAAATTTTTTTTTTACGAAGAAACACTTTTGTTTAAATAACTAAAAATTTTAATTTTTTGAGATATGACTATATGGCATCAAAGGAGCGATATTCAGTTTAGTAAACTTAACCATTCTAATTTACTGTGCTGCTAACTTTAAAATTTTTTTTATCTATTGTTTTTAATTTTATTATTTATTGCCGCTTCCAGCCTCTACAGAATTTCCATTCCCACTATGATTGAGTTTTTATAAAAACATATTGTCGTGTAAATTAATAAAGTTCATTTCACTCTTGACACAGTTTAGAATAGCATTTTATAAAACATAAAATTTAAGGCCCGTTTCATTTGTAACAACAATTCCTTTCATTCAATATTTCAAGGCTCCTACTGTCTGTTTTTTGTTTTCTTCTTCTCGCTGTTGTGTTATTGACATTCGCGCTTAAATGATTTCCCATCTATTACTGATCATATTTATTGTTGGCTATGAATTTTAATTTCTTTTTTGCTTTAATTAATTTGATAACATTTATTTCGCATAACTCTTTGCAATCAAATAATAGCCATTGTAAAAGGAATGAATATGTTTTTATTGATAAAACAGATCGTTGTTACGAATATGAAAATTATAAATAATTTAACTCTGAATAGTAAATGAATACCAGTAGAGTAGAAAATATATGTATGTATGTGCATGAAACTAGATTACAAAGTAAGTAATAGTTAGCAACGGAGCCGCAACAAAATATTATTGGCGCTAAAACTTTGAGGTTATGGTGGTTTCCTCCGTTCCACTGTACAGTTGCGTTTGTTTTGCATCAAAGCGAATTCATGCCATGTCAGCTTCCCAAGATTTCAAAATATATTTTTGGTAAATTTTCTACTTCTTCAGGAGGGTAGCAAAGATGCCAGATGATTTTTACGAAATGTTGCCACATCGTGAAAGGAAATATCGTTGTTATTGGCACAATTTGAACTTATCGGCGAATTAAAAATACCCATTCTTTTTTACAAAAACTCTTTACTCATTAGACAATGAATGCACAATCTATCTGCAGAATTCCGAAATTTTAAAGCCAAAATCTCTCACAATATTTTGAAAATTTAAGGCCTTCTGAACTAAAAATTGGTAATATCTTCAAAAATTATAACACTGCGTATAAACTTGTTCTCTTCATTAGAAGCACTGACTTAATAGCCATTGTCCTCCTTTTATGTAAAAAGTATTCTAATGCAGCCCAAAATTAATAAATTGTACTAAAACAACCAAAGAAATATAAAATAAAAAAATATGTTTTTAAAGTTTGTCAGAAAATTGGAGTAAAAATCGGCAGAACGGTATGTGTAGGCTAAAAACAGCAAAATGCCGTTGTGGCTGCTATGGGTGATCTAATTGCATGTGCTTTATTTTATTCTAATTAAGTAAACAGTTTTAATAATACACTTCTAACTTCTTTCCCTTCTTCCTTTAAGCTTTTCTTTAACATGGATTCACAATATGATAAATTATCACGACAGCAAATAAATATTATACAAATAGATCAGGCAACACTAGTTAAACAAGGTATTACTTATAGTAACGAGAAGGCCCTGGTAAGTTTTGTTTTTTCTCTTTTCTAAAAATTCTTTGCAAAAACCGTAATGCCAAATACGTACATATTTTCAAAAGCTTTCATCTGCTAATTCGAATAGTGATAGCAATTCCAGTACGGGTCGTGAAAAATGGGGCAAAGAAATTGAATTTTTATTTTCCTGTATTGCTTTGTCCGTGGGCCTGGGAAATGTTTGGCGTTTTCCTTTCATTGCTCTGGCCAATGGTGGTGGAGCTTTTGTTGTACCCTACGTAATCGTATTACTGCTTATAGGGCGACCCGTCTACTATATGGAAGTGATAATAGGACAATTTTCTAGTCGTGGCTGTATTAAAGCTTTTGGTATGGCGCCTTTAATGAAGGGTAAGCTTATTTAAATAAATACTTATATAAATGGGCGCAAATTAATGTTTATTATTATTATTTTTTATTTGTTAAGGTGTTGCATATGGCCAGGTGTATGCCACTTTATTAGCCACTACCTACTACGCCAGTATTATGGCATTAACCTTAAAATATTTAGTGGCTTCCATGACGGAAATTTTACCTTGGACATATTGCCTACCCGAATGGGGCAATACTTGCGTTGCTACCTCTGAGTCATATGATCATAGTAATTCAACTGATATTAAACGTATTTCTTCGGCTGAATTATTCTTTACAAAATCCGTTTTACGTGAAACTATTAATATTGAAGAGGGTCTGGGAACACCCAATTGGGATTTGGTTTTATGCTTATTGCTGGCTTGGCTAATAATTGGCGGTATTTTGATAAAAGGAATTCACAGTTCCGGCAAAGCGTCATATTTCCTGGCTTTATTTCCTTACGTAGTGATGTTTATATTATTAGGAAGAGCTGTAACGTTGCCCGGTTCCTGGGATGGCATTATGTACTTTTTAAAACCGCAATGGAGCGAATTGTTAAATCCAAAAGTGAGTGATTAGTATTATTAATTAAATTTCAAACAATTCCCTTAAAAATTTAATATTGAAATAAGATAATTTAAATTATTTTCTTACTTGGGACAGGTTTGGTACAACGCCATAACACAAATGTTTTTCTCGCTGGCGATTTGTTTCGGTACATTGATCATGTATGCTTCCTTCAATAATTTCCACAAGAATATTTACAGGTAAGTAACCTTTTAACCCTAAAACCCTAATAGCCATAATCCTCTAACATTAGCATGTTTAACACCTGTGGCAACACTCCTTTAACCGTTATTTTATTAATTGCCTTTTTCTGCATACTTTATAAGCCACATACGGGGATGTCATACATAAAAATTTTTAACACATATGGCAACATTACGTTAACCGTTATTCTATTTATTGCCTTTCTTCATAATACACATACAGGGATGTCATCATTATAACCAGTGTTGATTCATTGACTTCAATGCTGGCGGGTTGTATCATATTTGGCATTTTGGGCAATTTAGCCTATGAAACTAACTCGGCTGATATAGCGAATGTGGTTAAGGGAGGCGCTGGATTAGCTTTTATTTCATATCCCGAAGCTATAGCCAAATTTAAGTTTCTACCGCAGGTCTTTGCCGTATTGTTCTTTTTAATGCTGTTGGTACTGGGCATGGGCAGTAATATTGGCATGGCTTCGTGTGTTATAACCGTAATTAAGGATCGTTTTGGTCATTTGCCTCATTGGCTTTTGTCCTCTACTATAGCAGTGCTGGGATTTTCGTGCGGCATTATTTACTTAACACCTGGTGGTCAATTTGTATTGAATTTGGTGGACTTCTTTGGGTGCTCATTTATAGCATTATTTTTGGCTATAGCAGAGTTAATAACTGTGAGCTGGATTTATGGTGAGTGTTATGGCATTTCAATTTTATTACCACTTGAATAGATTTAAAATCTGCTTAGGAAATTTTTTTTAATTTTCCCTTTACCTTCTATCCATAAGGTGTTAAACGTTTTTGTCAGGACATTGAATTCATGTTGGGCGTTAAAAGCAGTTTGTATTGGCGTATTTGCTGGTCCATAGTCACACCTGGTTTAATGTTTTTGGTGCTAATTTACTCTCTAATAGCTTTAGAACCATTGCAATATAAGGGAATTTCCTATCCCCAGCAAGCGTATGCTCTAGGCTGGTCGATGTGGGCCATAGGTGTTGGCCAATTACCTATTTGGGCTCTTTACACAATCTACAAACAGCCGGGACAGACATTTAAGCAGGTAAGCAAAAATAACAAGTTATTAAAATAAATATTAAATTGATGTTATACATGTTTTATAGAAATTCTCAAACTCTATTAAGCCCAGTCCCAACTGGGGTCCTTTGGAACCCAAACTTTTGAAGGAGTATTTAATATATCGTGAAACTTTATGTAACAGTAGTGAAAAGGAAACCAATTTATGGCAAAGAATTTATGACAATATTTTTAATTAGTCTTAGCATATAAAAGTTTAGTTTATTTTTTTGTTTTTAAGAATATAAATTAGTATTATGGCCAAATTCATAAACAAATATATATATATATATATATATATATATATATATATATATATATATATAAACATGTGGTGTAAAAAAGCTTGTATGGAAATTTGTCAAATAACAAGCTTATAAACATACTGTCTTATTCGTAAAAAATACTGCGGCTCTATTAAGGGTTTATAAAACAAATTTTGTATGCAAATCTGTTTTATAAACCGTTTATTAGTCAAAAATAATTTTTGTGAGGTCTATAAAATATTTTTTTTATGAATTAGACCTGTAGTGTACAAATAGAAAATTTTGCTAGAAGGACTTTAAAAAAATCTATAGAGGTTTAATCCCATATTCATAAACAAATTAAGTGTATTTGAAATCAATTTTAAGGGGACTTTGTATGAAAAATATTGAATAAAATACATTTAAAAGTCATTTTAAATATAATGAATATACATATACATATGTATGTATAAAATGATAATAAATGTAAATAGTTTTTAAGAAAATTACATATTGGATTAAAAAGTTTTTTAATAAAAATTACGATCTTAAACTGAATGAAAATAAGTCTGAAAAGTCGGACATTCTTTCAAAGAAAAAAAATTCAAATCAGAAATGAAGAGAGTCATGCAAATGGGAAGCGAAGAAAAGATAAATATATGGGCACAGTCTGGATATTTATACTTTTCGTGATCGATTCTAAAATAATTATGAGAAGCGCGAACCAATATTGAAGTACACACACCTAAGCTACGTTCACATATATCAGATATTCGACGAAATAATTTCTGGGGGCAAATTACGGCATTCGATATCGATCGAAAATTCCATTTAAATTGTATTGAAATTTCGATCGATATCGAATGCCGTAATTTGGCCCCTGTTTTAATATTTTTTATTATACTATTAGGAAAATATTTTAAAATATAAAATATTCAATACACAATTAAAGAAACGGTTGTCAAAAAATAGTAGTTACGCTTATTTTAGCTTCACTTTCAGATAAAAAAATACTCTAAGATCAAAAAGAATGGTAAAAGTTCTAACGAATTGATAGATTACTTTCTTAAACCATAAACAATTCCCAAAACTCGTATAACCATGTCGCTAAAACTCAAATGTCAAAGCAGTTTGTAAATCGCCACATTTTTATAGATATCGTTACATATGGCAACGTTATGTTTTCAACTCCTTTTTAAATCTCAATTCTTCTATAAGTTTATTAGTAAATTTTCGGTGTCGCGCAAGGGTTTACATATTGCTTCTCTTAAATATTGGTCAAAGTAGCAAAAAGTGTTAAAGTAAAAAAAAGACAAATCTAATTTAATATAAAATAAGAATAGTTTTATTTGAATGCTATCAAGTTTCTACATATATTGGCATTTATTATGCAAAAACAAAGTCTACGGCGCAACATGTGATGTTTAGCACATACATACTTGCATACCTACAAACATATGTACATACTTTATGCATGTTATTCATATACAAAGTGTTTGTTTGTGTTTATTTATAAGAGAAAAAAGGCAGGAAATAAAGTAATAAAAGAAAATATAGATATTTTCAACTCTGTTTTTCATCTCCATTCTTTTATCAGTTTATTGGCAAATTTTCGGTCGCGTGTACGGTTCTGTGATTGGCTTGCTTTGAATATATAATAAAAATAGTAAATATTTTAATAAGAAGCCATTAATATTAAATAAGAATACCTAGTCTTAATAGAATGCATTAAAGTTGTTGGTCATGTAGAAACCGAAGTCGACGGCGCACCATTTGATGTTTAATACGCGTGTGTGTGTGTGTGTGTGTACATGTTTTATGCGTTCATATACAATGTACTTCGAGTGTTTGTTGTGTTTTGTTCTTAATAAAAGAAAAGAGGAAGGAAATAAAGTAATATAACAAAATATAGTTATTTGCAACTTTGTTTTGCACCTCAATTATTTTGCCAGTTTTTAAAATAAAATTGTCTGTCACGCGTATGTTTTTGTCCCGTTTAAATATCAAACAGCATTTTATTAATATACTATGTAACAATAACAACAACTTTATTAATGTGCTATGAATTTTTATATATTTTTGCCTACTAAGAAGTCAAGTTAACTCAAAGTGGCAAAGTCGCTGGCGCTGCATCTGTTGCTTAATTTATTTTTTGTTCTGTGTATTCGTATTACATTGTGTGCACTTGTTTGTTTGTGTCGTAAAATAAAATGTAAACAAAAACAACATTTCCCTTCTCTACTCAGTTTACGGTTAATGTTTACAATTCCTTACTCAGTTTACTGTTAACTTTACAGTGACGTGCACGTTTTTGATTGCAGTCTCAGTGAAATAATAAATAACATGTTCTCTTTATTTTTGTAAAAATATTAAATTAACTATGGATTAAAATTGTTTTTAGGATCTTATACCTCGAAGCTTTTGTTTTCAATTTTGCTTTCTGTTAATATGAAGTGTTCTCGTAATGTTGTTTAATATGTTGCACGCGTCGTTCGTGTATAATGAGTGCTTGTTTGTGTGCGCCGTCGACTTTTGCAAAGTGAAGAGTGTTTTTTTTTTGTTATTGATGTGTTTTAGTTTGTGGCTCGTTTTGAAAAAGAAAAAAGGAAGGAAATAAAATGATAAAATAAAATACAGAGTCAATTGTTTTAAATAATAAAATATGATTAAATATTTTCACGGGCTATTATTATTTAAGGAAAAGAAATTTGAAAATAGTGATTTATTAAAAACATGAACTCCATGATCAGGAAATTCCATGTAGCGAAATACGTGCATACACACATACATACATACATGTGTATTATAAGGTAAGTCTGTTCACTTCGAATTTCCGAAATTTATTATTTATAGTTTTATATTCATACTTATTGTGTTTGGCGTTTTACACCTTTGAATTCGACAAATTGTAATAGCTTAAACACAAAAAGCTAAAATTTTCTTTAATCTATTACAAAATGTCGAATCTGAAGGCGAAAAACGCCAAACACACTAAGGCTGATTATTACGGCAAAATGAATTTTAGTTATTCTTGCTTCCCATACGGGGCGGCTTTAGTTGTTTAATAAACGACTCATTTCAAACAATTCACACGATGAATTTTATGACGTTCAATTTTCGATGTTACTTTTGGTTTCATAGCGATCGGTGTAGAGAAGAAAGAGGGGTAGAAAAAATGACTTGATTTCTGATTTCATGTTTTTTTCATATATCTCTTTGTTACGTTTGTTCTGTTTTTATTTTGATTTCATATACATGTGAAGCAATAACAAAAAGTAAAAATAGACATGAAAACTAAATTCATCGTATGAACGCATAGAGCTTTTAAAACCAATTTCAAAAGGAATTTAATAAAATTAGATGTCGTAAAATTCATCGTGTGAATTGGGTGTTTGTTGAGACCAGCACTAAATTACACACGACTCACACGATGATTTAAAATCATGAGTAACATTTTTTTCTTATATTAACCAATCAAGAAGAAAACCGACTTTGAAAAAAATTACACATTATCTTAAAATCATTGTATAAATGCAAGATGATATTCAAGATAAATAGAAAAATATCATGGTATGAATTGGATGTTATTATTTTTTCTATATCTGAAAAATAGTGTTCCCTTTTAAAATACATTTAATATGATGTGTATGAAGTTAAATATGCCGAGTTATATATGTTTCGACGTAAGCAGTTACGAAACAACATATTTTTCTGTAAAGTTAAATATGTTATGACGTAACGAAATGGCAATCAGTATATGTAATAAAATCATGTTACAACATGATTATAATTCATAAACTAAAGTCCTAAAACAAAATGATGGTAACATTTTGTATATACGTACAAGCACTGCATGGCAACTCCTTATTTGGCCACTGGGGCCAACATGCCTCCAAGATCACACAATTGTTGTGTGTGCTAGAAGACTTTCCCATAATAATTTTTTAATTACTAGTAATGCATTCCAACTCCTCATTCAGCCACTTGGGCCAAAATCGACCTTTCATGGGGGTTGACTGGCACTGAGTTTTTCATTATAAATACTGCCGTTAGATTTCCTTTCTAAGTGATTGTTAGAGTGACCTGCTTAGGAAGACCGTCATTTGGAAATGAAACCTCAATTTTGTTTGTTTGTTTGTTCATTGTTATTTATTAAGTATTAATAGGCCTGGGTAATTTATTTTTATCACTAGTTAAAGCTTAGATTTGTTTTGTTGTTATTAATATTAAACTTGCTAAATTCATTTATTTTAAGTAAAAATCTTTATTTTTTTTTTTGTGGGTTTTTTTTTATTATATTTAATTGTCATATTGTTAATAATAATTTTTGCTTATTTATTTATTTGAAAAAAAAAAGTTAAATTGATTAACAGACTTTATTCGTTAGTGCTTCAATTTGAAGTAAAACAATTTTTGATTTGTTTTTATTAGTTTATAAATTATTTATATTTTTATAGCTAAATTTAGGGCTCATGATCTTAAAATATATTTAAAGAAAAGAAAAGTGTGGCTGCAATTATTGAGGAATTACTAAAATATTGTTTAGCATATAAAAATTTTTTTTTTTGGAAAAAATTTTAACACCGTAAATAGGGGCCTGTTCGTAAATGCAACATTGCTCTGCATGTTATGGGCATAACGTTCGAAAATGCAAAAATTGGCAACACTGCATATGACAACTGTTCGAAAATGCAACACTGAAGCATATTAGGCGCAAATAAATACAAAGAACTAATCATAAAAATGGGTGATGCAATGAACGAGTAAGATCAGCAGTGGCAGTGCAAATTAATCATATTATGCAGGACAATGTGGCATTTACGAACAGGCCCTAGCCTTTTATTCCAAGTGCGTTACGTTATACAGGCTCAGCTCATGGTAATAGACGATTTCTTAATAGTTTTCTAATGCAAACGAATTTTTAAAAAACGCTAGAACGATAAGAGACTAAGAAGGGCACATTGCACCTATAACTCCAGATTCCTAACAAATAAAATGTATGCGAAATGTATTTTAAGAAAATTTTGAATAAAATACATTTCAAACTCATTTTAATTTTTATGAATATGGGGATAAACTTTAACAAGAGCAGTAAAATACACATGTCTGATAGACATGTAAAGTTCTATATAAAATATTTATTAAAATTTTAAAAATAAAATGATTTTCATTGAAAAAGATCTTCGAAATATATTCTCTTAATGGTACCTTTTCGAAGACGAAAGAGAATTTTTTCCCCTTCTAAAAGTACTCGTTTCTCAACATTAAACGCTTGGAAATTTAATCAGCCATATATTTTAAATAAATTTATATTACAAATAATTAATATAATTATTTCTATTTTAATATTAAATATTTTTCAAGATCATGGCAATTTGATTTTTAAGTAAATTTTTAAAATTACAAAATTAAGCGTTACTTTTTTCAAAATATTTGCTTATTTTTTCTATTATTTTATTTTGTTATGCTGTAAAAATAAGTGCTTTAGATTTTATAATACTATTTTTGTAAGCGGATCTCTGGATCCTTTATTCTCTAATTAGCGCGATTTTTCTTTATATTGTGTTTGTTGTTGTGTTGTAAAAGACAGTGTTTTATAGTGTTGTGTATATGTTGTTAGTATCACAGCTTTATTTTTAAATTGTTTTTATATCTTAGTAAAGAAGTTGTTATTGAATAGATTCAATGTTTTATTTTTTAATTTCAAAATCATGCAATAATTTGGCTAAATTGTTAATATATGTAATTAATAAGCAACAAAAAAAATTAAAACAAGTGTGACTCAAAAGCGGCTCGACGCACAGTGGGATTTGTTCATACAATGTTTGGCAAAAACTATAAGGAGTGCTCGTAGAATGTCGAAATTTTGGTCTGAGCCTTTGGTTAGCTCAATTAAGAAAAATATAAAGTTTAATTATCATTGGCCACGCCCACTACCCACCGCCCATAGAACCCAAAATTAATTTTTGGCCCAAAGTTTTTGACATTTGTCACAGAGGCTTTTATTACATCAATTAAGAATAAAAAAATAAAGTTTCATCAAAATTGGACACGCCCACTACCCACCGCCCATAGAACCCAAAATTAATTTTTGGCCCAAAGTTTTTGAAATTTCTCACAGAGCCTTTTATTACCTCAATTAAGAATAAAAAAATAAAGTTTCATCAAAATTGGCCACGCCCACTACCCATAGAATCCAAAATTTATTTTTGGCCCAAAGTTTTTGAAATTTCTCACACAGTCTTTTATTACCTCAATTAAGAATAAAATAAATTTTCATCAAAATTGGCCACGCCCACTACCCAGCGCCCATAGAAACCAAAATTTATTTTTGGCCCAAAGTTTTTGAAATTTGTCACAGAGCCTTTTATTACCTCAATTAAGAATAAAAAAATAAAGTTTCATCAAAATAGGCCACGCCCACTTCAAACCGCCCATAGAAACCAAAATTTATTTTTGGCCAAAAGTTTTTGAATTTTGGCCCAGAGCCTTTATTACCTCAATTATCTCCCACCACTCACCCCCCATACAACCCATATTATATTTTTTCCCACAACTTTTTGTTTCTTTACCAAAACTAATTATTTTATAAATAATTATTTTATAAAAATTTCATGAATTTGGAGAAAAATTTTTGTGATTCTATAAAAAATTATTATTTATTTATACTTTTTTTTTAAATTGATAATATGGAGTCTTACCTTACATTTTATTAAAGCGGGAGCCCCTAGCACGACCGAGCAACCCTTTTTTTCTTCCAAGGAAGTTTGCAATCACGGCACATTATCGAACAAATTTTATTCTATCATATCTTTTAAACCATATGAGCGAACTTTATATATTTTTAGCGCAGAAAAAAATTACTATTTATATCAGAGCAATAAAATTATCTTACATAAATATTTTGCATCAAAATTTACATGTGACTTTACTTCATTATATCAAAGACAAATAAATGTTTTTTGGGATACAATTTATGGATTCTTCATACTGAATCAATTTTCTACAAAACTGCATAATTACATTTTTAAATTTTATGTGTCGAAAAAATTACTTATTGCACAAAAAATCCCACTGTGCGACGTTCTGAAAGTTTGCATTTTATTTAAAAGTCATATTGCAAAAAATTTTTTTTTCTGTCATATTTTAAACACACAAATCTCCGTTCTCAAAATGCCTATAGGAAAAACCTGGTCTCAAATTACCGCATACGATATCGTTTGAAATTTCAATATAACTTATATAGAAGTTTTATTTGATATCGAATGTAGTAATTTGCCGTCTGGGGGCAAATTACGGCATTCGATATCGATTGAAATTTCCATTTAAATTGTATTGAAATTTCAATGGATATCGAATGGCGTAGTTTGCCCTCTGGTTTTGTTTTCTCTGCCAGAATCAGTGTTTCAGTATTTTTATGTTGAAATTATTATTATTAAGCCTGATTGTGTAAGGCGTTGGCGTTCACACCGAAGTCGTTTTGTTGTACAAGATGAAAGAAATATTGCGTAAGACGTGTAAAGAAACACATAAGCAGTTTTCTTTGATCTACTACGAAAAACGCCTAAGGCATTAACGTCAACGCCTTATGGAATAAGGGTGATTATTATTATTATTTTGTTTTATTTTTATTTTTTTGTTGCACAGCGTTATGGCTTAGCTCTAGAATTTTTATGATACAAAGCAATATAACTAAGTAAAAATTTTATTCTAGTCTTCCAGATTCCAAAAAGAATTTTATGTTCGGCAATTTACTCACACTTTTAAGGGAAAGTAATTAAAAGGAAATAAAATTTTATCACTATATTTGCTAATAAAAAAGTAAAAGTTTTAATAGAATTTTTCTTAAAAATAATAAATAATTTTTTTTATTTTCCATCATATTCGAAATACTTTTATTTCTGAGTGTCCTTGCATAATCAATTTGAAAATTATGTATTAAACACATTCATGACAACAGGCTACCGACTACACGACTGCAAAAATGTAATAAATGTATTTATATGAGAGTGATTATTTTCATGGCTACAGGGCAGGTTGTTGTCCGTGCTACGTTTCCCATATAAACACATATATTCTATTGCTGTAGTCGTGTAGTCGGTAGTCTGCTGTCATGAATATGTTTATGTTTAGCTTTAATTTTTAATTTATTTTGTAGGTGTTTTTTTTTTGTAATTTATTAATTGTGTGCGTGTGTTAAATTAGTTTTTATTTAGATTTTATTTCACTTATATACTAATCGTATAATATTATTTGAATTAATTAGAATAGAAAAAAAATCACATGCAGTTTATTTTATATTAATTATTGCTTTTTAAAGTTTTTTTTCCATAGTTTAGGTATTTTAGCACTTGCTGATTTGAAAGCTACCTTCCGTTATTCCCCTCTATTATAAATGACAACAACCAGGTCACGTCAGCTCAAGAGCGAAAAAATTATCACATATGTGCTAGTTGTCGACAACAATTAGTTATTAATGGCAGACAATATGTTAGTATTCTTTAAAGCGTATTAGTAGCAGTCAATTGTTGTCGACAACGAGTCGAGCAAACACAATTTTTTTCTATCGATTTGATGTGAGGTCAACGTCGTCATTCGTAATAAGCCAGATTAATTGAAATTTTTTTTTTTGGTATTATAAATTTTAAACTAATTTGTGGCATTCGATACGGATCGAATTTTTTTTTTATATATAATTTATATTGAAATTTTGTTCGACATCGATTTCATTTGCTCTTTTTAGACAGTTTTATGTGGTTCGAGCTCGCAGTTTGTTCGAAATACAAGTGCCTGATTTTACTATTAAAATTATCTTCTTGGCATCAGCGATCTAAAATTACCACAAAAGAGAGAAAAGCAAAAAATTTTTTTTTCACAATTTTTTTTTTTCCTAAAACTTCAGCGTAAGGGAAAATCCTTGAGGCACTGCTACACGTTCAATATATATTGAACGCTATCCAGTATCGCGATTTTTATTGAACGTGTAGCATGCAGTACACGATGGATCGCGATCCATATCGCAGAATGGCCTAAAATATGAAATCCAGATCGCGGATCGCGTGATAAATACTGAACGTGTAGCATTTTCATGATATTATATCGCGATACGTTAACCCTTAATAGCCTACTGGTCCCAACCAGGTATTTGTTAAATTTTTCAGGTAAATAGAAATTGCGAAGAAAGTTGTAGAGTAAAATATGTTTAGAATTGCAAGTTTTATAACATTGATTTTTTTCCGCCCAAAAGAAAAAATCAGGCTATTAAGGGTTAATAAAAAAAAAAGTTTATTACATTTGTGTAAAGTTTGTTTTAAAAGGGTAATGGCAGAAGATAACGAAAGCGAAAGTGTTCTGTGGGTGGAATCGGAATTAACGATCGAAAAAATTATTTTCAAAGACTTCATTTTTAATGTGGAGGCATTGCCGGGTTTGTGGAACTCCTCCGCTAAAGCTTTTTTTGTGGTTTTCTCGCGCCATTTTTTTAATAAATGATCCGCACAGCTCAAAAATAACGTAAATACTGACGCGATAAATATTGAACATGTAGCATACGCTCGTGATCCATCAATCCATTAAAATGGATTGCGATCCAAATATCACAATATATATTGAACGTGTAGCAGTGCCCTTAAGGACTAAAAAGAGCAGCAGCTTCGTTTTCATAGAAAATGCTAGCACATTGACTTGAAGTCAATTGTTTTTAATATAAAAAAAAAGAAAACTTGATTTGCACTTGAAATTGTTTGATTTAATTGCTTTGCTTTTGATTAGAAAAGTAATAAAATATTAACTATATTTATATTTAGATAAAGGAGTTTTTGTGTGTATATTTAATTAGCATATATATTACCCCCTATTCTCTAACTACTTCTCAATGTCACGTCAAGACAGTCTCAACATAAACAAGCCTCCTGGGCCGGATGGCATTCCAGCACTGGTCTTGAAGCAGTATTTTTTGACGCTAGCGCGTCTATTGGCTAAGCTGTTCAGCGCATCGCACCACGCCGGTAAATTTCCAATGTGCTGCAAGTTAGCCAATGTAACGCCGATCCCTAAGAAAGGAGAGGCGCAATACCCCGAAAGGGCTCTGTTCCATCTCCTACTCTCTTCCTCATCTTTATAAATGACCTTCTATGTCAAACTTCAAACCCTATCTACTCTTTCGCGCATGATAGCAGCAATAACCATTCTTTCACGTTCAACAGCCGGCCAAGCCTGGAGGAGATTGACGCCAGAAGACCAAGGCGAATTCATACCAGGTGGCCTTAGTTCAGAAATTGGTGATCAGCTGTTACCAAGGCAAAATTATTGAACTGTCAAAAGTGTTCTTCTGGTTTTTCGTTTTTGTGTGCGGCTATTGTTTTTTCCAAAGCATTTCATTTGACAGTTCAATAAATTCTACACAGAGTTGCATAAGTGAGTTCACCTTGTATGAATTCGCCTTGCCAGAAGACAAATGATGAATGAGTGGCTCACTAGTGATCTCTTGTCAATCTCTGAATAGGGCCCCGCGAATAAGGTTAACTTTAATCCTCATAACTGCCATCCCTAAATCAGGACGGCAAGCGTTTTTTAGCTGTCAAAAGTTCTCATGTCCATACATTTTGTATGGAGCATACCGAAATAACGCGTCGGCAACGCTTTGCTATTGGGAAATCCGATTTTGACAGAGCGTTTTCTAATGAAGTTAGTTGCAAAAGAAAACATTTGTAACCAGAGAACAAGAGCATAAATTTACAAAAGTGAAATAAATAATAACAGAAAAAATTTGTGCACTTCGTATTAGAAAATGGAGGTAAGAAAATATGATTATATACATACATACATATGTATGCACGTTTGTAATTTGTACAAAATTTCAATAACAAAATCACAAATGTCGTCCGTCCAGCTGTTAAAATAATCAGGGTTGTTTAATTTGTTTGTTTGATAACCCTGTTTTTATTGGTTTTTGACATAATGTTGCCGCTTTTGTTTAGGTATGGCATTTCAGCGTTAAAGCTCAGCGAAAAAAAACGTTCTGCTTTCCGCCCGTATTTAGGGATGGCTGTAAGACGCAGTGCTGCGTGCTTACGCATAGGCGGCTGGTAGAAGGTTCTGCGCCATCCGTGTCTATGGATGGTATAGGTATTGGGGAATCGGAAGCTCTTGATGTTCTTGGTATAAAAATGCAATGTGACGTTCGATGGACCGATCACATGTTTCATATTTCAAAAGAAGCATTCAAGTGCCGCGGCTTTTTAAGATGGTGTAAGACATACTTCACGCCATCTGATCTCCTCAATATGTATACCACCTACACACATCCGACCTAAGATGGAATACAAGTCTCCTGTATGGGCCGGTGCTTCAAAGTCTATTTTGAAGTTGCTCGACCGCATACAAGAGAGAGGAGAGAGAGAGAGCGAAGAGGTTCATCGGTGACAGTAGGGTAGCCAACTCTATTGACTCACTGGAGCATCGATGCAACATGGGATGTGTTTCACTGTTCTAACGATACTACAACGGACTGTGTTCTGTTGAAATAAGGGAGCTTGTGCCCGAAAACCGTTTATTTTTGCGAGCTACCCGCTCTTTACCCAGGGCGCATCCTTTTGTGGTTGAGTTGCCTGTGAACCGCACCACCACGCATTACAGAGATAATTCGTTCTTTGGCCGAAGAGTTCGTATGTGGAACAAACTTTCAGCAGAGGTCTTTCCTACCAATTTTAACTTGGGGAGGTTCAAATCGAACGTCCACAAATAATACTCCCTCTATCCTCCTTCCCATAACCAACTTTCCCAGCTCTGGCACAATGCATCGCATGTGGAGGGGTCATTCCCTGACTGCTGGTCCAAGAAACATAAATAAAAAATATAAAAAATGAAACAATTACATTCTCGCTGCGGACAACAGCTAATTACTACTCACAGTCTCTAGTTCTGTTCCAAGTAATTTCGGGCAAGTTTGGGTTAATGAGAGTAAAAAGAAAATTACTCTCTCAAAGTGCAAAATCTACCCAAATTTGCTGGAACACAAAAAACCATAATTGTATCTTTTGAAAAACTAGTGCTGCTTACTTTTTAAATTAATTTTTATTTTAGTGGTTTTATACACTGAATAAGGCTCAACATCATGAAATGAAAGATTAGCATCATTGTAAATATAACATGTCGTCTTCATCAGACTCACTTGATGTGTCCATAAGTTGTTCACTAATCTGGAAAAGCATTTTTGCATATTAAACAAAGGGACAAATAAGCGCAAATGTACTAACAACTTCAAGTTTTTTTGAAAAATCTTCCATTTTCCTTTTAACCAATTTTCAATTAACAACTTCTTTCCTTTATTTGTAAATTTTCTTTTTACTTTTTCATTTTCAAATGTAAACAAAAAACAGCTGATAATATAATTCTTGCCCAAACTTAACCAAAGAAATAGTTCGGGCGACTTTGGACAGGAAATAAAAAAAATTACTCTCTCATTTTCTCTCAAAATTGCACAAAAATTGTTATCTGGAACGCATTTGGGTAACTTTGGGCGAGTTCGGGCTGCATCTGGAACACAGCTTCTGATTATTTTCCAAGGCCTAGAGAATAAAGTAATTAAATGTTGAGGAAACAAGTATGCAAATGTTTTAGTTTTGATATTGTCTCGACGTGAGGTTGACAAATAGTTACAGAATAAGAGGGATATTTCTAAAAATTAAATTTAAGTGAGTTTAAACTAAATTTTTCTTTCAAGAAACTAGTTTCAACCGAATTATTTATTTTTAGAGGCTCTTAAGCTTTCTATACTTTATGTTTTTTTTTTAAATTTAATTTGTTAATTTAATAGCTAATTTTATGTTGCTTAATTTATTTTTTCTATATATTTATAATTATATATATTTGTTTGCTATGTAACAAGCGTTGCTTGAAAATTTATATTTAATTTTGATATCTGATATTTTAATGTTAAATTTGTTGCAGTTATTTGTGGTCCAATAGGATATTTACGTTTCATAAGTTTACTACTACAGAATTGGAAGTTTTCTCTTAATTTGATTAAATCACTATATTTTAGTTTCATATTAACAATATTTTACAAATGATATGATTTGTCTTCAATTCAACTCTACAACTTTAATTTAAAAAACAAAAAAAAAAAATTGAAGATTTGGTTTATAATTAAAAAAACTCCAACTTAAAAATTGTAATAAAAATATTTTATTATGCCATGAAATTTACATTTTCAGAACAGCCGATAGCTAATAAATTTTTTTAAATATTATTTACGCTTCCCTATTTACACAAGCTGTTGAAATTCAAAACTGTACATCGGGCTTTTACCATTGTGTCGGTTCCACTATGTGGTAAAATGTCGCGCTAATGGCATTTAAAACAAACCCATGATTCTGAAACTGAAACATTTCGGAATAGGCTTTAAATTTATAAGAAATATTTTCAGAATTTATATAGAATAGCTGATCTATACCACAAACCACACATAAACAATTTTCCTTCTCAGATGTTTTCTATTATTTTTTTAATTTTGTATATCAAAAGAGACTGCTGGATTGATATAAAATTGGACTTGCTTGATTTTGCTGTAAGCAGAACTGAAACTGAAAGTTTGAGCTGGATCGCCCTTAAATTATGTATTTTAAAGTTATATGACTTGAGCAGGGCTCGGAGAAGTGGCGACTAAAGGTTTTTTTTTTTTTTTTTTTTAATAAAAAATGGTTAGATCATCCGATGTTTTTAGTTTAGCTTTACATCGTTTTCGATGTTTGGAAAAATTCAAAAAGTGAAATAAAGTCATATGTCATAAGCAGGGATCGCAGAAGTACCTTCTAAAAGGTTTTTTTAATGGAACTGAAACTGACAGTTTTCTAAAGGATTTTTTATGTTTTTTCTAAATAAAAAGTGGCAGAAGTACCGTCTAAAAAGGTTTTTTAATCGCCTTTAAATTATATTAAAGTATTTTAAAGTCATATGACTTGAGCAGGGGTCGGAGAAGTCCCGTCTAACGGATTTTTTTTTCAAATTAAAAAATGGTTTGATCATACGTTGTTTTTAGTTTAGTTTCAGATCGTTTCCTATATTTGGAAAGATTCACAAAGTGAAATAAAGTCATATGTCGTAAGCAGGGATCGCAGAAGTACCGTCTAAATTCTTTTTTAATGGAACTGAAACTGAAAGTTTTCTAAAGGATTTTTTATGGTTTTTCTAAATAAAAAGTCACAGAAGTACCGTTTAATCGTCTTTAAATTATATTAAAGTATTTGAAAGTCATATGACTTGAGCAGGGGTCGGAGAAGTCCCGTCTAACGGATTTTTTTTTTTCAAATTAAAAAATCGTTTGATCATACGTTGTTCTTAGTTTAGTTTCAGATCGTTTCCTATATTTGGAAATATTTACAAAGTGAAATAAAGTCATATGTCGTAAGCAGGGATCGCAGAAGTACCGCCTAAATTCTTTTTTAATGGAACTGAAATTTTTCTAAATGATTTTTTTTTTTTTTCAAAATAAAAAGTGGTTTGATCATACGTTGTTTTTAGTTTAGTGTTAGATCTTTTCCGATATTTTGAAAGAATCTCGCACGTTGCTAAAATAAAATGGATTCAATTTGGCGACTGATTTCCCAGACAAATTTCCATGCCAATTCGGAAGCTTCTTCGCATTTGAAACTCCTTTCAATACTTGGTTATTGGAAATAAACGCCTTTTGGGCAAAATTGGGTAAAATTGTGGTTATACCAAAAAATTTATTTTTTGCAAAGAGGTACTCCTTTCCTAAAAAATTGGTCAAAAAATTGTAGCCTCAATTCTGTTCTGATCAAAATAAAACACTGGATATCGAAACCGATCTATTCAGAAAACAAAATTGACGGAGGCTGACGGAAAATCATGGCTAAAATTTTTGAAAACTGTTTTTATAATACTTTTTTTCTCCGTACCATTTTTATAATTGACGTTTTAGTTTGAAAAAATTTTTATTCTATTTTTTTTTACTGTAGCAGCTTAAAGCTTCTATATAAATAAGAATCGCGAAATATTTATTTATATGAATTTACAGTTGAAGAGGTGTTTAAAAGCTTTTGGTATGAGAGCTTGAAAATCCTCAAAACAAAAGTTTAGTTTATGGAGCTTAAAGCTTAAAAGTTTGCAACCTATTCAAATAAAATATTCATGCAACTACTAAAATTAAATACATATTCTAAGAATCTTTTTAAGTTTAAATTTTTTTTTATCAAAAAGCTCTTTAAAAAAGCTTTTAAGCTTAACATAAGATATAACGAAATATGAATTTTGAAAAGAATATACATTTTAATTGTGCTTAAAAGCAAAACCAAACAAAAAAACATTTAAGCTTTTAGCTTTTTTTTAAATTAAAGCTTAAAATTTAAGCAAAATGCTTTCACTAAAATAAGTTCGTAAAATACTTAAAATTTTAAGTTTAAAAAAAATTTATACATTTAAAGAGCGAGATTAATTGACTAGTTTTTTAAAATACATAATCTAAAATTGTGAAAATCCAATCTCTTAAGATTTCAGACCGCCTTTTTAAGGCAAAAAGCTAAGATTCCTTTTAATTGTTGGGGTTTTAATATTCTGTATAGATATTATTCAACAAAGCTCTGATTCCCTTAGCAAGAATAAGAAATAGAAAAAAAAGATATGTTAAGTTTTAGTAAAAATATAAGCAAATTTTTAAGAAAACGAATTGGCGAAAATTTTCAGTGACTAAAGTATTTGTTGGAAAATTTTCTACTGCATATTATTTACTAAACATTACAAAATTTTAAGAGCTTTTGAGTGGGAAGTGAATATTCAAAGCCATTTATTTTCTTAATTTGACAGGAAAAAACTTCGCAACTTAAGAAATGCTTTTTTTAGCAAAAAAAAAAAAGCTTTTTATCAAAATAATTTTGCTTTCATATTTAATACAAATCTTATTATAAAAAATTACAAATTAATGCATTTATTGTCCCTGTAATACATATAAAGCTCTTTAGCTACACGAGTATAATTAATATTAATTTAAAGAAAAAAAAAGTTTGTATATCAATAACTAAACTAACATTTTCATTCATGTCCCTGACTTCATAGCATTCATTCAACTAAATTCCATTATTACATTTACAAAAACTGCTTGATTTTCAACCCACAAAGAAACTAAATAATTAAATAAATATTACCAACAAAATAATACAATATATTTTATTGAACAAAATCATAAAATCAAATGAAATGAAATAATAATCCAATGAAGTTTGCAAAATAATTTTAAAAGGAAAATCAAAGGAAGGCAGAAGAAAAAAGTAAAAACTCAAAATGCTTGAATTGGTCTATAAAGACCTGTGTAGCCACATAGTCTGGCTCTAAGGGCAGGTATTAAAACGGCAGCTGATGTTATGTCCTTTAACAAATCGGCACATTCACAAACCAACAAATACATTTTATCGCCTTTTTGTGAAGTACTTTTATGTAGAGCAATGCGCCTTAAACCAGCAGCACGCGGCAGATATCTGGGGAAAGGCAAAAAAAAAAGATACACAAAATTAAAAGAATAATTCTATTGTAAAAAAAAATGGATAATAAATGTTTCATTGGTCATGGATGGCCGAATATGACGAGTGACATAAACAGGAAGTTCTCTTTAATTTTTTTATTCTACTTCTATTTATTTCTTCTTTTTTTTCTCTGAAACCAATCAAAGATTTTCTTTTGGTTACGGAAAACAGTCACTCGTCAATACAGAGATTTCTGTATTCGTTACAAAATATTTGTTTTAGGTGTTTTCCTTTAACAGGGGAGGGCTTTACATGCTTACCTATACAACATTCTGGCACCTGTCCAGTACAGCCAATTTTTTTCAAACCTCTCGCCATCATCTCCCTCGAAAACCTTTAAAGAAAATAAAATTTACAGCTGTATTAGAAATAAGAAATTTAAAGCCAATTTAAAGGTCTTAAAGAAGGAAAAATTACTTTTCATTTTCGAGCTTTTGTTATGGACCCCTTGTTTTTTTTTTCAATTTATTATTGTTTTGACTAACAACTTTTGCAACTGTTTTAGTTTAATCAAATATTTTTTTTAGCTTTTTGAAGTTTTTTTAACACAAAAGCTTTTCAAAGCTTTTATTAATATAATTGAAAGCTTTTTTAAAGCTTAGATTAAATTGATCGCATTAGTGTCCTATTTAAGTTGTTTATTTTTTCTTTGAATTTACTTCCTTATTCTAAATATAAAACGTTTAATGATTTTCTTAAAGCTTTTTTGGCTTCAAAAATATACAGATTTTTAAAGATATATTGAATATTTTTGTAATATGTAATTAAAGCTTTTCATAAAGCTTTTGTATACAATTAATGAAAAATTGAAGCAGAAGGGTTTAATTAAAATTTAAAACAAGAACTCACGTAAAAGCTTTTACAGAAGACGTGTTTGGCAGAAAATGAAAAACATTTTCTTAGCAATTAGTTAAAGCTTTTCTTCAAAGCTGGTATTATAAAGGCATGTTAGCTAAAAGTTTGCATTTTTACGCGATTTGCGTTTTTTAAAAAATGTCCTATAATTTATTAAAATTTTAAACAAGGGAAAATTATTAAAAAAAGTTATTGTTGAGAATATTATTTTATTTTTAAAATACTTTATTTAATTTTACTAAGAAATTGTTGTAGGGAATGTTTGTTTTGAAAATTTATTTAATTATTTATTTATTTAATTTATTAGAATGTGTGCAAAATCTTATAAGAAAGCTTTTTACAAAAGCTGTAGTAATATATTTTTTCAAATCTTTAACAAATATGTTTTAAAATTTTGTTTATTAATTAAATAAGCTGTTTTTGAAAGCTTTTAATATTATGAAAGCTTTCTCAAGCTTTTCCTAAAATTCAGCCCAGACTGTTGAAAAATGTTTCCCTAGTCTTTGAATCTAATCTATTTTTGCGTACAATTTTCTTCATATTCCTAAAAAGCTGCTAAAATGCTTTTATTAAAGCTTGCACTTAATTATTTATTTTAAGCGTTTCCGAAAGCTATACTTAAAGCTTTCTAAAAAACGCTATTAAAAGAAATTTCGTTAAGCTTTTCATGAAAACCAATTTCCATTTACAATTACATAAAATAAAATTACCTTGAACACCGATATAATATAACCGGTTGCTGGAGTTTGTGACTTTTTCAAGCTGCCCGATTCGTTAGGGGAAAATTGTAAAGGGGGGCGACATATAGCAGCCACTTCGCTGTACAAATCTAAAGTGTGAGCGGCAGTGTATCTAAAAATAAAAGTATTATTTAAAAAAGAGTGCCAACAAACTGCTTCGCCAAGAACTGACTTTAAATTTTTTGGCTCAAATTTCGATAACGATGAAACTCTTATGCCCGTATAAAAGTTTGTGGGATCCGTTTGTGTTGTATTTATCAGGTAGTAGGCGATAAAAGGAAATTCCGCTACAAATAACAAAAAATTAACAGTGTTTCAAATACTTACGCCTGCCGTACTTACAACACTTTTCCATGTTGGCCAATAGCATGCCGCCGACGGCAGTATTTGCCTGCTGAACTTCAGACAAAAGCTCTGAGGCCACAGCTCGTTGTTTAAGTAAAGGATGTGCTAATGGCGATTCTAAAACCGGATCAATTGGTTCCAGAGGGCTCATCAAATGCACCAGTATGCACATTTTCGGATCAGAAACTTCCAGGACACTAAGAGGACTAGCCGGTTTGGTGGCAGGGCCTTCAACAGGAGAAGTCGGTAGCTGACGGAAGAACAAAAGGTATAAACCAAATAAAAAAGAAACAAACAAAAAATAAAAGGCAACACTCACCGGTATGCCAGCGGGCAAAAATCGATCTACACTATGCACCGGAATAATGAAACAGTCGCGATCTAAAGTGGCCAGCGATATTGGCTCGGATCTGGAACAACTCACTGTTAGACCGTTATTAGCACCTCCGGTGGCATTGCCCGCACCACTGCCACCACTGCCTGCAGCAAAACCAGCTGAAATATTTATTAACCCAAATTAGTATGTATTTGAATAAAAAAAGCTAAAGTTAAGCTTAAAGCTATATGAGTATTAAAATAACAAACTAAAAGCTTTTACTACTACGGCTCCTTTCTTTTCTGAAGAAGTTTTTTTTTCAAAGTTAGTACAAAATAACAGTATTGTGTTAATGTCAAAAAGCCTTTAGTGGTTTTTAATAAGGTTAAGCTTTTAATAACTTTTAAGTACAGCTTTCTTGTTCTTGTGTAAAAAGCTTTGTGTTTAGTGATAAGCAGAAATTTTTTTCGATGTGCAACGTTTTTCAACTAATGAAACTTTGTTTGAAAATTTTTTTCGCAAGAATGGGGAAAAACAAATTTTAAGTATTTTCTATTTATAAATCGCAATCATTTAAATATTTAAACAGTCAATTTTTCTCAAAATCTCTCAGAAGAATAACAAATTATTTGTTAATATTGAAAAAATAAACTTTTGTTATAGACAATATGTTGTATAAGCTTCTTTCAAAAATATTGTAATTAAAAGCTTTCAAGTTTATGTTATATGATACTTTTTTTTATTAATAATTCATTTACAGAAGTTATTTTTTTTAATAATATTGAAGTAGCTCAATCCCTTGCTAAGCAGGACTATATTAATATCTTTTTATGGAAGCTTTGCTGGAAAGCTTTTTTATGAGAACTTTTGAAAAAAGTGTTGTGTTATTCGTTATTATTTTTAGAACTTGCTATGCGTTTTCTTCAGGCATTTTTAAGCATTTGAATAGCTGGGCATAGGCTTTTCTAAAATTCACTTTAATTAAAGCCTTTTTCACGACTTCGAAGCTTAATTTTTCCTCACATCAGTTTGTTTAATTAATTTTAATTATTTTGAGTTTTATTTATATAAAATAAATTGTTTTCATATTCTGCAACTGTTTCTTTTTTTTAACAATTGCGTTTGGCTTTTCTACGGTTTCTTATTTTTTTTATCAAATTTAATTTTTTTAGTTTTTTGTAAAAAACTAAAAGGCTTTTTTGGTGATAATTTAATTTGATTTCTTTGTTCCCATATGATATTCTTATGTTTCTAACACATCTTGCATACTTAGTTCTGTTAAAGCTCTAATTTGAAATATTAATAAGACTTTCTTTTCGAGTTTATTTTTTTATACCCTCCAAAAAATAATATGGAGCGTACATTCACTTTGTCATTATGTTTGCAACGCAGCGAAATATCCGACCCCATAAAGTATATATATTCTTGATCAGTGATGAAATCTAAGACGATCTGATCATGTCGGGCCGCAATGACAAAGTATATACCCTCCAATTCTTTTTTGGAATAAATCTTTATAATTTTTACAAATTTGTTTCACTAACGCAAAGTGATTTACAAAATCATGTCCTATATATATTTTATCCGAAAGACAGTAAAAGTACATATTTAATAGAATTACACCAAGTAGCCACAATAGATGATGACGACCAGCTTTAATTTCAAAGATTTTTAATGAAATTGTTGTTAAAGCTTTTAGGCCTAAAGCTTTTAAGTGCAGCAACACTGTTTTTGAAAATATATTATTTTGTTAATAAACAAACGAACATGTAAATATGATTTTTAGGACATTTACTACACATTCACAATATGTTTAGGCCAGCTGGGTTAAATCGGGGGAAGGGGGCGGGAAGATCATTTTATCACAGTTATTTTAAGTGCCAAAAAAAAAAACAAAACGCAACGAAATTTTTTAGTTAGAAAAATGTTGAGTTAATTTTTTATAAAAAAAAAAATTATTTATTTTTTTTGGTTAAGAACAGAATAGACAACAAATTTTTGGGGGTTGAACAAATTCAAACCTTGCCTAGCAGCAGTGGACGTTGTGGGCAAACCCGTTGCCCCCGCGCTGTTCGTTTGTGTTTTAAAAAGACTGCGGCTGCTGTTAGGCGTGTTAAATTGTTGGCTGTTGTAGATGTTGCTGGCATTTAGGTTCATATTGCTGGTGTTGTTGGTGTTGTTGCTGGTGTGGGCAGAGATAGTGAAGTTGATGTTGCTGTTGCTACTGGTGCTGCTGTTCCATCTTAAAAGCGATACTGAGGGTTTGCGATCAACTAAAGGCTGAGGTGCATCCATTTCATGCTGCATGGTGGGCACTGAAAGCGTTGTGGCGGCGTTGCTGTATGATTGTGTATAAGCACCTGTAAAGCCACTGCAACGTTCTGCAATGAGTTGTTGTTCTGTTGATTTTATTTTTAATTTTTTTTTTGTGTTTTGTTTTATATATTTTCATATTTATACGCACATACGTGTATTTGGATTTTGTTTGGTTGGGGTAGAATTTTAGTTGGGCGCGGCAAACGGGGAGGAAATAAGTTTTCGAAAAATTTAGTTCAAAAAGATACATTTAGGTGAGTAAGTGCAAGTGGCTGCGTGTGTGCGTGTGTGTGTGTGTGCGTATGTGTGCCAAGATTGCAGGCGAGTGTGTCAGGGTGCAGCAATTAGTCAAATTTACTTTAGCCTGGTTAATACTGTTAGTGTGTTTTATTTATAGCCATTGGGATTGGGTTTTAGGAGCCATTTTTATTTGAAATATCTATGCCATTTCTAATGAAATTATGTGCTCATGTTTTAAATTAGCGTAAACTTCACATGGTTTTTTCTTCTTTCAACATTCTTAAAAACTTACATGGAGCCATTTGCTTAAACGTTTGCTTTTTTTTCTTGTTAAATTTAGTAAAAGTTGTTATTTACTTTTGTTCAAATGAAATTAAATTATTATATTTTTAATTTGCTAAAAATATTTGATATTTTTTTTTTTATTAGTTATTCATTCTCTAGTTTTGCTGTTATAAAATACAAAATTGTTAGTTTTACGTTCACCCCGCTGAAGCTTGCCGCTGTTTATTTTTAATTTTTTATAAACATTATTTTTAGTAACATTTTCATTTTCCATTTCATGGTTCATAAATTAAGTTAAACATTAAAATCTTTATTTACATGTAGTTTTAGTAAGGAATTTTGGAAAGTTTGTTGTTGTTGTTGTTGTTTAATTGGCATATTGCAGGTGGTTTTGTAGTTGTTGTTGGTAGGTGATGAAGAAGAAAAATGGAATGCTGTTGGCTCCCCTTAAATTTTTTTATCATTCAATATTTTTATGTCACAATATTTAAGGCATTTTAGTTTTTTACAGTGGGAGGCAAAAATTTACCATTTACTGCTTTCGAATAAGACAGAACACCACTGATTTTGTTGCCGGGTATTCATTAGAGAGAGGAAAATTATCGATTGTGCTGCTATCGAAATATTTCGATTTACATTTACCATTTGCTGCCTTCGATTAAGACAGAACAACACTAATTTTGTTGCCAGGGGGAAACAATCGATAGTGTCACCATCGAAATATTTCGATAGTTCGAATATATATATATATATATATATATATATATATATATATATATATATATATATATAGATATATATATATATATATATATATATATATATATATATATATATATATATCGATTCAAAACTATCGATATATTGACGATACTTTCGCGATAGTATCAAAATTTTTTATTTCTCATATATTGCATTCATTTGCACTTAAATTACAAAAATAAATATTGAAAAAAAAGCAGAGATCTAATCGCGGCATTCGGTATCGTTCGAAATTTGTATATCAATTTTATTGAAATTTCAATCGCCGCAATTATTTCTCCAGCTTGGCTGAATATTTTCAAGTAAATTTTACGATTTTGTAGAACAATTTATAGACAGCACTGTTTACCTCTTGCTATCGATAGTGATTAAAAAATATCGATTGCTTTTAAATATTAATCGATTGCAATGTAAAACCATCGATATCCAAAGCAAAGAAAATAACCATCAATAGTGCTATCGATAGTTTTTTACCTCTAGTATTTATAAAATTTAAATGCACATATATTCGAGCTTTTTGTACGATCAATAGTTTTGCAGATGATTTAGAAATTTACTGCAAACATAATTTAACAAAATTAATTTTTTTTGTGATTACAAATATCGATCGCTTTTAAATATTAATCGATTACAAAGTAAAGTCATCAATAGTCACGAAAAAACTATCGATAGTGACATCGATTGTTTTCCACCTCTGGTATTCGTGGCGACATATAAAATTTAATTGCAAATCTTTTTGTATTGATGCTGCCGATCAAAATTTTTGTTTGATCAATAGGTGTTTAGGGAGATATTGAAAAATTTATTTTTTTTTCTTCTATTGATTAGAGAATATCGATTGCTATTAAATATTATCGATTAAAGAATAAAGTCATCGATAGTTATAAAAAAATATTGATAATTTTCCATTTCAGGTATTCGTGGCGACATATAAAATCTAATTATAAATCTTTTTGAATTGATGCTGCCGATCAATAGTTTTTAAGATCCTTAGAAAGTTATTGCAAAAAAAATTTTAAAAATCAGTATTTTTGCCTTCTTCTAGTTTGAGAGTTGCCGTGTTAATTATAGTGATATTTGTAAAAGACAAACAACCGAATTGTGTAGCCCGGTGAGTTCGTATAAACACAAATCGAAATGTTTTGAATGAAGAAATTATTAAAATACTTGTGCTATTTCTTAATAATTTTTTAATGTAAAATACAGCATTTTAGCAAATAATCGTTATTTGGTATTGAAATGTATTTTTTATTTTCATAAAAACTATGTGTATCGCAACGAATTTTTTACAAAACAATAATAATAATAATAATATTCAACGTATCAGCTGTTTAACCTTAAACACATTCACGACAGCAGGCTACCGACTACATGGCTACAAGTGCCGCTAGCAACAATTGTCGATAAGGTACTTAATTATTTTGAACGCGGCAGCTAAAAACGTAAACATCTAATTTAAGTGATGCCACTTTCATATATAAAAATAAAAACGCCTATTCTAAATCGATTTATACATCGAAATAAAACTAAAAACAAATCAATTTATTGGTTAACAAAATTTCAAAACTCAATAACACTCACAATGGCTGAATAAATTTTAAAGATTTATATACCAATAAAAGCCCATTTTAGGGTACTTTGAAATGATATCCATATCACTTATATTCTAAGAGTTCTAACCACTAAAAAGTAAAAGTTTTGAACCTCGTTAACTCGGAGCCAAGAGACATCGCCGAAAAAAGTTACATAATCTTCTTTATTTTCTTATGCACTTTTTACTTTCAACAATTTTCATGTTCTTGAGCAGTTAAAAAAAAATTAAACACTTATATATTTAACACTTTTTATTCTGTTAGCACCACTGATCTGTTTAATGTCACCTACGAAAATAGGAATTAATTTAATTCGACTACAACCATAAAAGTAAAACGGATAACAACTTGCCGTGTAGCCGGGAAAATAATAATTTCCATATAAAGTTATGAATTCTATTTCTGACAAGTTGTCGCCGGTAGCTTGTCGTCGTGAATGTGTTTAAAGCATAATGGTTAAAAAACAGCTGTATTAAATATTATTGGTTAAATTATTGCTTTTAGCTGGCTAAAGACTGTAAACTTAGGCCTAAAAAAGATATTGACATTTCAGTTTAAAAATTAAGAGGTAAGCGTTGCCAGATGTTATATTGCCGATTAGCGTTATTTATCCCTTATTCTATTATTGTACACATCGAATACTTTTTCTGTTTAATTTATTAAAAAAAAAAAAACGTTTGTATGAAAATGTGCATTAATAAATAACAAACTTCAAATGCTCTTTGCCGATTTTGTTCGCTTGCTATGTAATAGCCAGCAGTGCAGGCATGCAAGTGCATGCTTATGAAACTCAATAACGAGCGTGAACAATTTCTATTTTTTTTTATACAAAACAGTCTTTAAAAGCAGTTTAACCACGCCTCCTCTTTTTTGAGTCTAATCGCTTAACGCTCTAATTGTGCAGCTGTTGCAATTATAAATGGCAACATTTAAGCTGTTCTCTTTTTCTTCCCAAAACTGGCAATTAACCCATCATTTAGCCAGAGTTATTAAAAGCGTTTTCTTAAACAAGTTAATGGCAATAAAAGATTTACGGCATCCTTTCTTCTCTTCTACACCCCCAGCAACTACAGTTTAGTGGGCTGCATTGTTAATGCGCTGTACTCTTTAACTTTTCTTTTCAATTTTCTTTGTTTTTTTTTTCTTTAATTTCTTTTTTGAAATGTGTTAATGGCCAAGTTTTCTGTTGTTGTTAATAACTTTTTGCTTAATGCAGTGTAGCCCTTTTTCACGCTTTTGTATTTTGTTTTTTACAAATTATTAAGACAAGAAAGTACAAAAATGTGTATAATTGTGTTTCTAGCTGTATATCTTTGTATGTTTTATGTGTGCGAGCGCCTACCTTCGCCCACTTCATAGCCGGGACGACTGGGTGCAAAGAATAGATGCGTCCTATAATGTATATCCTCCGGCTGCGATGTGAGACCCAAATCACGTGAACGTTTTGTACGATTGGCTTTTGTTTGCAACTTATTACCGCCACCACCGCCGGTCTTACCGCTGGCACCCTCGCGAAAATTCTTGCGAAACATTAAATTCATGATTGTAATTGTAATTTGAAATCAGCCAAAGTATTTATTTTCCAATTTGTTTTTGTGTTGAATGTTTATTGTTTATTGATACTGTTCTTTGAATAAACTGAACTAATTATTTATTATTGTAACTGGATTTGTTGTTACGTGTTTTGTTGTTTTGGATGTTTATGTTGTTGTTTTTGGTTGTTTTAAATGTTTGTGTTATTGTTTTTGTTGTTAGTGAATTCTTTCATTTATTTCTTCTGAAGGTCTTGGACTTTTATAAAATGACTTTTTAAACTTCTTTGCGTGTTCAAGTGGGTTTGTGTGATTTTTTAATTTCTTCAATATGCCAAGAGCATTATTTTGTATTAAGAATTTTTTGTTTATTTATTCTTAAAATTATTCTTACAAGCAACAGTTTACATTAAATGTAAATATTTCGTAGACCAATTGGAAACTTTCCCTTAAGCAAAATTCTATAAAAATATTTTTTTCTGGCAACGTTGTTTGTGGCAACACTGTTAACATTATGTCATAATTTTTTCCGCTATCAGAAAAGTAAATCTATAAAAATCATGATTAGACTTGATTTTATAACAATAAATTTCTTGTGGAAAAATAACATCTTTAATTGTGGCAACACTGTTAACATTATGTCATAATTTTTTCCGCTATCGGAAAGGTAAATCTATAAAAAATCAAGATTAGACATAATTTTATAACAATAAATTTTTTAGGGAAAAATAGCACCGTTAATTGTGGCAACTTTGTCGCCATGTGGCAACACTCTTAACATTATGTCATAATTTTGTTCGATATTATAGAGGTAAATCCATAAAAAATCATGATTGGACATAATTTTATAACAATAAATTTTTTAGGGAAAAATATCGTCGTTGATTGTGGCGACATTGTCGACATGTGGCAACACTATTAGCATTATGTCCTAATTTTTTCCGCTATCATATAGGTAAATCTATTAAAATCATGATTAGACATGATTGTTTAACAATACATTTATTGGGGAAAAATAGCACCGTTAATTGTGGAAATATTGCTGTCATGTGGCAACACTGTTAACATTATTTTTTTCCGCTATCAGAAAGATAAATCTATAAAAAATCATGACTTTATAACAATACATTTTTTGGGGAAAAATAGCAGCGTTAATTGTGGCAACATTTCTGCCATGTGGTAACACTGTTAACATTATATCACAATATTTTCCGCTATCAGAAAGACAAATCTATAAAAAATCATGATTAGACATGATTTTATAACAATAAATTTCTTGGGGAAAAATAGCATCGTTAATTGTAGCAACATTGCTGCCATGTGGCAACACTGTTAACATTATGTCATAATATTTTCCGCTCTCATATAGGTAAATCTATTAAAAATCATGACTAGACATGATTTTGCAACAATAAATTTTTGCCATGTGGCAACATAAAAATACTGACAATTTCCAGTTGGGTGATTTATCTGCCTTTTACTTATTATTCAACAATTTAGAATGGTTTTGCTAGATTTAAATAGAAAGTAATTTTATTTTAATATGTATGCGAAGTATGTGTTGGAATGTATGCGTGAGAATGTGGAGATGGCGTGGTTAAGGAACCGGAAATGGTAAATATCCGCATTGCGCGCCTATAAACACAGTCAACAATGGTTGCGGTAGTAATAAATGTGCTAGTTGAATGTGTGTGTGTGTGTTTAAATCTCATTGTATATGTATTTGTATACGTAAGTGCAAGTTTTAGTTTTCTTGCCAAATTATTAAAAAATTAATGCCTCTAACAGGAACCACACATTTACACGGGCAACTGACATAAAACTGTTTACATGCGGTTTCATAGTGGCATGAAGTGAAAAAAATTATTACATATTTTATTTATGCAAACTGTTGCCTGTGGCCAAAAGAAGTTACAAAATTAATTAACCTGCCACTTTCAATCATAGAATTCGATTTATTTGTGTTGTTATTCGCATACAATTTGTTGGAATATTCGAAAAATCTAAATACATAAAATTCTCGGGTCACGGTATTTGTAAATGAACTACTCCGAAACGGCTTGACCGATTTTTATGAAAATTTTGATGTGTATTTTTTAGACATGAGAATAGGTCGTAAATTATATTTCGTATCGTTAGAGGTTTTCCAATAGGGCAAAAGGGGTAAAATCCTCCCCCCTACAACTTAACATGGGTATCAAATGAAAGCGATTTTTGAGAACGCAACATGAAATATAATAAAATCACTTAAAAATAGTATGGCGGACGTTTCAAATGGCGGTCTAATACTGTTTAGCTCAGCGCATGATACTCGTATATGTAGGTGTCAAGTGAAAAGAATTTTTGAGAAGGAAATATAATAAAACCATTTAAAAACAATATGACGGATTGCACAAAATATAATGAAATTTTTACAAACACTTTGTGGGACAGGCGCCGAGAAATGGTTATATGATTACTTTTTATACACCAGACAATATGAGCATTAAATTGAAGGCATTTTTAAACGGCACTACAAAATATGAAGAAATACCTAAAACAAAATATGGGACATGCCCCATAATGGCGGTAGCCCCAAAATGACGATGCGTCAAGTTTTTATACACCACATAATATGAGTATGAAGTTAAAGGGATTGTTGGTAAGGAAGCTGAGACTAAAGTATATGTAGCAAATCTAAAAGTGTTTTCACACTGCGAGGGTTTTAATAAATTCTGGTTTTAACATTAAAACCAACTGTTAAAACAGGATTTGGTTAAAACCAACTTAAAAATACTATCGAATTCGTTTTAAGTAGGTTTTACAAAATGCAACCTTGTTTTTGTCTCTTTTTGACTGTGCTAAGTGAAGTGCTGCCAAGTTCTATACAGGAAACAGCTGGTATTGTTTATGTTAATAAAAATATATAATCTGATGCCTAAAATATTTTTTTATGGTTTTTTATATATAACAACTTGATTTCCAAGAAGTTCTTCACTTTGTATACGTTGTTCCATAATTTTAAAATATTCTTTCACAAAATGTATAAGAATTTCTATTTTAGAGCGCATTTTAAAACTGTTTCTCTTTTTCCCTCAAACAAAAACTTCTACTCTACAGATTGTCAATTAAGTGTTGTAAAAATAGAGAACAAGTGCAGCAACAAATTCACACATTTCTTTGAGCGATTTAATATATTTTGCACAAATTTATTATACAGCCTGTATGTTAAAACCACAATTTGCAGTGTGAAAGCAAAATCAGCTTTAACGCTAAAACCAGGTTTTAACTTTCAGTGTGAAAACACTATTAAAACGAGATGACCATGATATTCTTCAATTTCGCAACAAAAAAACCACCAACTATTTTTCACTTTGAACCACTGTGCTTGCAACTTTGTATTAAAGAAATAACTGTTTTTTTTGTAATATTCTGACTTGAAATTATTTGCATAATCAACAAGTTTTATCACAAAATTTATGACATTTTCCAATTGTTCGAACAAAAATTCTTCTTGCCAAAAAGTTTTGCAATTCTCAAAATTTATATTCGTCATATTTATTTGGTTATTGTGAAAATTTAAACGGCACATAATTTGTTTGATGGCTTAATAATTTAATATATGGGATATATTTTACGAACTGAAAAACTATTTAATAGCACAAAATAATTTATAGGGTGTCCCAAGTATTAACACAAGATTTTAATCATAAGGAAAACCTGGTTTTTAAATATTTACCTCCTTATTCATAAAAATTATGAGAGGCTTATAAGAGTGTAATAGAGCAAATTTCATATGAAATTTTGTTTTATTACGCTGTTATTAGACTCTCATAATTTTTATGACTAACGGGGTTAGACTGTTAAAGTTCTATGGAATCATAAAGTGCACTACGACGCTGTTATTTATGAAAACTAGCCTCTACATTTTGCTGGCGTGTATGAGTTCTTCTGTCGAACTAAGAGTTAAAATTGCCACAACAAATTCCATATATTCTCATCTGTCGCCTCCTTTCATAGTTCCGGTCGAATATAACGTTTTTACTCGTTGGTTGTCAACTGACTTTAGCATGCACAGGAATATTCTGTAGTCTGAGCTGCCCATATATACGAATAAAATTTGGCGACCTACAAGAAAGCAAAAGTAAGGACAGCGTAACCGGTACTTAATGTAGAGCACGTTATTCCCTTTGACTTGACTATTTGGCAGATGGCAGCCAGCAGCCAGCTAATTTTTTAAAGAGACTTTATATTTTAATTTGTCTGCTCTAAAAATACCTGCAATACAACTGCACACTGAGAAATGCTTGCCATGTATTTTCTAACAGTGACAGCATGTCTGACATTTTACAATTATTTAAAATTATGCCAATTCCTTTCGTTTAATACTCGTGCAATACAAACAGACAACCGTCGTAAAAGTAGTTTAAAGTGTACATGACATAAATTTGGCAGCGAAATATATGAACAGAAAAAAATAAGAAAAGACAAGCTTAATATAACAAAGAATATAATAAACACTGTCATATGGAGTAAATGATGGTAAAAATTACAGATATTAAGCAGATTTTTTTGTTTTGCAAATATGCAGCAGCACAATTATGAACAATAAAAATATTGTAGTCGTACGTTGGGTTGAAACGAGGTTGTGTTCAACAAAATAAGAAAACAAGTAAAAACGTTATATTCGACCGGGCCGAATCTTAAATACCCTCCAAATATTTAGTAAGTAAATTTAAAATGTTTAACTTGGTGGGAGAAAGAGTTCCTTTAAGACATCTCTGTACCCAATTTTAAATCTCTATTTTGACAGAGTCATTCCGGGAAGGGCCGTGGGGGAGCCGTTTCAACTCTGCAATATCAGAGAACATCTCAGCTTCTTATAGGCTTAAGGAATACAAATTGTTCAATATTTACACTATTTTTGCTTATAATAGAGTACGTCAACGCCCGCTAAAGAGCGCCCTCTTTAGGGCCCAAAAATAGATTATGTCATGTTTTCCACAGACGAACGTATGGGCTGCCAGATCGTCCTAGACTTCATCACTGATCAAGAATATATATACTTTATGGAGTCCAATTGTTTTTGGAGGGTATTAAAACTGTATTTTGTCGGGGTCCCTCTGGCAAGGGCCTTAAAATAAATGTTTGGGGCAATTAAACGTAAAATTTATTTAAAATTTTTTTTATAGATTCATTTAGGTGGCAAAGGGTGAGGAGGGCTTAGGGCAGAAGAGTACCAGGTTGCGTCTCAGCTTCGTCATAAAATCTTAAAAATTTCCCTTTTAAGGAATGTAGGCTTAAGTAAAACAATTTGCTAAATTTTTACACTATATTTGCATACAATAACGTCCAATAAAGAGGGTGGGATCCAAACAAAATAGTTTTTTTAATTTTATGGCCCCAAGTTTAACTCATTGGACCTTCTTTGACATAAAAATATATCATTCGCTTAACAAAATTGCAAAAAAAAACATTAAAAAATTATGTTATTTTTTAGAGGTTGGTTTAGTTCTTCTTAGGGGAACTTTTTCCCCTCTGGCCTGATTCAGCCCATTTACGAACTTGACCTGTGCTTTCCTTCAAAAGATATATTTATACTAAATTTCAAGAGTCTGGCTCTTTTCTCGTTTGGACTGAATCGCGATTGCCACAGACGGACGGACGGACATGGCTAGATTGTCTTAGATTTCATCACTGATCAAGAATATATATATACTTTATGGGGTCGGAATGGCAAAATGAATATACTTTCCAATCCTTTTTTGGAGAGTATAAAAATACTTTTATTAAAGGTACATATATGAAAATATTTAAAAGATACTCTTCTAAAAGATACTATTCTAAAAATAGTTTTTAAATACATATGTTTTTAAAAGAAACTTTTTAAAAGTTATATATTTTAAAAAATATTTTTTTAAATCGACCTTTTTCAAAAGTTAACTTCTAAAAAAATACTTTTTTAACAGCCGTTTTTTTAAAATGTAGCTTTTTAAGAAGGTACTCTTTCAAAAGGTACTTTTTCTAATGGTACTTTTTCCAAAGGTACCTTTTGAAATGTTCTGTTCCAAAAAATATATTTTCAAAAGGAGAAAAAAGAAAATGTGTTTTTCTAAAAAGCTTTTTTCTAAAAGGTACTTTTCTAAAATGTACTTTTCTAATAGGTACTTCTCTATAAGGTAATTTTCTAAGACGTACTTTACTAAAAGGTACTTTTCTAGAATGTACTTTTCTCAAAAGTACTTTCCTAAAAGGAAATTTTCTAAAAGATACTTTTCTAAATGGTACTTTTCTAAAAGGTACTTTTCTAAAAGGTACTTTTCTAATAGGTACTTTAATAATATTTACTATTCTAAAAGGTGCTTTTCTAAAAGGCACTTTACTAAAAGGGACTTTTCTAGAATGTACTCTCTTAGCAGGTACTTTTCGGAGAGGTACTTTACTAGAAGGTGCTTTTCTAAAAGGTACTTTTCTAATAGGTACTTTTCTAAAATGTACTCTTCTAAAAGGTAATTTTCTAAAAGGCACTTAACATAAAGGTACTTTTTTTTAATGTACTTTTCTAAAAGGTACTTTCCTAAAAGGTAATTTTCTAAAAGATACTTTTCTAAATGGTACTTTTATAAAAGGTACTTTTCTAATAGGTACTTTTATAATATTTACTCTTCTAAAAGGTGCTTTTCTAAAATGTACTCTCTAAAAAGGTACTTTTGTGAGAGGTACTTTACTAAAAGGTACTTTTCTCAAGGTACTTTTCTGATAGGTACTTTTCTAAAATGTACTCTTCTAAAAGGTAATTATCTTAAAGGCACTTTGCTAAAAGGTACTTTTCTAAAAGGTACTTTTCTAAAAGGTAATATTTTAAAAGGTACTTTTTTAAAAGGCAATTTACTAAAATGTACTTTACTAAAGGTAGTTTTCTAAAATAGGTTCTCCTAAAAGGTATTTTTCTAAAAGGTACTTTTCTAAAATGTACTCTGCCAGAAGGTACTTTTCTGAAAGGTACTTTACTAAAAGCTACTTTTCTAAAAGGTTCTTCTTTAAAAGATATTTTCTTGAAAGGTGTTTTAATACGCGTTTTGTAAAAGGGAACTGTTGGCTGAAGTAGTTAAAGGGAGATTACGAAGTCTAAAACCTGGAGTTCGACACCGTAGTCAGTCATAAATATGATACCGAATATATCTAAGGGAACCAAAGATCATCTACAATTTTGTATGAGTAACTGGAATCCTGATCACATTAAAATTTACATGACATAATATATTATGGATGGTTCCAAAGTGATGGAGTGAATGATGACTAGAGAACGAAAAATTTAGTTTTTTTGGTAACATTTGCTTGTAAGAATTACACACACACACAAAGAAAAGGAGGAAACAAATAAATGAATGCAAATGAGAGAAAGAGAGAAAACAAAGAGATAAATTATTTTCTTTCTTTGCGTGATTTAGTTTTTTTTGTTTTTGTTTTTGCCTAGACAACGTTAAAGCCCTTGACCTTGATTTTGCAGAATTAAGAAAAAAGTGTTGTTGTTGTTTAAATTAAAAACATTTTAACGAACCACACAACAAAATGCTTTCTTTCGAGTGTCAAAATGTTTATTGATCTTTGCATTCAAATCAAATGCAGATGTTATAAATTACTTGTTGATTATTTTGGGTTCAATAGAGAAAACCAATTTTAATTAAAATTAAATAATTAATAATAATTTGTTGCTTTAGTTATACAGAATTTGTAGATTGTTACTAATTTTGAAAACTCTTTCCAAATACATACTAATTGGCACTTTTAGTTCTTTTCTTCATTCAACTGATTTATTCCAAACTTTGTGGCACATTTTATATTTTATTTGAAACGATTTTGAAAAATATTAAAAAAAAATTATTTTAATATCTATTGTTTTATTTTTAAAACTTTTTGTACACAAATTCAGCATTTAAAATTATTGTGTACGTATTTAAATGTTTTTATTTATAAATATATATCTATATATTTTTTTATTATTAAATTTCTAGTTAATGATCTTGTGTGTGTTTTGCCGTTTCGACCACAAAATTAAAACTGATTCAATTCAAAATTCGCTAAAGAGCAAAAATAATCTTGTTTTTTTTTGTCAACGCTAAAAACGACACATAAAAGAAAAACAATAAAAGATTGACGATCATAAGAGTTTTTAAAATATAAATAACATAAAACAGTGGGCGGTAAAAGTCAGCAGTGCTGATAAAATTAATTGAAAAGAATATTATAAAGAAAATATGTTTTTGAGAAAAGCTTCTAAAACAAAGGACAGCGCGCTAAGAAAATTTTATATTTACCTTACAGGGGCGTGGCGCTTCCCACTTTTTCAATACAGTCTAGATTAGGGGTTCTTATTATATGCCCACAATTTTAAAACATCCCCTAAAATCCCAAGACCGTAACTGGCAAAAAAAGTTTAATTTATATGTTATAGAATTCTCGTATGCAATTTCCTAATAAAATTTGTAGAAATAAAAACTGTTATCATATTCAACTAAATCACCTAATAAGTGGTGAGAAACAAAATTACACTGGACTAGTGATGTTGAAAGTGTAGCGGCTTTCGAAAACAGCTGTTCTGCTCTGCTGAGTAATTTCAATAATTAAAACTTATGTTGAGCCTTCTTTGTGCCTTGAAATATTTATCATGTCTTTTTGAATTTAAAATAAAATTTTCGAACAATTAATCTTAATTTAATTTAAAGAATTGTTGTTTTAACAGTTGAATTTAAAACAAATTCAAAGTACAAATAAACGTAGGACACTTTTACCCAAAATGCCCGAAACTAGCTAAAAACCGCTCAATGATCACTTAGAATTTTTTTAATTTTGGTAAAGAAAATAAGCACGATAAAAATTAAATTGAAGTGTAAAAAATATATTTTTGTTAATTTACATGAAAATCAATTACAAAATCTATTTGAATCTTTTTTTCGAGAGTTTTTTTTTTTTTTTTTTTTTTTTTTAGGAGTAGGACCAGCACTCAGGAGATGACTCCTACATATGCAATGCATTGCGCGGGAACTGAAAACGAGGGGATAGTATTGAGGAGACAGATTAGGAAAGATGAGAAGATAGACAGTTGTTTTTGTAGCTATTTCAACCTTTTACTTCGCCGGCTAATTTTTGCTACAGGGCCGACGAAGGTGGGGGCTGTTACTCTGCTTTTTAGTACATGATAGTGTCAGTCGCTGCCAATTATGTTCAGTGATCAGTGACTATGCCTTCATCATTGAAACAGGCTGGCAACAACTAACACAACCACGCACTAATGCTGATCAGAAGAATTCAACACAATATTTAATGACTCAGAGCGGGCTCGAACTCACGACCCTCCGTTTCATAGTCTCGTGTTCTACTACTTCAGCCAACAAAAGTTACGGTCTTTTGAAATTTTAGTGACGATATATAAAGTTTTCTATGCAAGATTTTTCGATTTTTTATTTCATATAATTTTTAAGAAAAAAATTTGGTTTTCTTCCGTACGGCCTTTTGCAATTTAAGTGGCGATATATATGTAAAGTTTTCTATGCAGTTTTTTCGATTTTCTTTTTTCATATATTTTGTAAGAAAAAAATTGTTTATTTTTGTCCCTTACGGCCTTTTGGAATTTAAGTGGCGATATGTAAAATTTTCTATGCAAGTTTTTTTATTTCGTATATTTTTTAAGAAAAAAATTTGTTTTTGTCCGTATGGCCTTTTGTAATTTAAATGGCGATATGTACAATTTTCTATGCAAGTTTTTCTGGTTTTTGAAATCATATATCTTTTACGGCCTTTTGTAATTTAAGTGGCGATATATAATGATTTCTATGCAGTTTTTCCGATTTTCTTTTTTCATATATTTTGTAAGAAAAAATTGTTTATTTTTGTCCCTTACGGCCTTTTGCAATTTAAGTGGCGATATATAAAGTTTTCTATGCAATTTTTTTTTATTTCATATATTTTTTAAGAAAAAAAATTTTTTTTTCCGTACGGCCTTTTGCAATTTAAATGGCGATATGTAAAATTGTCTATGCAAGTTTTTGAAATCATATATCTTTTACGGCCTTTTGTAATTTAAGTGGCGATATATAATGATTTCTATGCAGTTTTTCCGATTTTCTTTTTTCATATATCTTGTAAGAAAAAAATTATAAAAAATAAAAATGTTACCAAAATTCTTAACGTAATTACCCCATTGTGCACATTTATCGTAAAGCAAATTTAATTTAATGTGCATATTATATTTAGCTCTGCAGTGCGTTAAGTTTATAATAAAATATAAACAAAAAAAAAAAAAGATTTATTTTGTAATAACAGAAAATTAATGTGATGGTACACCCCCCAAAGTCAACACACTTGACCCCAAAAATTTTAAGTCAAAGACACTCATTAATATCGGCACACCGAAATAAAATTTAGATGACTTTTTATGTCTAAGAAAATTTCTATGTTTTTTTTTTTCTTAGGATAAATGACAAGATACAAAAACAAGTTTATTTTTTTGTTGTTGTCTTTGTTTCAAAATAACTAATCAAATGCTTGCAACGAGTGTAATGAAATGAAAAAAGTGGAATAAAAATTTGTCACTTTCATTATTTGTAATTATGTTAACAGCGTTATTCTTGGCCGTAATTACACATATTGAAGGATTAGAAATAGAAATAGAAATTATATGCTTTTTATGGCTGAAAATGTGTAACACTTTTGGCAACAAATCCCTGCGGCTATTAAAAAAAGGGCCAAGGAGCCGAAAGTAGCTGTACAGAAAAATTGATCACAAAATTCGCATACAGTCAAGGGAATTTATTTTCTTAATTACAATTACAAAATGTATAATTAACAAAAATACTAGGGCGTAGCAATAAGCCCGTGACTTTTCGAACTTCCCTCGTAGTTATATGAAATGCAACACTGTTGCCATCAAGTACCACCTATTAATAGACAGCTGTCAAATTTTGAGCAAGTGTCGTCATTTACTTTGCGTTTAACAGCTGTTCAAAACGTACAACCTCGTGTATTTTTCTAAAAATGGAAAAAAGTGAATTTCGAGTCCTGTTTGTTTAAACATTATTTTTTAGTGAAAAAAAAGCTGTCAATCAAACCAAGGAAAAGCTCAATAAATACTATCGGGACTGACTCTGCACCATCGATTTCAATGGTGAAAAAGTGGTTTACTGACATATTAAATTGAGTTAAGATTTATAGGCTAATTGTTCGAAATTTTTTGTTTTAAATTCAGAAAGACATGATAAATATTCCACGGCACAAGGGACAGTCAACATCAGTTTTTAGTAATTCAACTTACACAGCAGAGCAGAACAGCTGCTTTCGAAAGCCGCAACGCTTTCATCATCAGTGCTCATGTGTATTGTGTTTGTCACTACTTACTGGTTTACTGACCTGCGTTGTGGTCTCTCAAGTACAAATGACGCTGAAAGTTCTGGACGGCCAATTGAGGTCAGTACAACCGAAAATGTAAAAAAAAAATATCCACGATATGGTATTGGCCGATTGAAGAGTAAAAGTGCGTGAGATTGTTGATGCCATAGGCATTTCATATCACAGTATGGTTTCGATTTTAAATGATCAGCTGGGCTTAAGAAAGTTGTCTTCAAGATGGTTGCCTCGTTTACTCGCACCGTAAATGTGTCACAACTTCTAAAGATTGTTTGGAGTTGTTTAACCGCAATCCGAATGAGTTTTTGCGGCGTTTTGTAACTGTGAATGAAACATGGATCCAATGAGTTTCTCCGGCTGAACCTGTTCCGATGAAAGCCAAGGTAAGTTTCTCGGCCCATAAGGTGATGGCAATAGTTTTTTTGGGATGCACGCGGGATAATCCACTTCGAAAAAGAATAAATGGCATTTTTACAAAATGCTCAAAAAATTTATTAAATATGGATTTTCATAAAAAAAAAAATATTTTACTGCTTGCCATTTCGTTACGTCATAACATATTTAACTTCACAGCTGTTTCGTAACTGCTTACGTCAAAACATATTTAACTCGGCATATTTATCTGCATCCACATGAAAAAAATTTCTTCTTCATCAAGATAATTCACGGTTGCACACCAGAGATCTCAGAAATGTACTACAAATTTTAATGTACACCTTTAATACACTATACACATTGTCTTTCTTTCATCGTGTACACCTTCTACTTGTGTATAACTATGAGTGTACTCGTGTACATCTCGTGTATATGCTTTTTTAATTTTAAACTGGTGGGTGGGTATGTTTAATATTTTCAGTGTTTGCTTTTACTGCGCACACACACATTAATTTTATGAAGTTACAAAACAAATACAATGTTATCATCTCCGCAAATGTGCATACATACATAAAGTGAATTCAATGTCTTCAATGTATACACTCGAGGTTCGTTGCACAGTCCTGTACACTCAAGATTTATTTGTGTATAAAGTGAGGCATGCATACATTTTTCAATGTCGTCGATGTAAACAGAGGATAAAATATGTACACTATTTCGAACTCTGGTGCACACGTGTGTATTCTCTACGAATTGGGCTACGAGTTGGTACCTCATCTGCTATATTTTCCGAATTTAGCCCCTAGTGACTACTTCCTATTTCCAAACCTAAAGAAAAAAATCAAATGGAAAGAGATTAAGCTCCCAGGATGAAATTATTGACCAAACAAATGCTTATTTTAAGGACCTCGAAAAGTCCTATTTTTTGGAAGGAATACAAACATTGGAGAAACGTTGGACTAAGTTTATTGAGTTAAAAGGAGATTATATTGAAAAATAGATGTTTGTTTTGCAAAAAAAAAAAATTGCTTCATTCAAAAAGTCACGGCCTTATTGATCCGTATATTGCATAGTCGCCCCTAAAAAGTCGTCGTTAGTGCCAGTTGTGTTCACTTTTGTAATAAAAACACAAGAGCTAAAAATAACTTAAAATCATTTAATGCTTGATTAATTTCTCTGTTAATTTACAAAACATTAAAATTACATACTCGTATTTATCACAATAATAAGAACATTTTCCTTCGTTATTATTATTATTATTACGTTTTTTTTTTCATTATTTTTTACTCACCCTTTTTATAATGATTATTTCCATTTGGTATTGCTGCTGGCTTGCCATGAGCCGGCGGCTGTAGCGATGACATGGGTATGGCCAAACAATTGCCACCCGTTTCCACATCCTGTACATCGAAAAGAGGACATGGTGCATATGCAACTTTTGTACCACGACCCGGCGAAGGACTCACACGAGCATAACGGCCTGCTGATGAATTGATACCAACGCGATCACTCATTCGTAAAACTAAACAAGTGGCATGTAGTATACACAGACACACACACTCACACACACACACACTACACCACTCGCATCAATACTACTACCACAACAATGCTGTTTTACTCGTATAGTTTGATTATTTTATATGCATTGTTTTCTTAGTCATACTCTGGCCCATAAATCATTTCAGTTTGAGGCTTCTGCTAATGATGAGAGTACAAACAAAAAGTTTACGCTTAATTTAATTATATTTTCTAAAGACTTGGAAAAAATTTGTTTAATATACGTAATAATGCGACAGTTATTATTGTTATATATCCGTTTGTGTTCTTTTTTTTATTATTTATTAGCACAATTATTTTACAACATTGAAATATTTGTTACACTTGGCAGCATTCTGGAATTTGTAAGAAATAAAAAGTGATATAAATTCCTTTTTTTCATCTTTGCTTTATTATTGCTATAATTCTTTATATGTAATTTTTTGCTTTTCTTTTTATTTGTATTTTTTTATATTTTTAAACTCAGTTCGGGTATTATTTATTACATTATAATATCACTGATTTCCTTTTTTTTCTTTGTTTGAATTGAACAGTAAAGTTGAAGAGTAGATAATATATTGGGGACACACAAAATGATTGTCTGATAAATACAACAAAATCTTGAAGTATTTTTTGAATAATAAAAGTTTCTGACAATAGCTTCTTAAATGGAAAATGGAACTTTTGCAGCTGACGACTGACGACGCACACTGGGATGGCTTCATATATTTTGAAGCAAAAAAAAAAAAATAAGTAAAAACGTTATATTCTATCAGGTCGGATGTTAAATACTTTCCAAATATTTAGTAAGTAAATTTAAAATGTTTAAATTCTTCTGGTTTCTTGACCTCTTTTTAATTATTATTGTATTCTGATATTTTTAAGCTTAAGGTCTCTTTATTTTAATTTAATTTTTAATTTCAATATTTCGTCACTCCTTTGTGTGACTTCTTCCGGAAATTAATTATTTTATTTAATATGAAAAATATTTTTTTTCTTTTTTTTCATATTAAATAAAATAATTAATTTCCTGAAGAAGTCACACAAATGAGTGACGAAATATTGAAATTAAAAATTAAATGAAAATAAAGAGACCTTAAGCTTAAAAATATCAGAATACAATAATATTTAAAATTTTTAATTTGGTGGGACATCTCTGTACCCAATTTTAAGTCTCTATGTTGACAGAGTCATTCCGGGTAGGGCCGTGGGGGAGTTGTTTCACCTCTGCAAGATCAGAGTACAACTCAGCTTCTTATACGCTTAAGGAATACAAATTGTTCAATATTTACACTATTTTTGCTATTTTGCGTAAGTCAACGCCCGCTAAAGAGGGCGGGGCCCAAAAATAGAATATATCATGTTTTCCACAGACGAACGTATGGGTATTGCTAGATCGTCTTAGACTTTATCACTGATCAAGAAAATATATACTTTATGGGTTGCAATTCTTTTTATAGGGTATTAAAACTGTAATTTGTCGGGGTCTCTCTGGCAAGGGACGTGGGGTAGACATTTCACCTTTGCCATAAAACTCTAAAAATAAATGTTTGGGACAGTTAAATGTAAAATTTATTAAAAATTGTTTGTTTTTATTTGATAGGGTCATTTAGTGGGCAAAGGGGGAGGAGAGGCGTAAGGCAGAGGAGTACCAGGTTACGTCTCAGCTTCGTAATTAAAGCTTAAAAATGTTATTTTTAAGGAATGTAGGTTGAAGTGATACAATTTGTTATATTTTTACACTATTTTTGCATACAATAACGCCCACTAAAGGGGGCGGGGTTCAAAAATTATTTTTTATTTATTTCATAAGTCCAAGTTTAACGCTTTAAAATACATCATTGTCTTAACAAAATTACAAAAAAAAAACGTTAAAAATCATATTGAGTTTTAGAGGTTAGTTTAGTTCTTCTTAGGGGAACTTTTTTCCCTCTGGCCCGATTCAGCTCATTTATGAACTTGGCGTGTGGTCTCCTTCAAGATATATTGATAGCAAATTTCAAGAGTCTGGCTCTTTTCTTTTGGACTGCATTATGATTTCTACAGACGGACGGGCGGACATGCTCAAATCGTCTTAGATTTCATCAGTGATCAATAATATATATACTTTATGGGGTCTCAGATGGATATTACGCTGCGTTACAAACGGAATGACAAAGTGAATTTACCCTCCAATTCTTTTTTGGAGGGTCTAAAATCTAGTTTTCGCAAAATACCAAAAAATGTCAGTTGTTTGATTGCAAAAACTTTGTAGAGCCACAGAAATGTCAGGTTTAAGATTAATACTCTTGATAATTATTTTAATCATCTGTTATGAAGTTTCTCTTTGAATGTTTCTCTTTAGAGCAAAGAGAATATTTAGTTTGATTTTAATTAAGGGCAGGCATTTCAAATGAGCGGCAGTGAATATATTTTAGGGTTCTTAAGGATTTTCCACTTTGATAATTATTCGTATGTTTGCTGTTTGACAGACAGCGAGGGCTTTTGCTAGTTTAAGCATTTAAACAGAAATGCTACAGTGCGTATGCTTGTTATTATATTTCATATTCATGTGATACCCTTTATTAAGCATACGCCCTAGGGCATAATATCATGGCATATGATAAGAGCACAGAATTTATCAATAAGTCATCGTTAGATTAAATTTTTTTACCAATATTAGTCTTCATTAGGTATAAAGTCGTTTTATTTAAGAAAAACTTAAAATTTGCAACCATTTTGGTCACTTTCATGTACTACAATATATTGCATGTACCAAAAAAACTTTAAACTTCTCAACCCTGGAAGTGAAATTTTAATTTTCTTTGTTTTATTTTTAACCAATGCAACTCTTCATGAGGAATAAAGTAGTATTATTTAAGAAAAATTCGCAATTTTCAACCATTTTAGTCACCTTCATGAACTATAAAATATTGCACTTGTCCATCCCTGGATTCGAAATTTTATTTTTTTTTGAAATTTTTTATACCAATTTTGTTCTTCCTAAAATATAAAATAGTTTTAGATAGCAAAAAAAAAACAACGTCAATTGCCTTTTTGGTTACTTTTATGTATAAAAAAAATTTCAATTTCCCAACCCTGGAAGCGAAATTTTAATTGTTTTAAATTTTTTTTTATCAATGCACATCTTCATGAGCTATAAGGTAGTTTTGTTTAAGAAAAACTCAAATTTTGTAACCAGTTTGGTTATTACATGTACTACAAAATATTGCATGTACAAAAAAAAAATAAAATTTTCCCAACCCTGGAAGCGAAATTTTAATTTTTTGTGTTTTTTTATCAGTGCAACGCTTCATGAGGTATAAAGTAATATTTTTTAAGAAATATTTCAAATTTTTAACCATTTTGGTGACTTTCATGTACTATTAAATATTGCACTTGTCCATCCCTGGATTCGAAATTTTATTTTTTATTTTTGAATTTTTGATACCAATTTCCCTAAATTATACAGTCTTAGTTAGCAAAAAAAAAACACCAACATCATTTGCCTGTTTGATTACTTTCATGTATAAAACAAATTAAATTTCCCTCCCCTGGAAACAAAATTTGAATATAAAAAATTTTTTTTTGTTTTTGCAAATGCAAATCTTCATGAGGTATAAAGAGGTTTTGTAAAAGAAAAACTTAAAATTTTTAACAATTTTAGTTACTACATGTACTACAAAATACGGAATGGGCCGAAAAAAAATTTTAATTTTCCATCCCTGGAAAAAAATTTTATTTTTTTAGTTTTTAATATACCATTGAGGCTTCCTAAAGCACGAAATGGGTTTAATTTACAAAGATTAAAAAAAATAATTGTTTTTTGGTATAAATTTTGCGTCGAGAAATAGGTGTAAGCTTCCCAGCTCTGGAACCATACTTCGGATCCTTCTGAATTTCCATAGCACTTCATTTCCAATCCAACGGTCCAAGAACGAAGTCTCTAGCACTTCTGGGGGCTTGGGAAAACCGATTTCACGTACAGACGGACATCGCTCAATCGTCATCGCTATTCATAAGGATCCAGAATATATATACTTTATGGGGTCCCATATGCATATCGAAGAAATTACACACGGAATGACAAACCTATAATATACCCTTTCACTTTTTTGTGAAGGGTATAAAAAAAGTCTCTTCCATTTCGGCTCACTCTCATAACTGTCATATAAATACCTGCCTCTATAATAGATACAACGTCGTATCATATTCATTTTATCCATTTACGAAATGTTTTTCTGTAACTACTGCACTGAATGTAGACTGAAAAGAAAAATGTATTTGATTTAATGCTATTTCTAAGCCTACAATAGACCTATTTTTGCACACATCCACGTGCACATGCTACTAGACTTTATGCTTGTTCCCATCTTTACTTATTCACACACACACCCATATACCCACACATACACTATAATAGCTTCATGTAGGTTTTATGATATTCTCTGCTTTTATATATTTTATTATTTTAAGGGCTCTTTTCGCTTTGAATTCATTTAGTTCTACATGGATGTAACCTTCTTAAGCGTATAATGACAAAAACGGCAACAAAAGCCAAGACTATAATTTTAAAAAAATACTATACCTGCATTTACGTTTATGTGGCTGTGTGTGTATGTGTGTGTACACGTGTACTCAAAACTGCCCTGCAGGAAATTACTGGTACTACTGACTTATAACAGTCCAGATAATCATATTTACTGTGTCATTAAAAATCCACTACCGACATTGTCACTAGTGATTCACTAGTTCTTTTCTGCACCATATGTAGACATTGGAACCAGTGATTCACTAGTACATTTTAGTAATTTTATTCTACAATTTTAATACTTTTCTGTAATTCCTAAAAGTTGTTCTTTAATATTAAAACAAAAATTCACTTCAGTCAACTGCGGCCTGCATAATTTTTATGCAACCAAAAAAAAAAAAAAAAAAAGAATTGGAGGGTATATTTAGTTTGTCCTTCCGTGTGTAACGCAGCGAAATATCCCTCTTAGCTCCCATAAAATATATATATTCTTGATCAATAATGGAATCTAAGACGATCTAGCCATGGTCGTCCCTCCATCCGCCGTTCTTTGAAAATCCCGATCCATTCCAAACGAAATGAGTTCAGATCCTTGAAATTTGATATGGATAAATTTTGAAGGGTAGCACAGATCAAGTACACAAATGGACTGAATGGGGCTAGAGGGGAAAAAGTTTCCCTAAGAAGAACTAAATCAACCTCTGAAAAACAACATAAATGTTCAAGTTTTTTTTTTTGTAATTTTGTTAAGCAAATAATATATTTTTATGTCCAAAGCATTAAATTTCGAGCCAGAAAATCCAAAAAATTTATTTTCGAGCCCCGCCTCCTTTAGTGGGCGTGTACGTAAGATATTGCCTGCTAAAACAGTGTAAATATTTAACAAATTCTATTACTTATTCCATAAAACTTAAATTGGCAACTTTCCCTCCACCCCTGGCCTTCAAAATTACGCTAAATGTTTACACTCAATGTTTACACTCAATAAAACCCAAAAAGTTACTTTTTACTGCTTCATGGCAAAGGTGAGATGTCTCTTCCGCGGCCCTTCCCGGAGAGACCTTGACAAAATAGATTTTTTCTTTATTAAATATTTGGAGGGTATTTAAGATTTGATCCGGTCGAATATGTATAAAGTTCTTGCTTATTGTTTTCTCATCAAAGGTAACTATAAAAATGTAACAGTCACCAAGATAGTAAACAAAAGTGGCGGCTTGGGGACACTCGTCTCCAGGTGTCCTTCAGGGTGTGAAATGCATATGTGTTTTACATGCACACGTATATTCACAGGAATGTTTACGTTTCCAAGTGTTTACAACAACTACACAACACAAAACTTTTAAATACAAAACAAACGAACAAGGAAATGCACACACAAAGAAAAAGTCAATACAGCAGACAACATTAACACACATTGACGATAAACTCACATTAACGCGGAAGCATTCGGATGTGTTAATGAGAGTGGCCACGACTCTTTAAAGCTGTACAACGAGCAGGTTCCAAAGCAGTCACGGCAAGTTCTTTAGAAGAATCGTAAAACTATACAGTTATCTGAGGTGTTGAAATTAACTAGTGAGTGAGAGAGAGAGAGAGAAAGAGGAAGAGAGTAAAGGATCAGTGATCTGGCTGCAGTTAAAAATAATTACCAACGAGATTTAATATTGACTAGTGCATTAAACACATTCATGACAGCAGGCTACTGACTACACGACTACAGAAATAGAATACAAGGGTATATATGGGAAAAGTAGCACGGACAACAACCTGCCGTGTAGCCATGAAAATAAGCATTCCCATATAAACAACATGTATTCTATTTCTGTAGTCGTGTAGTCAGTAGCCGGCTGTCATGAATGTATTTAATGTATAACTTGGAGCTACTGGGCGTCTAACATCATGAGCTGTTTCATAAGTTTTGGTAAAGGCTATACAAATGTTCTGAATATTCCTGTCTTACCAAGTAAAAACGTTATATTCGACCGTGTCGAATCTTAAATGCCCTCCAAATATTTAGGTAGTAAATTTAAAATGTTTAACTTGGTGGAACAGAGTTCCTTTAAGACATCTCTGTACCCAATTTTAAATCTCCATTTTGACAGAGTCATTCCGGGAAGGGCCGTGAGGGAGAAGTTTCACCTCTGCAAGATCAGAGAACATCTCACCTTCTTATAGACTTGAGGAGTACAAATTGTTCAATATTTACACTATTTTTGCGTACAATATCGTGCGTCAACGCCTTCTAAAGAGGGCGGGGTCCAAAAATGGACTGTATCATGTCTTCCACAGACGAACGTATGGGCATTGCTAGACTGTCTTAGACTTCATCACTGATCAAGAATATATATACATTATGGGGTCCAATTCTCTTAGGAGGGTTTTAATACCCCCTGTATTTTGTCGGGGTGTCTTTGGCAAGGGCCGTCGGGGAAATATTTCACCATTGCCATAAAACTCTAAAAATAAAGGTTTGGGATAATTAAATGTAAAATTAACTTTTAATTTTTGTTATAGGGTCATTTAGGGGGCAAGGGGGCAGGAGGGTGTAGTGCAGAGGAGTACTAGGTTATGTCTCAGCTTAAAAATGTTCTTTTTAAGGAATTTAGCCTTAAGTAAAACAGTTTGTTAAATTTTTACACTATTTTTGCAAATAATAACGCCCAATAAAAGGGGGGTGGGGGTCCAAAAACTATTTTTTTAATTAATGACTTCAAGTTTAATGCGCGTTGAAGTTTCTTTCACATAAAAACCCTGCTGGAGATCGAACTAGTATCAAATTAGTATTGTACTAGTACAAAAATCACCAGTACTAGTTCCCAACTGTGAACTTTCCTATACCATCCCTGCAGGAGGATAAGCGTTAATTGTCTTTAAGCTACTGGTACGATTACTGGTATAGCAAGCACTAGTTCAAAAGGTGATTGACCATATACAGAAAAGTACTAGTACTTCAAGTAGTTTTTATGTAGATTGATTTGGCATATTCTTTTATTTTATTTTTAATTGTTACAATTTTTAAACAAATTCAAATTTGAAACAAAGAATAGTATTAGAAGACTTTGCCACCTGCAAATCAGTTTATTTACTCGATAAGTAGTTTTCTTGTCTGTTAAAAAAGTGACATTTTAAAAAATAAATAATATTAAAAGATAATTTTAAAATCTTTTAAACGTGTTTTTTTTTTTTTTTGTTAATATTTATGTTCATATGTAAAATCAGCGATCTTTTTTAAAATAATAAAAACTGATATACATACAATGTATTGTATGTTTATTAGTGTTTGGTATATGGTGGAGTACCAAACGTGACTCAAGTTGTACAAGGTGCTAGTGGATTGAGTGTGCCCTGAAGGAACTTTCCATGTCCTCTTATAAACTAAGAATTGATGAACCAAAAATTGCTTGTGAAGACAAAGACTTAACTAATTTCATTGGGTTTAAAAAACCAATAAATTTAGTGATTTTTTTATATACATATAAACCAGTTCTGAATGCAGAACTGATTGTACTAGTATCCGACTTAAAGAAATTATACTAGTACTCATCTAGTACTAATAGTACTAGTATCCCCCTAGTTTCCATCTCGTATCAATGGTACTAGTAATTTTCCAAACACACTCAATGTTAATTTGAGCAAGAATAGAACAATTAATAACATATCAGTCCTATTAACGATTTGGAGCAAATGGTCTTGCACTTGCAAACTGAGAGAGAGAGAGAGAGAGAGAGAGATAGCATTTGAGATAATTTCCAAAGTATTTTTTTTTTTTTTGGTGTAGAGTACAATTAATTTGCAAATGCAATGATGCAAGACCATTTGCACAAGACTGTGAGTGCGTGTGAACATATTTCTGGATTGTAAAACCAAATTAATAACACTGTACAACAATTTCAAACTTTTTGCAAAATTAAGGTGTTCTGACGATTGATCCTGGTAGAGGAGACTAAAAAAATATATACGTGTGTCGCCGTTTTCAAAGATAACATCGGAACTTTATTTTATAGGCTGTTGAAATTTTCCATCTCTGGCCTGTTCTTGCATTATATTGGGATATAAAATGTTGTTTTTCTTACACCTGAGGTGTATGATATGTTTAGCAATTTTGTAGAATATGTCACAGCAAATATTTTTGTAAAACATAAATGCATAATGGCATTTAGTGGCTTTATTCTAACAAATCGTAAAAAACACCCCGCAAGAGTGCAAGGGCGGGCATGAAATGTTCTAAAAAAATGTTGGCCATAAAATTTTATTATAGTATATGTCAGAACACAACAAAGTCCAAAACTTAAAGCGGCATGGCCACACATCAAACTGACTCTTCAAACTCTGCTTTTCTTTGATAGTGTTAGTGAAAAAAACTCACACGTATGGTTTGATGTGAGTTTGAAGAATATCAAAACAATTTAGATTTTCTCTCTCAAACTGAATTTTACCAACACATACACAAGTTTGAAGTATCAGTTTGATGTGTGGCCATCCCGCTTTACGCAAACACCAAAAACTAATCTAACGCGAAAAAAAGCGTTGAACAGTGTAATAAATAAAACATGATTACACAATTAAGGAAAATAAAAAATTAATTACATCGCGTGTATTTCAAATGCTTATTAATAACACTCGCTAACAAAATAGCAAAATACAATTGAAAATCAAATTTAATTTTTTTTATTTTATAAATTTGGGAAAACAATCAGCACGAATAAAATTAAAAATTTTAAATTATGTATGAATTTTTATTAGTCGAACTTTCTTATGTAAATTGTTAATTTTTTCAACGGGCTTAAGTTCGAATCTGCATGACTGCAAATGATTTTTTATTATTTTATTAATAAATGAATTTGTTCAAATTCTATTTATTATTTTTTTTTTATATTAAGATTGGAATATTAAGAATATTTTCAATAATCATCAAACCAGCGGCCTCGAAATCAGTACTGATCCGTTCTGCTGGTTTGATGATTATTCTTAACATTCCAATCTTAATATAAAAAAAATAATAAATAGAATTTGAACAAATTCATTTATTAATAAAATAATAAAAAATCATTTGCAGTCATGCAGATTCGAACTTAAGCCCGTTGAAAAAATTAACAATTAAAAATTTTGTATTAATTACTTAATTAAAAGAATAAATAGCGCCAGGGAGCGACAGGGTTAAAAGTATATTTTAACAGTCATTATTATTGTCTTGTTGTCCAGTGTTTGTTGACAAGCAAGTTAATTTCACAATGCATTTAATAAAACTATTAAGTTTTAATAATTTCTTTTTTTATAATTGCAGATTTCTTTGGCAGATTTATTTAATAGGTAAGTGGAATATATTTTACTAACCGATTACATGGAATATTTATAAAAAATCTCAAATTTAAAAATAACTTATTAGCTGTAATAGGCTGCTAATTAATTCTAGCTTTTCAAATGTTAAATGAAAATTAGCATGCAACTTTTCCACCAACTTCCGCCGTAGGGTGTACATATTATGATAATTTTAAAACAGAATAAAGAAATGATTATTAAGGATAACGAGAGAAGTTTTAGTGTATTACGGAAATGTAAAGAATCACAAGGACAAGAGCGTCAATAATATGCGGTACAACCCGGTGTATACTTCAACTTAAAAAATATATATATAATCTATTTTCATATTTATTTTTTCCTTTTATTGCACACAATCTGGCACACTCACATGTGTACACAATCACATATAGTAAAAAGGTACGAGTATCACGCAGACTGTGACAGACAAACAAGCTCAGGCATGCATACACACACACACACACATGCACGCTATATTATATTCTTATTGACAAAGCAGATATCTAATGTTTCCCTTTTTTCTTATACTATAATTGTTGATTTGGCCATATTTTGTTGTTGAAAGAATGGCAAGATTCATTTTTGCTTTAAATTTCTTAAACATTATTTGTTTTTACTTTTTTTATTTTTAATTAAAAGCAAAGTATTTTTAACTTTTATTTCACTTTCTTTTCAATACTATTTTTATTTGACTCGTGTATATACTAGTTGTTTTCACTTCAATTATAATTTTCAATTGCTGTCTCTATTATATGCACGTTTTCCCACTAGCAATTTGTGTATATTTTCATTAGATTTGTGAAAATAAAACCGTTCTGTGCTCTCGACAACTTATGCCTGCAATATCCTGCCTACAACTGAAATAAACAAGCGGCTTTTTTCATTTTAAAAGTGCAGAGCACGAAGGAGGCTGTTGTGATACCATTTTTTTTTTTATATATTATACTTTTATTCACACGCTATCTTTTTTTTTGATACAACTATTTGTAATATTCTTCCGTTTGTTTTTTGTTTTTGTTTATTTTCATTTTATGCTCTTTTATTAGCACGTGCTAGCTGTTTTTATCCCAAAAAGTTTATCAAGCAGCAAAAGCTTCAAAGCTTTATCCAAAAATATTATTAACAAAAAAAAAGCAAACAATTGGTTAAGGACTAAACTAAAGGTTTATGGAATGGATATTTCAAAAAATTTATAAAAAAATAATGAGCTTAAGTTTAAAGCTTTGAGGGTCGCTGACAATATAAAAAAGGCCCAACTGCTGTACGAGTGTGCAAATAAATGTCGAAGTTTATAAGCCTAGACACAAACCAATTACGTTAACAGTGCTCTGTTAACATGTTAACAAAGCGCTGTTAAGCATGAACAATCTTGTTATATACATACAAATAAAATAATGGCCACATTTCTGGACCAAACTGAGACAATTAACGGAGACTCAATTAGCGTTTGACAGCAACTGACAAAAGGTGTTGTTTACATTGCTGCTTCACTGGCGTCGTTCCATAAAATGCGCCTTCTTTTTGCCTTTGGACCTGTTGTTGTACGAAATAAATTTTTTATTTTTCATTTGTTTTAATTGTTAATTAAAAAATTTTATTAAATTATGTATGAATTTTTATTAGTCAAACTTTGTAATGTAAATTGTTAATTTTTTTTTTTTTTTTTTGGGCTTAAGTTCGAATCTGCATGACTGCAAATGATTTTTTATTATTTTATTAATAAATGAATTTGTTCAAATTCTATTTATTATTTTTTATATTAAGATTGGAATATTAAGAATATTTTCAATAATCATCAAACCAGCAGACTGATCCGTTCTGCTGGTTTGATGATTGAGCAGAACGGATCAGTCTGCTGGTTTGATGATTATTGAAAATATTCTTAATATTCCAATCTTAATATAAAAAATAATAAATAGAATTTGAACAAATTCATTTATTAATAAAATAATAAAAAATCATTTGCAGTCATGCAGATTCGAACTTAAGCCCAAAAAAAAAAAAAATTAACAAAAAATTTTATTCTCACCCTCAACTTGACTCGCCATTTTTATCTGTGAATTTGTTTACATATGAGTTAACAAATTTCATAAAGTTTGTTCATTAGGTATTATGGTGCTCACTAAAAAAACTTTTACAGTGCTGCATTTTAGACCTTGCTCAATTTTATAGACAATTAAGCGTTAATTGATCAATTAGCTAATTAAAAATTTGTATGGGTAATTGAGCTCAATAATGCTGTTAATTGCGATAAACTCAATTAAGGCGTATGTCTGAACACCATATAATAATCAAATATTTGACAAAAGAGTAATAATACGGTGTTAAGACATGCATTTTTAATCGAGTCAATATTCCACTTTATTGACATAATTAACTTTCTATTCACATATAAAAAATTTAGTCAATTCATTTATCGTATGACAACTAAAAGTAAAAATTTGTCATCTTCATGAAGAGCCTAAGCTCAAATCTGGAATATTTTTATAGCCTCCAATATACGAGGGCGGATCAATAAATCAGTGACTTTTTGAATGATACAATGTTTTTTTTTGCAAAACTAAAATTTATTTTTCAACATAATCTCCTTTTAACTCAATACACTTAGTCCAACGATTCTCCAGTTTTTGTATCCCTTCTAAAAAAATAGGACTTTTCGAGGTCCTTAAAATAAGCATTTGTTTGGTCAATAATTTCATCCTGGGAGTTTAATCTCTTTCCATCAAGCCATTACTTTAGGTTTGGAAATAGGAAGTAGTCACTAGGGGCTAAATCCGCAGAATATAGCAGATGAGGTACCAATTCGTAGCCCGATTAATAGAGTGTGCACCAGATTTCGAAATAGTGTACATATTTTATCCTCTGTTTACATCGACGACATTGAAAAACATGACGTTGAAAAATGTATGCATGCCTCACTTTATACACAAATAAATCTTGAGTGTACAGGACTGTGCATCCAACTTCAAGTGTATACATTGAAGACATTGAAAACATTGAATTCACTTTATGTATGTATGCACATTTGCGGAGATGATAACATTGTATTTGTTTTGTAACTTCATAAAATTATGTATGCGTGTGCGCAGTAAAAGCAAACTCTGAAAATATTATACATACCCACCCACCAGTTTAAAATTAAAAAAGCCTATACACGACATGTACACGAGTACACTCATAGTTATTTATACACAAGTAGAAGGTGTACACGATGAAAGAAAGACAATGTCTATAGTGTATTCAAGGTGTACATTAAATTGTGTAGTACATTTCTGAGATCTCTGGTGTGCACCCGTGAATTATCTTGATGAAAAATGACTTTTTTCATGTGAGTGCAGATAAATATGCCGAGTTAAATATGTTTTGACGTAAGCAGTTAAGAAACAACATATTTAGCTGTGAAGTTAAATATATTATGACGTAACGGATTGGTAAGCAGTGAAGTTCATCCTTATCTATTAAATTTTTGAGCATTTTGTGAAAATATTTACAGGCCATGAAAGATCAATTTACAGGGCATGAGAGATTGTGATCTTGTAGGGATTCTGCCGCCCCCAGTGGCCAAATAAGGAGTTGGCATGCATTGCCAGTAAATAAAAATTTATTATGGGTGTGACTTCTATCACACACAACAATTGGAATAGCTGAATTGAGTTTGTGTAAATATTTACTGGCAATGAGACGTCAATTTACAGGCCATGAGAGTGTGTGTGATCTTGCAGGGATTGTGGCCCAAGTGACCAAATAAGGAGTTGGCATGCATTGCCAGTAAATACAAGTAACAACGTTATATTCGACCGGGTCGAATTTTAAATACGTCAACGCCCACTGAAGGGGGCGGGGTCCAAAAATAGACTATCATGTTTTCCACAGACGGATGTATGCTAGATCGTCTTGAACTTCATCACTGATCACGAATATATATAGTTTATGGAGTCCAATTCTTTTTGGAGGTTATTAACACTGTATTTTGTTGGGGTCTCCCTGGCAAGGGCCGTGGGGGAGACATTTCAGCTTTGGATAATTAAATGTAAACTTTATTAAAAATTTGTTTATGGGGTTATTTAAGGGGCAAAGGTGGAGCAGGAGGGGTAGGGCAGAGGAGTATCAGGTTACGTCTCAGGTTCATGATTAAAGCTTAAAAATCTTCTTTTTAAGGAATGTAGGCTTAAGTAAAACAATTTCTTAAATTTTTACACTATTTTTGCATATAATAACGCCCACTAAAGGGGGCGGGGTCCAAAAAATTTTATTTTCATTTTATGGCTCCAAGTTTATAATTTGCTTAAAAAAATTACAAAAAAAATTCTAAATGATGTGGTGTTTTAGAGGTTGGTTTAGTTCTTCTTAGGGGAACTTTTTTCCCTCTTCCCGATTTAGCCCATTTTCGAACTTGACCTGTGCTATCTTTCAAGATATATTTATACCAAATTTCCAGAGTCTGGCTCTTTTCGTTTGGACTGAATCGTGATTTCCACAGACGGACGGACGGACATGCTCAGATCGTCTTAGATTTTATCACTGATCAAGAACATATATACTTTATGGGGTCTCAGATGGATATTTCGCTGCGTTACAAAAGCATTGACAAAGAAAAAGAATTGGAGGGTATAAAAAAAATTTCCAAAAAGTTTGGATTAGGCCGAACATCTTTATATGTCTATACTGACGCAAAGCCAACAGGCCCACGGAGAAGTCATTTATTCCTTCGTTTTTGTAAATAAGAACATGAATTTGTATTTGTAGTTATTTAAAGTTGTTTTTTATTTTCTTCTGATTTCGTAATATTATAGATATTTTCGAATGTATTATTTTTCAGTTAAATTGAATAAAGAGACATGTTGCTGGTTGTTATTGTTTATGTTATGAATTGAATTGTTGTTATTTTCTTTTTGTGTTTGCAAATTGTTTTTGTTTTGTTTGGTTTTTTTTTCTTTAACGGTTTTGTACAAAGAAATATGTATTTAATTTTGTAGAGAGCTGTTAAATCTGTTAATTACACATCAATATACTTTTTATTAGTAATTTATATATATTTTTTTTGTTTATTAGTGTTGTTGTTTTCAAAAAAGTGGTTTTGCCAAATTTTCACGAGTTTAGTTATGCAAATTGGTTTGTTTGTTTGTTGGGTATTTCGAATTTTTTTTCAGTTGACTTAAAAATTAAAATAGTATTTTCTTTTTTTGTTTTGCTAAAACTAAATAAAGTTTTTGTTTTAGCCAATTTCATATGTTTTTCCAAAATTAAAAATTTTCAAGATATTTTTTTTTTAATATTTTTTGATTGTTTTTTTTTTGTGTAGTTTTTTTGTTAAAAAGGTTTGTTAAATCATAAGAAATAAGTTAAATTATGGTCTACACACATTTAAATTATTTTTTGGAAAAAAAAAATTAAATTTTATTTCTTATATTTTTTATATATGTAATTTTTTATTTTTTTTTAATATATACTAACTGTTATAATTTTAGTAAATTATATGTTTTGTTTTTTGTTTATTTGTAAAGCTTTAAATTGTTTTAATATATATATTTTTTTCTTCTTAATTTTAAAGACTTTATTTAAGTAATATAAGGAAGAAGGAGACGAAAACATGTGGCTGCCTCATATAATTTAGCTATATTTTAACACAAACATATTTTTCTCTTTTATTTTCTTATTTAAATACAACACTTTTTATGGTTTCATGAAGAGTTTTTAAAGTTTACATTTCAAATTTTAATTAGTGTTTAAAAAAACCCAGATTTTTTTCTTTCAATTTAGAAGTTTCTTTACTTTAGATAAACTAAGTAATTAATTAGAATTCCATTCTACAATTTTTTTTTTTAACATACACAATATGCTTAACAATTTTGTTGCTCTGGGGCCAAATTACGGCATTCGATATCGATCGAAATTTGTGTATAAGTTGTATTGAAATTTCGATTGATATCGAATGCGTTAATTTGGCCCCTGATTTTTTTGTTTTTAATTTTCTTACTATTTGTAACTTTCTTTTTTTTCAAAGGCTTCAAATTGCTTTTTACTCGAATATATTTGTTAATAAGTTCTTAAAGTTGTTGCAGTTGCATAAAACATACATATTCAATATTTTAAATATTAAGTTAAATTCCTACTACACATTCAATAAGTGTTCAAAACTGTTATACATTTTACTAACTGTTATATATTATCTTTGATAAATGTTCTTTACTATCTTAAATTTTTATTTCTGCTGCTTAAATGAGAATTGAGTTAAATTTGAAACATTTAAATTTTAACATTTACTTTTATACGTTTTGATTTTCTTACTACATTCATAACTATAGTGATTTTCTGCTTCTGCACTTTTTTTGTTGCTGTTGCTGTTAATATTTATCCTTAAAATAAAATGAGAGAGGGCATTCTTTACTTCATTCACTTGTTCTTAATTTAATATACATACATATATGTATGCTTCGGTATTAGGACACTTTATTTTGTTTATAATTTATAATAAAAAAAACTAATTTTACAACATCAACTTTATTTTTATTATTTATATGCTATAAATTTGTTTTTCGTCACTTTATATCAAGAAATTCGGTCTAATTTATAAAAAAAAAAATTATGAGGCTTATAAAACAAATTTTTGTTTATAAAAATTTGTGCTGTTAAGCCGTTATTGAATCAGTTTTTTTTTTCTATAAATTAGGCCTTTTAAATATAGCTTTCATTATATTCCATAAATGTATATAACGTTTTTTTTGTATTTCATAACTTAAAGTAAAAATATAAATTTGTATAAATATTTGCTGTTAAATTAATAAATAATTAGTTATTTCTGCCAGTTGCATTTCTCGTATTCTCCTGTTATTGCACGTTAATACAAAATTTTCTGGTCGTTTCCCAAAATGGCCGCCTCAAATGTTAATTTCAATTGCAGCTAGAGTGAGTGCCATATTCCAAAATGGTGCCCGCCTGGGATTTTGTTGTTTGTTTACCTTTTCGACAACCAGTAATAGCAACTGTTTATATATTAATAGTAAAAACGCTTATTTCTTACATTCGCTGTTGTTGTTAATCACTTAATTACAAGTGTTGCTGTTTGTATTTTCAGAAATACAGAGTTTATGTATAAATTGTTCAATGTTTTTATTGTTAATTACAACTATTAATACTTAATTCAATTAAAATTTATTGTTATAAAGGTACATTTATAATTTGTAAGCTTAAATAATATTTATAAGTATGTAAATATAATAATAATATTTAAATTTCTGTCATTTTTACTACGTGCACTTGGTTTTAACAATTTGAGATTTATTATATATTTCAATGACTTGGTTTTAGGTGGTTGCGTTTTTATGATTTGAAAGGTTTTGTTTCGTTTAACTAGAGGCGTTTAACTTAATTTTAACTTTTAGCCTTAAGACAGGGATTTTATGGGCCTTTAAAACAAGATCTATAAAAAAAGAAGAAAAAAAATATTTAGTTTTTTTTAATTGAAAATTAATTTAACCAATTAAAAAGTTTTAAAGAAATTTTATCAATACAAACCTATGGGCGCGGCGCAGTCAGCCATTATTGTATATAAAAAAAATTGCAATAGGCAAAAAGTTGTCATTTTTGCTTATTTAAGGCTGAAAATTCTTAGTAGAAGAAACAAATATGTAAGTAGTTCTTTTTTTGTGACCACTAACAATTTTAATTAATTTCTTTTACCTTTCTATTTATTTTTACATAAAGGTAATACATTTTCAAAACAAACCTTGATTTTATTAATCAGTTCTTTAATGTAAAATTCAACATTTTAGCTGTTTTTGTTAATAACAGTTAAAAAAACAGACAAATTTTAATAAAAAGTAATAATAATAAAACTGGAAACATTTTCCTTCTTTTTGTTTCCTTAAATCTGAAGCATACATTTTATTGTGCAAGTCCTCTAGAGGACTTTAATCTAATAATCTGAAATACTAAGCTAAAATTTTTAATTTTTGAAAAAAACCCCAAATTACAAATACATAATTCAAAAATTTTCGTTTCGTTCTTGCAGAGAAAAATAATATTGCTATGCGAAATTTGCCTTGCCATTTAATTTTAATTGTTTTACTGGATTTTATATTTAATAAAAATGTCTCAACTGCTTCCAACTTTTTAAAATTAATACGGCTAATCACAAAACTAAGAAGGGCGACTCTCCTGTCGACGTTGTTTGAAGAGTACAGAATATTCCGCTGTTACACGTACAATTATTTTATGCTCTCCAAGAACTTATCAAACGGTTAAAAATGCATTTAAAAAATAATTTTTAATTATTTAATACTATACAGTTAGTATTTATATATTTATTAACAATTTTTCTCATTGACCTGTAAAAATAACAAATTAACCTCACTTTTCAATAGCAATTTGTTTCAACTCCTTAAAAAAAAAACGAGATTATCAAATTTTTACCCTAGCATCATTTTAGTTTCGAAGAAAGTTTAGACATCTTGCCAGATGTGATTTTCCCCAATGCCCAAGTTATGGGACAAAGTGTTGCCAGTTGCAAAAATTATTACATAATCCCTTTTGGTAGTATTTAATATGATAAATCAATAGCAATAAATAATACCAAAAATTAAACTAAACGAACGATTAAAAAACTACCTACCGCTGCATAATCTATTGACGATCGATGATTTTCCACCGGAAGGAAGGAGTTCAGTGTCCTATAAAATGCGATGACAGCCGAGAGCATATTATGGCATTCTATATTTATTAAAATTCCTATTTAAGTTTTATAGAAATGCCTGGAAATTTCCATGAATTTTTTTCTTTTATAAAAAAAATCCATACATTTAACTAACAAACAAAAAATATCTTAATTTGAATAATATTTCTGCCGTAGGTTAGTTTTCTTTTAATAAAATTTCTTACCCGTTTTACTTTTCATTATTAATTTAAAAAAGTTAACCTTAAATTATATAAAAAAGAGCATCATCATGCTTTTGCTTTCAAAGAGAGAAAAAATCATTTTTTTTTTTTTAGATTTTTTAAAGATTTTTTTTTTGTTTTATTTAAAGTTTTTTGTTTATCATTCTTGTTTTATTATTATTATTTTTAAATAAAAGTGTGTTAATTTAATACTCGTTAAAAGCATTTGAAAAGCAATAAATAGAAAGTATTTCATAATTATTGTTTTTAATTGGAATTAAACAATAATTGTTCAATTACAAAAAACTTCTTTGAGGAAAATTTAAAAAAGTTGATTGAAATTTCTTTGTTGTTGTTTTTTAATATTTATTGTTAAAAGCTTAAACGAGTAGAAAAAGAGAAAGTTTAATTAAATTTCTTTAATCATTACAGTTATATAAATGTGTTTTTGTTTAAATTTTCTTTAACATCTTTTTTTTGTCATTTAATATATATGTAATTTTTTTTCTGTAATATATTTCTTTTGTTTTGCAAATAGAGTCATGTTAAGAAAGTGTAAGAGTGTAATTTTTTTTTATTTATTCTTTATTATATATTTAAATTATATTTAAGTATCTGATTGAAAAAAATGTTTTTTTTTGTAATTTTTTTTAACTAACTTACTATCAACGAGGACTGCAAGTTTATTAAAGAAATCTATTAATAATTTGGGCTTAAAAAACTTTAAAATTTAAATAAACTGTTTAGAAATTACTTAAATTTAATAATTTTTTAGCTTAAATTATTAAAAAATAACTTTTAGGCTGACTGCTTTGCATTGTTTTAGTAAAATGTAAAAGTATAAATCTTAAAAATTATTTAAGTTGAAATCAAACGACTAAGTTTGAGAATAGAAACGAAATAAAATGGGGGAAAAATATCAGAGGGTTTACGATTTTAATTAATAATTAAATTATAGCTAATTTTAAATATATTAAATAAATGTGGATGAGAGCCTTCTGATTCAAAAACAGTATTGTGGTGTTGTTACTGCGCTCTTGTGTTTTTTTTTTTCGTTTCTCTTAGCTTTTTTTAAGCTGGTAATGCTTTGCAACTGTTTTTTGTTTTTTTAGCTTAAATAATAAGGTTTTGTTTGATTTTTGTTGTTGTATTTTTATTATAATATATTTTCTGGGTTTTTTGTTTTTATTTTATATTTTCCATTTATGTTTTATTAATTGCATTTATATTTAAATGTTGTGGTTTGTTTTTATATATTTCTGTTTCATTTTTTTTTTTTTTAATTTAAGTTTTTAAGTTGTTTTGTTGTTGTTGAGGGGAGGTGTTATTTTTTAAAATGTTGTTTGTTTTTTATTCATTTTTAAATTTATTTATATATAATATTTATATTTTTTGTTTAAATTTTAAGATTTCAATAGTGGTTGTTGTTGTTGGTATTCCATTTAATTATAATTTGTTGTTGTTGTTTATCCATAGCAGCAGCAATGCGCGGTGTACATGCGCCCAGCTACAGTCTTCGTCAACATCTTAAAAACATAGAAAAGCTTAAAAAGAAGTAATTTAGCTGCTCACTTTGATGTCATCATAGTCACGAATTCTAAAAAGAAATTGAAAATAATAATCATAAAATTAATAACGAAATGTTGTATTGTTTTTTTTTCTTTCATATTTGAAATAAATTTGCGATATATAGCAAAACAAACAGGAATTTAAAAAATTATAGTGCACGCCATAAACCAGAACTCAAAATCTAAATTAAAAAATTAATGATGGAATATAATAAAGGCCAGCGTTAAAAATCATATGAATGGTTCTTTTTTTGCGATAAAATCATCAATGCGATAAATATTGATGAATTTTTTATTTTATAGTCTCTCATAAAATAACGTTTGGCTATAAAAAAAGCACACCATAATAATAACACAATAATTGGCAGACAGTGCAGTGCGTTAACGTTAAATAACAAATAAGTTAACTACGATTGGCAATATACAGTGTTTAGGTTTAGGTAAGTCAGGTTGGTTAACAAATTCAGTCCACTTGAGTCGTAGTAGGTGCCATTGTGTTACACAAACATCCAAAGGTTTTTGACGGGAATCGATCTCACGACCTCCGTATTAATTGGGCTAGATACAGCGGCACCTGTTTAGTATTGCCGGACCGAACGTACTTTTTCACAGCGAAACCGAGTCCGAACATGGGATAATTTTGCAAGGCTCGGCCGAGTTCGAACCAAACCCGAACGTATTGTCAATTGTACCCTTTTTTTAAATTTATTTATGTAAAACAACATACACGCTATTAAATCCATAAGATTTCCAATAACTACTATATTCTGATATCGTTAAGTTTAAGGTCTCTTTATTTTATTTATTAATTTCAATATTTCGTCACTGCTTTGTGTGACTTCTTCAGGAAATTAATTATTTTATTTGATATGAAAAAATTTTTTGTTTATGAAACAAATAATTGTTATTTTCTTAGAAATTAACTTTTACTTTCTTAAAAAATAACTTTTATTTTCTTAGAAAATAACTTTTATTTCCTTAGAAAATAACTTTTATTTTCTTAAAAAATAACTATTATTTCCTTAGAAAATAACTTTTATTTTCTTCGAAAATCACTTTTATATTCTTGGAAAATAACTTTTATTTTATCAGAAAACCACTTTTAGTTTCTTTAAAAAATATTTTTTTTTTTAGAAAATAACTTTTATTTTCTTAGAAAATACATTTTTTTCTTAGAAAATAACTTTTAATTTCTTAGAAAATAACTTTTATTTCCTTAGAAAATAACTTTTATATTCTTAAAATATAACTTTTATTTTCTTAGAAAATAACTTTTATTGTTTTAGAAAATAACTTATTTTCTTAGAAAATAACTTTTATTGTTTTATAAAATAACTTTTATTTCCTTAGAAAATTACTTTTATATTCTTAAAAAATAACTTTTATTTTCTTAGGAAATAACTTTTATTTTCTTAAAAAATAACTTATTTTCCTAGAAAATAACTTTTATTTCCTTAGAAAATAACTTTTATTTCCTTAGAAAATAACTTTTATTGTTTTAGAAAATAACTTATTTTCTTAGAAAATAACTTTTATTGTTTTAGAAAATAACTTTTATTTCCTTAGAAACTAACCTTTATTTTCTTAAAAAATAACTTATTTTCTTAAAAAATAAATTATTTTCCTAGAAAATAACTTTTATTTCCTTAGAAAATAACTTTTCTTTCCTTAGAAAATAACTTTTATTTTTTTTAGAAAATAACTTATTTTCTTAGAAAATAACTTTTATTTTCTTACAAAATAGCTTTTATTTTTTTACAAAATAACTTTTTTTTTAGAAAATAACTTTTTTCTTAGAAAATAACTTTTATTTTCCGAGAAAACTTTTATTTTCCAAGAAAATAATTTTTATTTCCTTAGAAAATGACTTTTATTTCCTTAGAAAATAACTTTTATTTTATTAGAAAATAACTTTTATTTTCTTAGAAAATAAATTTTATTGTTTTAGAAAATAACTTTTATTTTCTTACAAAACAGCTTTTATTTTCTTACAAAATAACTTTTATTTTCTTACAAAATAACTTTTATTTTCTTAGAAAATAAATTTTTTTCTTAGAAAATAACTTTTAATTTCCTAGAAAATAACTTTTATTTCCTTAGAAAATAACTTTTATATTCTTAAAAAATAACTTTTATTTTCTTAGGAAATAACTTTTATTTTCTTAAAAAATAACTTATTTTCCTAGAAAATAACTTTTATTTCCTTAGAAAATAACTTTTATTTCCTTAGAAAATAACTTTTATTGTTTTAGAAACTAACTTTTATTGTTTTAGAAAATAACTTTTATTTCCTTAGAAACTAACCTTTATTTTCCTAGAAAATAACTTTTATTTCCTTAGAAAATAACTTATTTTCCTAGAAAATAACTTTTATTTCCTTAGAAAATAACTCTTATTTTCTTAGAAAATAATTTTTATATTTTGAGAATATAACTTTTATTTTCTTAAAAAATAACTTTGATTTTCATAGTATTTTAAGTGCAACCTTCAATTTCAAAGTTCATTTGTACACCCATGTGATCTTTTCTAACCTCACACTGCCTTAGTAGTGATCGACCGGTGTTTTGATGTTTGTTCTCTTTTATAATTTTTCTTCTTTTTTTTAATTTCCTGACTACTTTTTGTTTACATTTATTTTTTGTAGATTTATTATTTATTTAATATGTTTTTCCCTCCCAACTTCTCTCCCTCACTCGATGAGCTCTATATATTTATACATATTTTTTTCTTGTCTCTTAAACAAATAGTCTTGATTATTGTTGTTTTTTATGATTTTTTTTGGCTTTAAGCCAAAAAAAAAAAATCATCTTTTATATTTGATATCATTTTTTTGTTGTCTAATTTTTTTTCTACACAGTAAAAATGCATTTAAATGATCATAATAGTTGTTTTTATTACGCTTTGTCTTCTATTTAGATTTAATCAACTTGAAAATATTTTATAATTTGCTCTTCTTTTAACACTAGAATTAAATTGTTAATATTATTGCTAATATTTAATTAATATTTTTCATTTGAATTTTGAATCAAGAGACGGCAATAATTTATATTGTTGTTTAGTACGCGTACGAAAAACGATATATGGAAGAAAAAAATATTTATATTTAATTTCGACTTGGTTTGGGATGTGGTACGTGTGCCTGCTTTTTGTATAACATTTTAATGGAAAAATATAATAATTTTCCTGAATAGAATAGTTTTAATTTAACCCGATTTACAGAACAAGGGCAAGGAAAAACAATTTTACTGATGCGAATGTAAATTTTTGTTTATTTATTTCAATATTAAAAATATATTTTTTTATAATTTTCACGACTGCCACAAAATTTTGGTATGAAAATGAAAAAGTTAATATTCGGAAAATATCAGATAAAATTTCCCATTGTGCTAAAGCAATACTTTCCAACTGTTTTTTAGCACGAGTAAAGGACAAACTGGAGTGTGTTCAAACCACGTATGCACATGTGTGGGTGTAATATATTTTTTACACTATTTGCCCAAGCAACATGATCACTTAAATAAAAGCTAAGAATTCGACAAGGAATTTCTTTTTTGTTTAACCCCAACCTATGACAATTTTCTTTAAGAGAAAAATTGCTTTTATGCTTTTAATCAGGCGAAAAATATAAAATGTTTTTTTTTTTGCTGCATCTATACAACCCAAAATCGTGACTGGGAATGTATCCAATTTATGTTGTTGTGTATATTTGGTGTAAATCACAATAGCAAAATAATCATGTTCAATTTCGTTTAGTTTTGTCTTGATGAAACTATTAGTTGCAAACTAGCAAATTACTGGCTCGCTTCCCCCTTCAGCTTCTCTGGCCCATGAAAAACGTGTTTTTTTTTTTTGTTGCAGAGCACAAACATGTATAGATCATCTTTTTTCAGCATGTACTGAATATTTCAGTTAGTACGAGTATTTTGAAAATTGTGCCCCCAATTTTAGCAGGTGTTTGCATTTAATTTCTAAAAATAACAACAACATTTTTGTCTATTTGTATTTCGTTTGGTGAGCAACAAATACAAATTTTTAACATACCCCAAGAATGAGGAACAAATGAATAAAAAATATATTGCAGAGATCTACCATAGAGATAAAAAAAAGTACGATCGAATACACAAATTTAAATTCGATTTGGGGTTTAGGGCAGATTTAAAAGTTTTGTTATTTACTGTGTTCATATTTAAATCATATTATTATTTCATCTGATTATTGTTTTACGCACAATTATTTCCATAAATTCACTTATTTATTTACTCTTTTGTTGTATATTTGTTTATAATTAGTCTGTTTTTCTTTTTTGTTATTTTTGTTATCAACAAAATAATTTCGGCAAATATTCAGTGAATTTATTTTTTTAATTGAACTTTTCAAGTTAACATTTTAATTGTTCATAACAGAAGTTTCTCTGGAATAAAAAAAAATAGTTGAAAGTATTAATAAATTTTCGAGCGGCAGCATTCCAAAGATTGAAATTTATTTCCAGCACAAACACGTTTTGCTGAAAAAGAAAAAAAAAACTAAGACTATCCATTCGTATTTAGGGTCTCTGTACAGCCTGATTATTATAAATGAATACCTTGAAATTTAATTTTGTATCGAAACTGTTCGCAGGCTAATAATTTTAGAAATCTGATTGCTTATTTAAATATTCCGTTTGCTACCGTATTTAATTTTAATTGACCGGTTAATAGGGCGTATAATTTATAGGTAATGAGTTCTTTTTTTCTTTTTTCTTTCAAATAAAATTTTTATATTTTTCGGAATAAACTAATTGGCTAAGCAAAATAAATAATAACTCTTCGGGAATTACTTTGTTTCGACAGTGAATAATGAAACAACAACGCGCACATCATATGAGGAGTAATTCCTCAACATACGTCGATTTTTTTTTCATATTAAAAAGAATTAATATTAATTAACGATTATTTTTTAATCGATTAAATAGTTCGTTTCCTCTTATGACAATCTGCTCTTTAATCACTTTTCATCCTCAGTCTTCCCTAAACAGGGTGGGCAAATTTGAGGTTAGGAAGTAACTTGGCTGTCAAATGATGAAAAGTCAAGAATTGAGCTGTCACATCCTTTGACATTTATTTAGTAAAAAGTTGGGAAATGGAACGCCGATCCACCATCGTTTGAGTCGAACGTTTGCGAATTGGCTGTTTGAAAAAATAAAAAAAAACAACGCTTTTTGCCACAAAATCATCTTTAGTGATGAGGCCCATTTTCAACTAGGCGGTTATGGGGGCTCCTGAAACCCACAAACAGTCCTCGCAAAAATCACTACATTCACCGTATGACGCAGTTTGTGGTCAGGTGGCATCATCGGCTCGTCATTTTTCGAATATGAGCAAAGGAACGCCATCACCGCGAATTCTCGGCGCTACCAAACCCTGATAACCGATTTTTTTGTGATCACAATTGGCTAATGTTAACACCAGTGACCTTTGATTTTAGCAAGGCAGCGCCACAAGGCACAGAGCCTGTTAAACAATTCAGTTATTGCATGAGAAATTTCCCGGTCTCGTAATTTCTAGATTTGGCAATGTTAATTGGCCGCCTCATTTTTGTGATTTAATGCCCGCTGGATTATTTTCTTTAAAGTCATTGGAAAGACAATGTTTGCGTGAACAAACCACAAATAAATTTGCTGAATCGGGCCAGAGGGAAAAAAGTTCCCCTAAGAAGAACTAAGCCAACCTCTAAAAAACAACATAATTTTTTTTTTGTAATTTTGTTAAGCATATGATATTTTTTTATGTCAAAGAAGGTCCAACGCGTTAAACTGGGAGCTATAAAATAAAAAAACTAATTTTTGGACCCCGCCCCCTTTAATGGGCGTTATTATATTCAAAAATCTTGTAAAAATTGAACAAATTGTTTTACTTAAGCCTACATTCCTTAAAAATAACATTTTTAAGCTTTTATGGCGAAGCTGAGACATAACCTGGTCCTCCTCTGCCCTACCCCCTCCTCCCCCTTAAATGACCCTATAAAAAAAAATTAAAAATAAATTTTACATTGAATTATCCCAAACATTTATTTTTAGAGTTTTATGGCAAAGGTGAAATGTCTCCCCCACGGCCCTTGCCAGAGAGACGCCGACAAAATACAGGGGGTATTAAAACCCTCCAAAAGAATTGGAAACCAGCAGGTATATATAGTATATTCTTGATTAGTAATGAAGTCTAAGACGATCTAGCGATGCCCATACGTTCGTTTGTGGAAAACATGATATAGTCTATTTTTGGACCGCGCCCCCTTTAGTGGGCGTTAAAGTACGATATTATATGCAAAAATAGTGTAAATATTGAACAATTTGTATTCCTTAAGCCTATAAGAAGCTGAGATGTTCTCTCATCTTGCACAGGTGAAACGTCTCCCCCAAGGCCTTTCCCGGAATGACTCTGTCAAAATAGAGATTTAGAATTTTAGGTACAGAGATGTCTTAAAGGAACTCTTCTGTCCCACCAAATTAAACATTTTAAATTTACTTACTAAATATTTGGAGGGTATTTAAGATTCGATCCGATGGAATATAACGTTTTTACTCGTTTAATCTAATCTGGTTTAGTTTTAAATATAATTGTGCGAAAGAACAAATATCTAGCGCCGTCATAGAACAGGCAGTTAATTTAACTGTCATATTTTAAAATATATGTATATTTTTTGGTGTATAATTTTATTGTTTCATGTTATAGGTATACATTTTTTATTTTTCTTATACTGAAATAAAAAAAAATTGAAAATGTGTAATTTCTTGATATAAATTTCTTTGCATGCAAAATTTATTATTTACTTTCTTTGCTTGTTTTTTTCTTTTCTTTCCTCTTGCTAGAAAATAATTTAAGTAAATATTTATTTTTATTTTGTGGTAAAGAAAAAAAATATTTTTTTTTTCTTGTTTTTCAAAGAATATATGCGCACAGGAATATACGAGTGTAATATTCCACATATACTCGTACATATTTCATTTAAACTTGTGTTCCGTTGTGTGTTCTTGTGTGCCTTAACTGCTGCGTGTAGGTATGAAATCAACTCTACATTTTGTAAACTGGTGGTTCCCAAGCTACCTTAAATAAAATCCAACAGCCCCCGAGAGACAACCCTTGATGAAATATAAAAAGCAAACAATTGTGTTTCTTGCTTCTTTTTTTTCCAGGTAGATCTTAAACAACATGTGACGTTGCCTTTTATTTTAATTAATTTTTAGATTGAAATGTGTATGACTGGCGTCTTTATTGTAGGGAGGGGAGGGGAGGGGGGCCTGTTGTTGCTGTAAAAAGTTCTTCAACCACTACAACGGGAACACACCTTTTTTTTCATTAATTTTATATTTATCATTTTGCGGCCATTTAAGTGTTTATCATTTTTGTATAAAAAAATATTAGATAATTCAAATAAACTGGCAATTAGAAGAAAGAGAATTAATTATTTATACAAGCAGGTAGTTCTACGCTTGTAAAATAGTACAAAGAGAGCGTTAAATTTTAATATTAATTCTCCCCCATTCTGGTGTATTTATATTCTGACAGTCTAACCTATAATTTTCTTTTGCAAAAACAAAATGATAAATTTGCTTTGAAATATTTTCCTTTTTACACTAAAATTAAAAAGGAAAAAAAAAAGAAATATTCTTGCTTACCTTCGTAATTGACCTGACCATCACCATCAATATCAGCTTCCCGAATCATTTCATCAACTTCTTCGTCTGTTAACTTTTCGCCCAAATTTGTCATGACGTGACGTAACTCAGCCGCTGAAATGAAGCCGTTACCATCTTTATCGAATACTCTGAAGGCTTCTCGGATTTCTTCCTCACTATCGGTATCCTTCATTTTACGGGCCATCATTGTCAAGAACTCGGGGAAATCAATTGTGCCATTGCCTAAAGAAAACAAAAAAAAATTGAATGGAAAAAGTTATTATTTTAGAACTTTGATTCTTTTTTTTCTAATTTTGTTGCAATAATAGATATCGATTCTGTGCGGAAACGAAATTGATTTTGTTTCTTCACAAAAGGAAAAAAAAGAAAAAGAATTTCAGAATGATTTCATTGGCTGGTTCCGTTTGTTATCAGCCCTGTCACAGAGTTTAATTGCGCGCGGAAAAGGAATTTTTTCCGTATTTTGGTTGTTCAGAAAATGATAAAAAAAAGAGATTTATGCAATGAAATCTTTCTTAATATGATGAACAGAATCAGCTAGTGAAATTAAAGAAGATTTCATTCCGATAAATTGTCTCCTGTTTTATTTTCTGAGAAATCAAAATACGTAATCAATTCCGCTTTCAAATGGAATCGGATTCGGCGGCATGGTCGAATTTCATTCTGAAGTTTTTTTCTTTTTCGTATTCTGAGGAACTAAATGAAGAAAAATTGTTTCTTTTCCGAACGAAATGAATTTCTTTTAAGAACGAAATGGGTATGGGTAAATAATAGAAGAGGTCATGGGTAATTTTAATTTTATGTCCGTTTAAAATTACTGGATTTATAAAGGGTGGGCAAATTTGAGGTTAGAAAGTAAATTGACTTAAAAACATACTTTTCTTTTTAACAAATTAAATTTTATTGATACCGATTTCAAGTAGAAAAATGGGAATTAATAATGATATATGATGTCGGGCAAATGTTTTGCCCTAGTACATCGGCACACGTTCGCTCTTTTCACAAAATTTTTAAACCACATTTTGCAACAAGGCTTCGCTTATCTCGTCAACGCAACGCCAAATTTAATCTTTCAGAGCGTCAGTTATTTATGGTTTGTTAGCGTAAACCTCGTCCGTCCAATGACCCCAGAGAAAAAATACAGCGGCGTTAAATCACAAGAGCGAGACGGCCAATTAACATCTCCAAATCAAGAATATAAACGACCGGAAAATGTCTCGTGCAATAGTTGAATTGTATGGCGGTCTGTGTAGCTTGTGGCGCTGCCTTGCTAAAATCAAAGGTCACTAGTGTAAACATTAGCCAATTGTGATCACAAAAAAATCGGTTATCAGGGTTTGGTAGCGTTTCCTTGCTCATATTCGAAAAATGACGAGCTGATGATGCCACCTGACCACAAACTGCTTTCTGACTTTCTTTGAATGTGGTGATTTTTTTCGAGGACTGTTTGTGGATTTTAGGAGCCCCCATAACCGCCTAGTTGAAAATGGGCCTCATCACTAAAGATGATTTTGTTGCAAAAAGCGTCGTTTTTTTATTTTTTCAAACAGCCAATTCGCAAACGTTCGACTCAAACGATGGTGGATCGGCGTTCCATTTCCCATCTTTTTACTAAATAAATGTCAAAGGATGTGACAGCTCAATTCTTGACTTTTCATCATTTGACACACAATTTACTTCCTAACCTCAAATTTGTCCACCCTGTATTTAAATAGCAAGATGTTTTCTTATCACTTTGTACGCTCTCACAGTGCAAACGATTTCAGTAAAACATACTAATTTAAAGTTATTTATTTAGATCTACTATATTTATTTAAAATGTGCTCCATAGTTTGTATATTAAACTTCAAAATTCTCTGTACAAATTTTGCTTTACTTTTGTGGTATTATTTTCATATATTCCCAACTTTTTTAACAATCTTCCACAATTCCACACAACGAAAAATTTTGCAAAATAGTAAATATTGCCAGTGGTACTCGTACGCAGTGTCATGTTTGCTTGCGATGTCATTAAATGGCACATTGTGTTACGAAGGTTAACAAGCACAATATGCACACACACACACAGTCATGTGTATTTGTCCAAGAATATTATTTTTCTTTTCTTGAATGGTTAGATTTGTTGGTGTACAAGAAGGTCATAAGAAGAGAAAAGGCAACGAAAGTTCAAAAAAATTACTTAACTTTTCTTGAAGGTGTTTTGCTTTCGCATGTTCCCTGCCATTCTTTCTAATCTCACTTTATTTTTATAAATTATCATTTCGTTTAGCTGATTTATAATACACAGATGAATGATATACATATGTATGTGTATGTATGTATGTGCATACATAAGGATTAATATTCGCACGCCCACTGACACATTGAAATGTATGTATACGAGCATGTGTGTATGTAGTCCCCTTGTTTTTTATTTCATTGATATCGACATTCGTTAGTTTAAAAGCAAACTTTTGCTAAATTTGAGTCTGCTACTCCAAAATAGATTGCTATTGAAGACCAGCAAAATCCAAAGGACGTCTCCAGTGTTGGAACATTTAAACTTATTTTTATGCCTTCCAAAAAAGAATTGGAGGGCATATTCACTTTGCCATTCTGTTTGTAACGCAGCGAAATATTCATCTGAGACCCCATAAAGTATATATATTCTTGATCAGTGATGAAATTTAAGACGATTTGAGCATGTCCGTCCGTCCGTCTGTGGAAATTACGATTCAGTTGAAACGAAAAGAGTCAGACTCTTGGAATTTGATATAAATATATCTTGAAAGATAGCACAGGTCAAGTTCGTAAATGGGTTGAATTGGTCCAGAGGGAAAAAAGTTCCGCTAAAAGAACTAAAAAACAACATGATTTTAAATTTTTTTTTTGTAGTTTTAAGCAAAACGCGTTAAACTTGAAGCCATAAAATTAAAAAAGTTAATTTTTTGGACCCCGCCCCTTTAGTGGGCGTTAGTATATGCAAAAACAGTGTAAAAATTTAACAAATTGTATTACTTAAGCCTACATTCCTTAAAAATATCATTTTTAAGCTTTTATGACGAAGCTGAGAAGTAAACAGGTACTCCTCTGCCCTGCCCCCACCTGCGCCCTAAATGACCCTATAAAAAAAAATATATACATATCTTAAATAAATTTTACATAAAATTATCCCAAACATCTATTTTTAGAGTTGTATGGCAACGGTGAAATGTCTCCCCCACGGCCCCTGCCAGAGAGACCCCCACAAAATACAGGGGGTATTAAAACCCTTCCAAAAGAATTGGACACCAGCAGGTATATATAGTATATTCCTGATCAGTGATGAAGTCTAAGACGATCTGGCAATGGCCATACGTTCGTCTGTGGAAAACATCATATAGTCTATTTTTGGACCCCGCCCCCTTTAGTGGGCGTTAACGTACATACAATATTGAACAATTTGTATTCCTTAAGCCTATAAGAAGCTGAGATGTTCTCTGATCTTGCAGAGGTGAAACTTCTTCCTCACGGCCCTTTCCGGAATGACTCCGGCAAAATAGAGATATAAAATTGGGTACAGAAATGACTTAAAGGAACTCTGTCCCATCAAATTTTAAATTTATTTACTAAATATTTGGAGGATATTTAAGATTCGACCCGATCGAATATAACATTTTTACTTTTTCTTTATAAATTAAATATATTTAATGTTTCTGCGTGAAGTTTACTGCTGTTAGAAAGCAGAAAAGCCAAAAAGACAGCTCCAGAGATGTACAATTGCAATTTTCTTTTTGTTCAGGGATAGTAACGGTTATAACTTTTATTTCAAAAATTACATTTTAATCATTATTTGCTGAGGTATTTTCTTTTATTTTTCTTTTTTTATATATAATTATTAAACTTATTTGATGTTTTGGAAGGAAATTCATTGGTATTGGAAATGAGAAAAGCCGAAAAGGACAGCTCCAGAATTGGAAAATTTAAACTTTCTTTTTTAAATATTAAAGTATGTAATGAAATAAAACTAATGCTTTTCTTTAGTAATCAAACATATTTTATATTTTAGAAAGAAATAAACTAGTAGTGAAAACCATAAAGATCAAAAAGATTATTCCAGGGTTGCAATAAATGTATGTATACTCCAGACGCCCGTAGCTGGAGGGTATATATGTATGTACAATATATATGTAAGTGTCGGCACAGACGAATATAGCACTTTTTAATATAAAAATTTCTTATTTTAAGCTAAGTTGGCTTTTTAAAATGGATATTAAGTAAAGCTAAGTTTGATGCAGACATGTCACTTTGTAAGGTTATGTTTGCTACTTGACATCATACATTTTTCTTTGTGCTTTATAAAAAATCCAAACAAATGTAAGGCATTATTATATTTTTAGCAGTTTTTAGTGAGATTTAATAAAAATAATAGTCTACTACAATTTATAAATTGTTTCAATATAAAGTTGCCAGACTTTTTGTTTCATTAACATACAGCTTTAAATTTCTATAGCAAGTCAATTTGTATTGTCTGAATATTCGAAGAGAAATTATATTAAGGATGCAAAAAGTTATATTCGTTTTCCACTTCTCTCCTTTTAAAATATTGTACCGATTTTATTTATAACATTTTGAAAACTATAAATAGTGTAGCGTAGCTTTTCTCCACTCAAATGCAAAAACAAAATCTACATATTGAAAGAAAATTAACAAAAAAAAAAAAAAACTTTAATAAAAGTGTCATCATTTCATTTATGCATGCCATGGCACGCAACACACAAGTTTCTTTCTTTGCAATATTGCTGCACAATACAAACTAAAAAAAGCAAAAATTACGAACAAAAAATAAGAAAAGTTTATTTTTGGAAAGGTTAAAATCCTCTAGTGTCTGCTCTGTAGCCTCAAGAAGCACAAGATACGAATGGCGAGAAATATGCATAGAAATATTATTCGAAATGAGGAATTCATAAAGAATTTTACTATAAAAAGCTTAAATGACAAGATGTAAAACAAAAAACAAAAACAAAAAAAAAAACGAGAAGGAGAACAAAATAATGATAAAATAACACAATATGATGCCAAAATTAGAACTACATATCGTGTTGTAGTAATGAATGTTTGCCATGTCGGCGGGGGGTAGAAAATATATTTACAATCTCCTCTGGCGTTTTAATTAAAGACCTGCTTATAACAGTCAGTATCACAGTTGAAGATTTCCTGCAACATTCCCTTTACCAGCAGGGAAAAGGTTGATTGTTATGGGTGTGGCTTTGATAGGAGACATTCAGTTCCAGTTATTTAATCGTATATCTTTTTTTTCTTGTAAATTTATTTAAATTTAAATCGTTAGTTTTCTTTTATAATCTCGTTCTGGATTCAAGTTTCTGCAGATACAATAGGTTATAAACATCACACACACACATATACATATTTATTTGGAAAATTTGGTCGGCGATAATACGTTTTGTTAAGGACATGCGCAGGACTTTCTGATTTTTGTTGTATTTCACTTAATGATTACACAATGAATTATAAAAATTAAATTAATTTTTGGAAAATTTAACTTTCAATGAGTTTTAATAAATTTTTATAAACAAAAAAATTCAAGTGAAATACATAAATTGAAAACAAATTCTAAAAAGATTTATCAAAAAGAGTGGTTAATTTGAGGTTAGGAAGTAAATTGTGTGTCAAATGATGAAATGTCAATACAGAATGCACCAATTTGAGGTTAGGAAGTAAATTGTCTGTCAAATGATGAAATGTCAATACAGAGTGCGCCAATTTGAGGTTAGGAAATAAATTGTGTGTCAAATAATGAAATGTAAATACAAAGTGAGCAAATTTGAGGTTAGAGAGTAAATGGGTTGTCAAATGCTGAAATGTCAAGACTTGAACTGTCATCCTTTGACATTTACTTAGTAAACAAAATGAAAAAATTGTAACCATGGAACGCCCCCCAAACATAGTTTATGTCGAACGTTTGTGAATTGGCTCTTTGATAAATGGAACGAAAACAACGCATTTTTCAATCAAATAAACTTTACTAATGAGGAATATTTTCAATTACGCGGTTAAGTAAAAAAAAAATTTTCACATACTATGTGGCTCATAATATCCACAAAGTCCTCGAAAAACGATTACATGCAAAGAAATTTACCATATGGTGGAGTTTGTGGTCAGGCGGCATCATCGGCCCGTATTTTTTTTTCTTTTTCTTAAATGAACCAGGAAACGCCATCACCGTGAATTCCCTGCGCTAACAATCCTTGATAATCGACTTTTTGTAGCCGCAATTGGCTACTGTTACCATCAAGGACCTGTGGTCTTAGAAATACGGCACCACAAGATACACAGCCAGCCAAACAATTCAGTTATTGCATGAGAAATATCCCGGTTGCGTAATTTCTCGATTTGGCGATGCCAATTGGCCGCAGAATTATTTTCTCTGAGGCCATTGGAAAGAACGGGTTTATGTGAACAAACCATAAACAATTGACGCTCTGAAAGATGAACTTCGGCACTGCATTGACGAGATAAGCGAAATTTTGTGAAAAGAGCGGACGTCTCTGCCGAAATGCTAGGGGAAGACATTTGCCCGACAAAATCGGTCTGATTGTGTAAGGCGTTGGCGTTTTTTGTACAAGATTAAAGAAACATACACGCAGTCTCCTTTAATCTAGTACGACATACGACTGAGGCGTAAACGCCAACGCCTTACACAATCAGAGGGAATATTCCATTATTAATTCCCATGTTTCTAATTTACATTGATATCTATAAAACTTAATTTTTAAGAAAAATTATGTTTTATAGCCAATTTTCTTTCTAACCTCAAATTTTTTAAAAATTTCTTTAATTTACAATTTTCTATTTTAGGGTCAAATTATTATTGACTCCTAGATTTCAAATAAAGCTTTCAAAATATTTTTATATACATTCTTCCAACTTTATAATTATTAAAATTTATAATATTTAAAATTTTTTAGCTTAGGATCTCTTTGTTTTATATTAATATATTTTTCAATATTTTGTAACTCAACGTCAGAAAATTATTTTAATTTTAACAAATAATTTTTTATAAATATTAGATTTTTTATAAAATAATATTATTATTAATTAAAAAACTAGCTTAAAATTAAAATTAAAGATGATTATATTTTCATAACAATTATTGAATGAAATGCTATTCGAAAATGGCGCCGTTAATAAATTAAAATTTTCTTTTGTTACCACCCACTAATAAATTGTATTTTTTTAATGCTGGTAGCATATTTTACAAAAAAAGAGATAAAAAAAAGTATCTTATTAAGATATACAAAAAATAGAATATGAAACAATAATTTTTACTCACACGGAAACGGAATTTTATTTAGTACTCGCATTTAAATAAAATTTGCAAATTTTAAAAGAAATTTGCGTTCGCAGTTGCTAAAAATATTTTTGTTTTCTCCAATTTCAAAATGATATACATATATTTAAATTAGTTGGGTATACTGAATTCCTCAGGAAAATGAATTTCCATTTAATACTTTCGCCAACTGCTTCCATAAAAATTATTTTCATGTTGGGCAGATTTATCATTTTTTTTTTCTTCTTAATTTTTTATTTTCTTTAACAATTTATTGTCAAAACCTGTACAAATAGTTTGTGTTTCTAAAGCATAAAATAACAATAAGTATATAAAAATAATAATGAAAAATGTATGTATTTTGTTCAAGATAAATAAGCATTAGAAAGAGAGGTGATTGCAAATCGTCGAGACCGACATGTCGACAAAAGTCAATTAGACAAATGCTATAAATATTCTTTAAAATTTAATACAACAATTTAAACATTCATCACAGGAATGGTTGTCGGAAAATTTTATAATTTTCTGTTGCCACTAAATAAGACGCAGCAAAAAAAGAAAATTATACATAAATATGTATTAATTTTCAGTTAATAACAGAAAAAGAAACCATTAGCAAATAGTTTGACCAGAAGTCTCACAAAATTTTCGTGATTGCATACCTCAACGTGGCAACTCTGCGAATTAGATGTCTAAAAATGCAGCACTGAAGTACACTACCAGCAAGAAACTTAATACGAATTGGTTTTCTTGCCTTAAAAAAATAAATAAATAAAATGTTGATGGAAAAATTGTGCAAATATTAAAAATCATGCTGCTAATTACGGTTCTCGAATCGACTCGATGCGGAACCTGTAATATGGCAGACAAGCACAATTCAAATAGTGCAACAATTTTGGAACTTCCATTCTCTTTCTCAATAAAATCGCTTTTATTTCTCAAAAAATGTGTTCCATCTTCAGGACGGCAGAATAATTAAGAAGAATTCAGTTTATTATTCCCCCATATTCGGTAAATGTTGTCAATGTCACATTAACACAATTTAAAAAATCGGACACTTATCTAAAGTTGTACTTTAAAAATTAATTACTAAAAAACGTTTGCTATTTTTAGTCTTTAAAGATTAGTTAGAGATAGAGGCTGCCAGTTGTACTCAATTTTGGCCCATAACGTCTTGACATGAGATTGACAAATACACAAAAAGATTAACTTTTCCATTTCGGTCATATTTTCCCTTCTGTAAAATTAGCACAAACGAAGCATAAAAAAATCAATCAAGTAACCATATTTGTTTTGGTAAATACTGTTAATTGTGTTCCCCATCAAAATAATAATCTGGCAGCGCTTAGCAAACTGAGATTATATAATAGACGACTTGGCATCACTTGTAAAGGCAAATAACCGTTTTTTAATAATAATAGCCCATATTATGTATGTCACAGACAAATTTGAGACTAAAATATATTAGATAACTTAAAATAAAAGTAATTTTGTAACTGTAGTTTTTATTCTATGACAATTGGTCGTGGTCACAAACTCGACTTACATAATATGACTGCATGTCACAGAAAGCGATTTAACTGTATCTTTTTTTATATGTTTTCTATTGGCACTGATGTAAGACTTTTTTCAACAAGTGCGATTTTTTTTATTCAAAATTTTCTACTTGTGAAAAGTACTTTTTATAAAAACCAAATGTCAAAAGCTAATTTTTCTAACACCCCAACCAGAACGTAACATGATCTTGCTGCTGGCAGGTCATTGTGTCATAAGCATTCATGTGTATTGTACAATCTAGGCCAGCGGCATCACCGCAAGACATCTTTTTCAATACACAAAAGTTCGAATTTTTATAACTTTCATAACACGTGCACCGAAATGTCATTTCTAAAACAAAACATTAATCATTTTTTAAAATCTATAGAACATTTAATGTTAGCGTTGTTGTTATATATTTAAAATACAGCACCATATTTTAAGCAGTTGACGGAAAAACACATAGGAAATACATTAAGTCTCTATATTTAGAGTTTGAAAAAAGAAATTTGTATGTATAAATGCATGTATGCATTGCTTGTATATAAATAAATGACAACTCACTCTAGGTGAAAACATAAATTTGACAGACCAAAAATATATGGACAGATTGGAATCAAGCATTTGATATATTCTTCCTAAATGCCGTAAATTAACAGATTAATACTGAAAAATATTATCAAAGTATTAACAATAGAATACAACAACATTTGGCTAACGATATGCTTATGAAAGACCTTAAACAGTTTGTAGAACTTTGGTGAAATAGTGAATTTTTATAAGAAAGAAATTTTTTAAATTACTTTATTTACCCTATTGTATTATGTTATAAGCTAAACCCGATTATTATCAGGCTAAAATCCGTGCTACTTCAGTCGTCACCATTATAAGCAGTGCACCAAGATTATTGTAACCGCATTTTATCCTATAGGTAGTCAAACAATTTTTTAATTTTACAGGAGAAGAAAAACAATATGTGAATAATACAATTTATTGTAGCTGCGTTTTTGTCTTGATATGATTTTGACATTTTTCTTATATTGTTTAATGCAAAACTAGGATCGATCGGTGGTCAAAGTTTCTACCATATTAAAATATTATTGCTAAGAATTCACAACTATTATTTATTTTGTGCATATCTTCATAAAAATGCCCTTCAATCTAATTACACTTGCATCAAATTCGTAATTGATAAGAATCTTAAAAGTGTACCACAAAAATGTGTGGCATATTGATGGCCATATACATATGTATAACTTTTTCTAAAAAATAAAAAAATGTCTTCTAAGCAATTTATATAAAATTATGCTTTAAAACCCCCCAATTAATAGGAAAATGTTTACTTAATTAATTCGTGGACCAGACAGCGCAAATTATAACAGCACAACACTGTCACGGAATCTGATTGCGCACTTTGATTCCTTAGAAACAACGAAAAATTTTTTTGTTATGAAATCTTTTTTAATATCCATTCATGATATTAGAAAAAATTGTTTTGCTTATCGTTTGCCGAGGAAGAAAAATACGGAATCGAAGCCTGTCACATGGCTGGTAGTATAATTTTTTTTTATATAAAAGTATATACATATATGAAAGAGAAACAATAGCTTACCATCAGCATCGACTTCATTGATCATATCTTGTAATTCAGCTTCTGTGGGATTTTGACCGAGCGATCTCATAACTGTGCCCAATTCCTTTGTTGTGATGGTGCCATCACCATCTTTGTCGAATAGCGAGAAGGCTTCTTTGAATTCAGCAATTTGTTCTTCTGTTAGTTGATCGGCCTAAATAAACAAAATCAAAGAAAATGGATTTAGTAGAAGACGCATTAAACAAATTTTTTATAGAAAGTCAAAAAGAACTTAAGATAAAAACCACCACTACCATTTAAAATAGGTTTCCAATTATATATTATCCTTGGGAAATAATATTTTTCTCTTAATACTTTTTTTAGTGTTAAAAATTTTTAAAAACCTTTGGTTATTTTTTTCTTATTTATTTTATTGAGTCAATTTATTGACACTTAAATTTGAATTTTAAATCATACGTTGTTATGTATTTTGTTTTCATCTAACAAATTTAAAGTGGAGAAGAAAAAAATAGCATAAATAAAATAAATCATTTGCATGAATACAATTTAAAAAGTGGTTTTAGGGCAACATTTAGAACTGTCGGATTTGATAAACGCTAAAAGTTTTCAATATGCATTCCGAATGGACACCAATTACAGTAAATCACGTCACTTAAAAAAATAAATTCGAATACTCTTTATAATAATAAAATCCGAGTGTGTTGGGCATCATTTTTGTTATCCAGGTTTACAAAATAAAACATAAAAAGATTAAAGGTGTTAAATTTCCAAAAAAAAAAACAACAACACATCTCGAGGTTCTGCAAACGAATTAATACGCATACACATACTCGTACATAATGTATGAATGTAACTGTAGTAGTATTTAGAGTCACAAAGGTTTAATTTAGAATACAATAGATAGATTTCTGAAACGGCAAAGAAAACTGACGTCAGCAAATATCTTAAAAATGCTAATGATATTTGCATAACTGGAGATAAAAAATTTATGAATACATGTGCATACATACAGACACCAGTATTCACGTACATACAATGAATCAATGAATAAAATGAAATTATTAACAATTTTCTATTATTGAGTGCAAATGGAAAAATGTTTTTCTAAAAAAAAACATAACATTAAAAGAATGCGTATATTAGCTTTTATTTTAAAACAGAGCGAAACGGACAGACGATCTTTGACAAAAAATACCTTTTGTATGCATGTATGTGTATGTACATACAATCTGGATCAGACGATTAGAAGCAATTAATTTTCTTAATATCGTTTTTAATAGACCATATGAATTTTAATTTTCTGTCGGCAGGCATTATTTTTATACTATTGAAAACAAGGCGAATTGAAAAAGATTAACTTATTTATGCAACTCTGTATAAAGAACAAGTATTTTGTTAGTGTACAGGCTTCTGAATTTTCAAGTTTAGTTGAGCAGAAAAAATCAAAAAAATTTTGATACAGATGTTTGCCTCATGTTTCAAATACCTTTTGGAACATGGAATAAAGTTCCCTCTCCCTTGCTGAACTTCTTCTTGCACACAAAGCACATCCGCATATTGTCTTTTGTTCACTTTTTTAATAATATTAGTGAAATTTCAGAAAATCTTTTTTTGGCGTAAAAAAAATTTTTAGTTTTAATTGATATAAAAAAAAAGTAAGCAGAAAAAGATTTTGAGACTGGTATAATATCACCTGATCGACACTTTCTGAAATAAGGTCACCTGATTGAATTCGCCTTGATTGAAAAGGTAATATTCTTAAAACTACAAAATGATCAACAACAAGACGTTTGAAATAAGATGTTTAGTTTTTATAAGATATTTTGATTAAAAAAACATGAATATAAATTTTTATTTTTCAAACTTATTAATTTTATTAAAAAAATTAACTTATTTTTATTAAGAGTGCAATATTTAAAATATTTTTATAGTCATTAAACTAGCAGAATGGATCAGTACTGATTTCAGCTTTCTTTGTTCAACTTTTGCATATTCACCTTTTTTCTTATATTCACCTTTTTAAGTTAAAATCACTTTTTATTAGCATAAAATTCCCCAACCCTGGCGTTTCTAATCAGCATGATTACGGTTGGCGATTTTCGCCTTCTAATTCTACAGTTTGTAATAGATTAAAGACAAAAAGTTGAATTGTTCTTTAATCTATTACAAACTGCCGAATTTGAAGGCGAAAATCGCCAACCGTAATCAGGCTGAATACCAAGTGTTTAATTTTCTGTTTACTTTTCCCAGAATAATCGACTGCTGAAGTCAAAATAAATAGGTAATGGTTATTTATTTAGTTGATACTCATTATTTGTTCCGTGAAAAATAAAAGTTATTTTCATTAAATTTAAAATGAGTTTTAAATGTGTTTTATTCAAAAAGATTCATACAAAATTTTCTTCAAATATAAATATTTAAATACATATTTTTTTTGTATGAATATCGGGGTTAATTTTAGTAGGGCTAATTTTAGTAGGGCTATTTATTTTGACTTCAACAGTCGACAAATAAAACTCGCGAAATAATGCTTAAAATGTAATTTTTAAAATAAAACTTATAACCGTCACAGTCCCTGCTAATTTGAATTGTTCTCATTAGAAATTGTTAACTGGTTCTGACGGAAAATTTTTTTATTTAATACGTCTTTTTTGAAAACAAGCTTTAAAACTAACACATTAACCTTTAATATCTGTTGTTGTGGTTTTTTTTTATATTCTTAAGATTAATGGTCTATCCAATGGTGCGTATAAAACCTTTCTGACCACCAAAATAAATAAAATGCGCCCTATCACAATCTGTTTTTTAAGTCCTTCTAATCATATGATCGAGAGTGTATGGAAATTGTACATATGAACAAATAAAATAAAAATGTTGTTTACATTTGTAGTTAATTTTTTAGATCAGCTACACATTTCAATATATGTATATTTAAATACATATGCATGTATGTATGTATATTTGTAGCTTTTGTAGAAGATTGAAAAACAATTAAAAAATGTTATTCGTCACACTTTGTAATTTTTTTTCCAGATACAGAAAAACAATCCAAATACGTTTTACGACTATGACAGCATTTTAAAGTTACAGCCTGGCTTGAAACAGTTTAATAAAAAATTTACTTGCTTTACAACAAGTAAAATATAGTAAAACAATTTCAAAATATAGTAGGATCTCGAGTTTAGCAAACAAAAAAGAAAATCTCTTCTATACTGATGACTCCCCACTTTTTCAATAAAAAACAAGTAAAAACCCTATATTCGACAGGGTCGAATCTTAAATACCCTCCTAATATTTAGTAAGTAAATTTAAAATGTTTAATTAGGTGGGATTAAGACATCTCTGTACCCAATTTTAAATCTATATTTTTGACAGAGTCATTCCGTGAAGGGCCGTGGGGAAGACGTTTCACTTTTGCAAGATCAGAGGACATCTCAGCTTCTTATAGGCTTAAGGAATACAAATTGTTCAATATTTACTATATTTTTGCATATAATGGCGTACGTCAACGTCCACTAAAGGGGAGGGGTCCAAAAATTTACCATATCATGTTTTCCACAGGCGGACGTATGGGCATTGCTGGATCGTCTTGGACTTCATCATTGATCAAGAATATGTATACTTTATGGGGTCTAATTCTTTTTGGAGGGTTTTAATACATCCTCTATTTTGTCGTAATGTCTCTGGTAGGGGCCGTGGGGGAGGCATTTCATCTTTGCCATAAAACTCTAAAAATAAATTTTTGGGATAGTTAAAACATTTGATAGTTACCCTATCAAATGTTTTTCTTTTGATAGGGTAATTTGGGTGGGCAAAGGGGAAGGAGTGGGTAGGGCAGAGGAGTATCAGGTTACGTCTCAGCTTCGTCATTAAAGCTTAAAAATGTTATTTTTAAGGAATGTAGGCTTAAGTAAAACAATTTCTTAAATTTTTACACTGGTCCTTATTACGATTCTCGATTCGACTCTAAAAAATGTAATAAATTAAAGAAAAATACAAGATTTTTCTTTAATCTATTACAAATACTCGAGTCGAGTCGAGAACGGTAATAAGGCAGACTATTTTTGCATATAATAGCGCCCACTAAAACAGGCGGGATCCAAAAAAAAATTTCATTTTCTGGCTCCAAGTTTAACGCGTTGGACGTTCTTTGACATAAAAATATATCATTTGTTTAACAATATTACAAAAAAAATTAAAAATTGTGTTTTTTAAGGGGTTGGTTTAGTTCTTCTTAGGGGAATTTTTTCCCTCTGGTCCGATTCCGACCATTTACGAAATTGGCCAGTGCTATCCTTCAAGATATATTTATACCAAATTTCAAGAGCCTAGCTCTTTTCGTTTGGACTGAATCGTGATTTCCACAGACGGACGGACGGACATGCTCAAATCGTCTTAAATTTCATCACTGATCAAGAATATATACATATATATACTTTATGGCGTCTCAAATGGATATTTCACTGCGTTACAAACGGAATGGCAAAGTGAATATATCCCCCATATTCTTTTTTGGAAGGTGTAAAAATACTAAGATCATGAACTACCAATCAGCTGATTGTATGCAGATTGATACAGTGATCAAGTTGCATCGATTACAAATTAAAACATATTATGTATTTTGCCGCCCACTGTAAACACTTGTATTATAAATACCTATTATAATTAGATTTAAATAATATTCATATTATGAATCATTTTTGTTTTAAATAATGAGCCGCCTCAAGTTTAGACACAACCACCAGGCAACACAAAACAATGAACAAAAACTATCATTTGTTTGAATCAGAAAAAAAATCCAATGAAATAAAATTAAGATAAAAAGAAAAAATTACTACAAAAAATATTGACTCATTAACTTAAAATATATTTATTTACATACATAATATGTATGTATGTATATGTATGTATGTAATATAGAAATGAAATCAAATATTAAAATACACAACAAACAGATCACTTAAAACATTTAAAGAATTCTTTACAATTTTTTACACGTTCTCAATTGAATTATGAGATTTTATTTTGGGCAGATAAAATATAAGCGTTAATAAAAACATCATAATTCTTCGATATTATGACCTTTTTATGATTATAACATAAACAAACTCGGATAAATTTATTTATTTTTTATTTTATAAGAAATGTTAGGTATATTGTACAGGTGAGATGATCGTGACTAAATTCTCACTGTGGATAAAAAAGTGCGATTTGAAAAACTTAATCAGCCGCGATATTATATTTACTTTTTTTTGTTGCAGATTTTTCTTTTCTGATATTTTCAGATTTTCTTATCGTATTTTTTTCCTTTCTGATTCAATTTATCGCCTATTAAATTGCATTTATTTAAAAATATATATTTTTTAATAAACTGTGTTAAAATGGTAACATAATAATTATAGTTAATATATTCCTTCCTTTTATATTTATTTTACAAATTTTTTATTGTTATTGTTATTATTATTTTATGACTAATAATCAAAGAAAACAAATTTATAGCAATTCATTTATTAATAAAAGAAAGCATAATGAAATACTTAATGTTGTTCAAAGAGGACACACCTCAAGATATAACTGCAAGCAATAAAAACGTAATAGATAGCCAAGTATGGCCATAAATAGATATTACAGCAAAGAGAAAATCTATAGATAAGGCTTTGGAAGGAACTACTGAAAAAAATAATAAAATATCACAAGTAGGTATAATTAACTGAAGGCAATTAAAAACGTCGAATGTAGGTATTTTGGGGCTCTGAATTTAAATCTGCTCTCAGTTTATACTTAAACTCCCCTCATTAATAATGGAAATCCTTACGTAACTTCCAAAGAAATCGTAACGAAAAAATAAACCCTTTTACAAACAACAAAATCAATTATAAATAATTATGTACATATACCAATTTAAGACCTAATAGTGTTTTCACACTGCCATAGATTTAATAAATTCTGGTTTTAAGGTTAAAACCTGGCTTTACCATTCAAAATGATTTTGTTAAAAACAACATAAAACCACTTTCGAATTGGTTTGAAGTAGGATTTATGAAATGCAACCTTATTTTTACCTGTGCTAAGTTAAGTGCTGCCAAGTTATATATTGGAAACAGCTGGTATTGTTTATGTTATTACACAAGCGATTTGTTCTTTCAGAATACGCTTACATTATTTATATAACAACTTTATTTTCCAGAAGTTCTTTCATAATTTTAAAAATATTCTTTCGCAAAATGTAAAATAATTTCTATTTTAGAAGGCATTGTAAAATTTTTATTTCTTTCCCCTCAAACAAAAACGTCTGTTGTACAGGTTGTCAATTAAGTGTCGTAAAAACAGAGAACAAGTATAGCAACAAATTCACACATTTCTATGAGCGATTTAATTTCTTTTGAACAAATTTGTTATAGTTACAGCCTGTATGTTAAAGCCACAATTTGCAGTGTGAACTCAAAATCAGCTGCTTATGATTATTAAAAGATTTTCATTCAACTATCTGATTTATATTTTTATATAAAGCTTATATGGTAATGGCTGAAAAACAATTAATTGTATTAATAGTTATGGGTGATGAAAAAAGCGACGCAGAGTTTGGTCAAAAGAATAATTAAAAACACGAAAACATAAATTATGACAGCTGATCAAGAGACTCGAACATACACAGCACAATCCAATTGACTTACTAGTCAACTTGAAAAAATCAAAATCTTTTGATTTTTCCTCAACCAATTCGACAACTGCCAAACTAACCAAATGGTGGCCAATTAGATTGAAACGTGTACGAGGCGCTATACACATTTATGTATCTACATATAAGGTACATATGTATATAAGGCTGGATTTTTGAGATCTCAGCTAAACTAGGTTTGGTTAATCTCAAAACACAATTTTTATAATGTTTCACATCATTTCAGTTCATATTAAAAGCAGGAATTTGGACCCAGCAGTTGAGAATGAACGGTATTTTTTCTAATAACCCTAATGTTCTTTATAAATAAATAAATTCGGCATAATTCTTACTTTTTATTTAAAAAAATATATCTTTTGAGCTTTTATACTATTAATAGTGGAGAAGTTCGGTAAAAAGTTTTAGGTAGAATTAATAAAATGAACTAATAGTTTCAATTTCTGTTTTTCAATAATAAAAACAATAAAATGTCTAGAGAAAATAATGCATTATAGTTTTTAGACTAGTTGCGCCATGGTGCAATGAAGTTTACGTCATCATGCTACATGTTACGACAAATGGTTGTATTTCAACACACACACATTGGCAGCCCTGATGGCATTCATTGTTTACTTTTTAAATGGGAAGTGAAATTTTGTGGAATTTGTTTATAAAATATAAATAAATTAAAATTACATATTACCTACTTAAATAAATAACTAAATACAAATTTAATTATATGTACATTTCAATGCATAGGAAACCTGTACGGCGAATAATACATTTATTACAGCCTTGCCAGACGCAAGTAAACTATATATGTATGTACTTGCTTTTAGTTTAGGCGGGAAAAGTACCTCTGGGTACTTTTGTTATTCTTAGACTTACATACCTATTTTATTATAAAAATTAAGTTTGGTATGAGATACCACCTATACATAATTACTAAGTACCTATTGTGCACATAATTTTTTTTATGTAATAGGTACATACATATGTACGTACCAATTTGCTTAGAATCTTAAGAAAACAGGTAATCTTTACAGGTACTTTCCTTTATACCTACCTAATTTTTCTCATATAGCTCCCTACACCTTTTAATACTTAATTGCATATCTCGCCAGCTTAGCTGCATAGATATGTATGTACATATGTATGTAAGTATGTATATGGACCTGCCCTAGCACATGTTAAATTTAACATTTTTTTTAGCTTTGGAGTGCTCCTACTTCGGTGCGGATTATTCTTTACGCGCATGTATGGACTAGTCACGTTGAATGCAGGGTATGTACATATGTATGTATGTAATTAATATTATATCTAAAGAATTACGAATTCTAATGATCTCACTCAAAAGACAAAACCCCCAAAACGGTAACGTTGCAACAACAACAAAGAATCAGAAATTCTACAACAAATCGTATATGTAGGTATTATCACCAAGTTATTTCTTTCATTGCTGTTGCTTATTATTTACTTATCTGTTAAATACTTGGTAATTTTTTTTATTTAAACGCCAGACTAAAAAAAATAAATGCGAAAGAAAACGATAAAATGCAACAAAAAATCTACTTGATTTGAAAACCAAGTACATTCGTAAAAAAACCATCAAGGAAGAAAAGTAAAATAAGCGGAAAACAACAGAAAAACATAGTGGGAAAAATATAAAAACTTAAGAATAACCGCAATGCGGCATTTGAAACGGTACGAAACGGTTGAAAAGAAAGTAGAAAAACATATGGGAGAACGTTTTTTTTTCTTCTTGTGTTGTTTGTTGTCTCGTGTTTCACACACAAACGCATAAAACACCGCAATTTATACACAGACGCACACTTTTGACATAATGAGACTTTTTGCAAAGTGGTTGTTTTTAGCAGAAACTTAATAAGAGAGCAAGAGATACAGATTTGATTTCTCTGTGGGTTTTCCTCTATTTTTTACCTTGCTTTTCCCCTTTAACAACAAAATGTAAGCCAAACGGTTGGCTCTGTTACACTCGCCAAGAAAACAATATAAAAAACTAACGTAAAGAGCGAATCGGTTCTGCTACTGAGGAGACTTTCGTAGAAATATGTTGCTACATCACACATCTCTATACATGTGAATAAAAAGTGGAGTAGTCAAAAACTCCCAGATGAAAGTTTTTAGTTCAACTTTCTCGAGTTGAGCAAATGAATAATGTTTCTGATTTTTCTTTGCAACTATTAAGTATTATACACATATGTATACATGTAGGTATATTTATGACTATATACTTATCTATGCACAATTGCCAAGCTTAACTGTTGGAATTTTTAATTACCAAACATTACAAGTTAACTTTTTTTGAACCGACACATTTGCATATATACATACATACATAGCAACAATGGCATGGAATACAAAAAGGCAATTAGCACAAAAAATACCTAAAGCAAGATTGCCATAGTATTTTTATTGTGTAATTCCTGCAAGGGTTTAATCCAATTTACGCAAATAACCAAAAGAGGAAGACAGGGGTTGATTTGTACATACTTAGTTATGTAGATAGATGAATATGTATGTACAGAAATTATTATGGAATAATTTTAATCACATCATAACCCTGTAATAGGTGTTATAAACAATAGAACAAAATAAAGTAGGTATTTTGCTTCACAATATTTTATTAGCACTAAAAGCATCATAATTAATTTGACTTTTAATTAGAATTATATACTTGTTATTTAGAATTGTAATTATAGTATAACCTTAACATCGACTTTGATATTAATCATTCATGTGCAACATTTTTAAACTAGGTTGGTATTTGTAGTTTTCAAAATTGTAATTCTAGGCTTTTACTCCGTAATTTAATATGAAAAAAATTCTTTTAGCTTTTCAATGTAAATATTATATGCTATTTACATTGAAAAGCTAAAACTAAAAATAAGCGTTTTTTTCTTGTTAATCACGAATATAAATAAAGTCTGGACATATTTGTTTAAGAAAATGAGAACTGCCGCGCAGTGTAAAATCTGTAATTCTAAAGTTAACAAAAGTGGTCACTTAAACAAAAAGAACAATTTAAAAATATTAAACTAAGAATACCTTTCTATTATTAATATATAATATTGCTAATTTTTATATCGAAGCATTTGTAAAACAAAAATGTACGCTTTTATTTCAAAAATTAATATTTTTTTCTTTTGATAAAGATAATAACTAGTTCTTTTGATTTCAAAGTTTGAATTTTAAAAACTAGCCTAAAACAATATTTTTATATCATTTCTTCTTGATCATTTTTATCATTCAAAAGCCTATAATTTTTTTTTTAGTTTTTATTTATTTACGTTATCTTATTTTGTATTCATCTTAATAAAACCTTATTTTGAATTATTTATTTATTTTTAATACGAATACAATGGAAGTCTCCAAAACTATTTTGCTTTAAAAAAGGACATTATTTTGTCAATAATTGATAAGTCCTAATGTAAGTGGATATAAAGTATGGAAAAATATCTTTTTTGTTTTATCGAGTTCTAAGGAAAAAAATATTTTAATTAAGTCTCGTTTTAGAAGGAAACAGCTGATAGATTTCTTTATAAATTAACTAGTACGAAAAATTATTGAAATACATATGTTAAATAATCAAAGTACAAACCATTTTATAAATATACCTATATCTTTATTAATTTATTTTGACTGTAGTATCTTTAACTCCACCAGCTACTAACGTAACGAAAGCCATAAAGAGAGGAGACATTTGCCGCACATTATATTATTAGCTAATTTGTTATAAAGAAGTGACAAGTGATATTTATATTTTGCTACATAAATATATACACACATATATATGTATATACATTGTACATATTTATCGCTACAACCAGCAGAATTACGATTATTGTTCATAAAGATATAGATAAGAATTGCTTATCTAAACTGTCCAATTTTTAATCTTGTAGGTATAATCTTTAATAATAAAAAATTAGCTAGAACTCAATATTTTTTACAACTTTGATAACAGGTTCAACTTAGCAAAGTTAAAAGAAACCCGTTCAGAAAAATATTGAATATTTACGATGTTTAACATACTTAGGTACTTATTTGATAACCAATCTAGGAGTGGATGTATGTACATATCGCTGGTGCCATTTAGAAAGACCATACCTCCCATAATTGGAACCTAACAGAGGAAAGTCAAAACTTAACAAATAAGTAATGATACAATAATACAAAATCTATCACTTCTTTTATAATTTTTGATACAATTGTATAGAATATTTATATGATGGTACCTACATACTTGTGCGATAGGTATTGGGAGATACCCAATTTCGGAAAATGTAGATTACAGTTTTTCTACGTGACACTAACGATATTTATGTACATCATAATTGATATATAGATATTTATATATGTATAGGTATCATGTCGATAAGCAAACGGTAAAATACATTTTTCCATACACTTGAGCAGATTATTATATAGGCGAAAGTTCATATTTATTTGGCTTTTAATATTATAATTATACCTGCCACAAGTTAAATAAAATATGGATATAAGAAATCAAATTTCAAATCCACGTAAACCTATTATTTTAGTGTTTGATTTTTTAAGTAACCAAAACATAAATCGCTAATCTTGCCTTAAAATTATTCTATTTGAAAAAATAAAACTACTGAAATTTAGTAACGTTGTAGTACGCTTCATAAGCCCCTTTATTTTGTAACTGTTTCCCAACCTCACGTCAAGACAATATCAAACTCAGAACACTTTTGTACTTATTCTCTTCATTATAAAATTCTAAGCTCTTGCTATATTCATCGCCATAGGGAATAGGTAGTCAGAAGTAGTTAATTGTTGTTCACAAGATGTATGTGTCCTTTTATATATATATATATATATATATATATATATATATATATATATACATATATATATATATATATATATATATATATATCTTGTCGTGACGACGTGACGTTGGTAAATTGTTACAGAATAATGGGGAATAATTTTCTATTCTAAACTCGAATGCACATAAAGATGGCTGATAGTGACATTTCGATTTCTCAGCACTGTTTTGCATTAAATCAAAATAACTATATACAGAACATACATACATATGTATATTCAAGGTACATATACAAAATAGTTAATACATAAATTAACAGAGATGAAATTGCTATGTAAAATGAACTTGGTAAGACAACGAGTTATTTTGGAATATATAATTAATTTCATTATAAGAAATGCCCGCCTTTAGTAACTAATTTAGATTATTTAGGAGATTTTTCCCAACTTTTCAAAACAACTGGCAACTCTAAGAATGTAAGTCAAACTTTCAACATTTCACGACCATCTTCATAGTGGTGATTTTGTTGTTTTCTACTCCACACCCTTTTTCACAAACACAACTCAAGCTAAGTTAAACATGGTGACTGTATGTACATATTTATTATGCATGTGTATATGTGATTCCATTACACATAACGTGTTATCTTATTGGCAAAAGTTTAGTCAGCTTTTGTAAGCCATCGACAATATGAAAGAAGAAAAGAAAAGGTTTCCGGTTTAATTTTTAAGTTCTTTTTGTTGCTACAATAATAAACATTTTGTGTTACTTACCATTTTTAAATGTGTTTTGGATGTACTTTTCTAAAAAATTAAAGCTGAAGTTCTAGTGTTAACAGTAGTAAAAATCCTCTCAATGTAGAATTTATAAACTACTGGGTTTTCCTTTTTATTATTTAAATTTAAAAAAATGCTTGCGTTTTTTATTTAAGTCTTTTACGGCCTTCAAAAGCTACACACCTTTGCTAATAGCCTTATAAATAAATATTTGTTTGTTCTTTAAGATTTTTCAACAAAAAGGCCAACGCTGCAAAAGTTAAAAAAAATAATAAGTTTTTCTTTCATCAATCCCACAAGTGTATGCACACGTATGCGAGTGTGTACTTATGCATGTTTGTATGGATGTAATTATTGTACTGTATTGTTAAATTCTAGCTAATTTTTGTATTTTGCGGTTTAGCACACAATGATAAAAATAGATGTAAAAAATAACAAGAGAAAAGTTGCTCTCTAGATGAGCAGAAGTTGACTTTATATTTTCGTTGCTTTAATTTTACCGTTTCGTCTGCTTTTTGGGGAAATTTGGTTTGCAACAACTACAAAACGATGAATAAAAAAAGAGCACAATTAATTTAGCTACTGTCAGTTACTAAACCCAGAAAAATCGATAAACAAAACTTTAAAAGGTGGTTAAAAAAAAATTAAATATTTAACTGCCGATATGTAGTGGAAAATTAACAAACTGTTGGAAACGCGATTGTACTTGGCTTCGCAGCGTTTAAACCGTTTCGAAAAATATTAAAGAAACTATCAAAGAACACAAATTATTCAAATGGTAAATATTAAAACAGTAATTAATTAGAAAACTTGTATCAGCAAGTTATTATTTTTGATTTTAAGAACATTTTTTTCCAAGTTTAATTCGTTTAAAATTTTGCTACAAATATTTTTCTCAAAAACAAATATATTAATATATGTAATATGTTTCATTTAATAGGTATATAAACTTTATAGATATTACTATTTTTTTCTAGTGGATGATTAAAATTTTTTTCTGTATTATTTTCTTTTTTTGTATCTTATAAAAAACTTAAACGAAGGAACTCGCTAATATTTCAAGTCCGCCACGGTCAACAACTCAATTGCAACTGAGCTGATTTCTGTGCGAGTCTTCTATGTTTAGCTGATTTATTTTTTCACTTTATATTTTAATATACATATCACACTTTTATCTGTATCCTCTAGCTCTTCTAGTGCTTTTAAAACGTTTCGTTGAGCTTTGTGAACACATTTGCGGCCCATACACCCATATACATACATATATATATACATACTTTTGTATGTACGCAGGAATGTATGTTACTTTTATTTAAATGTTTTTTCTTTTCATATAAAAAGTGTATATGCTATGTGTGCATGTATAGTTTCTGTTGGATTGTGTTCATGGCTGTAGTCAGCACTTTGCTGTTAATTTGTCTCTAATCTGTTAGCGAACTGTAAAAACATGCGTTTATTTCTGTAGATTCCCCTCTTTTTTTCTCATAACCGGTTCGCGTGAGCGCTTTTATTTATTTATTTTTTGTTTTGGGCTATATACTCTTTGTTTCCATTTCGGCAACAACCACTGCTGGTTTTAAAGGATGCCAGACTTTTTGTTTAAAACATAATGATATCTTTAACTAAATAAATGCAATGTTAGTGGTTGCTTGCATCGTAAGCTAAAAGACTTTTACTGATAACAGCAACAACATAAATTATTTAATGTTTTTGCACAACATTTTTCATTAGTAACGATAAGTGCAAACTTTTCTCTCATTACCAGCACGTGGTTCTGGGTCTGGCAATATGTTCTCATCATACTCTCTGTTAACATACGGTCTATAAAATGGTGGCTTGAGTAAATTCCTCAAATCCACCAACTAGTATCAAATGTATAGAAAAACCCTCCTAATTATGCTAAGGAAACAAACTAGCAAATACAGCAACTTAACATTTCTCACTAGTGTCTGCATTTCTGCAAAAAACACCAATAGCAACAAACCTTGTTTTTCTTTTACTTGCAAAAAGACCTTCTTGTTTATATTCATTTTCTCCCAAAAAAATAAGAAATAGGTATGCAAAAAAAAAACAGTCGCAAAACATACTCATGTACATCTGCATACACACACACATATGCAGGTACCTACCCAGCTAGCATTTTGTATCATAATCGAATCTTTTCCGAATCAGCTTGACGGGAAAAATAACCGCATATGAGCTCATTTTTCAATCATAAATGATACTCCCGTTGTGAGAAAATGGTACCCTACAGATGAATCATCCCAGAGAATCATTTCTGATACGATTTGCTGATTCATTTTTGATCAGTTTTCTGGTAATATTTAAATCATTGTGGAGACTTTTTCGTCTCATTTTTCAATCGCATATTTTATAGTTCTTGTATCATAATCGAATCTTTTCCGAATCAGCTTGAGGGCGAAAATAACCGCATATGAGTTCATTTTTCGATCATAAATGATACTCCCGTTGTGAGAAAATGGTACCCTACAGATGAATCATCCCAGAGAATCATTTCTGATACGATTTTTTGATTCATTTTTGATCAGTTTTCTGGTAATATTTAAATCATTGGGGAGACTTTTTCGTCTCATTTTTCAATCGTAAATTAAATATTTCTATGTGGGAAATAAACTACCTCAAGTCACATGTTCTTCTAAATACGTTTTTTATTAAAATATTAAGTACATATTTAAATTATTTTATTTAAAAAATTTTATTAATAATTAATTGTAATTGATTATCATTAATTTAAAATAAAAGTAAAAAGTCCATTGTCTCTTATAAAAAAATTAAATTAACTTCATTAGAAATTAAAAAGACTTATTTTAGACGTTGATGTCGCTTTATTCGGTCTGTTGCATGCATAAAATACTTTTGAAGCACAGCATTCATGTCTTTATCAGTGCAGTTAAACTTGAGATGACAAACATCTAAGAAGAAAACAATTATATTTGTCAATAAGGATAATACTTCCTCCATACTTACTCTTTATTGTTGCAACAGAAAAGTACCCACTATGACCTTTAGTTCCTAAAATAAAAGACTTAGCTGGCGCATCCATAACAAAACAGCGCACAATGATATAAAAAAAGCGATCTGCAAAGACTAATCCGTCTTGCATTAAGCATTTCAGTTCTGTTATAAACTCCTTTAAAAAATTATTTGGACAGTTTGGTTTTGTAGTGCCTTCATATATTCCAATAAGAAAAGTATAACTAGATCCCACCACGTTGGCAAGTATTGGCCAAACTTGTTTGCTGCTGCTTTTAAATAATGGTAAACCATCAATGCCAAAATCTAACGTTATATTAGATAATTTCCAGTCATTGCTTATCAGAAAATCAGTTAAACCGCTTTTCAACCCATAATGAATGTATTTACCTTCACCAACTCTTCTCTCTATAACAGTGGAAGGAGTTTTCAAAAGGGTTCTGGCATCTCTGGGCACTTTAATGTTGCATTTTAATAACAAAATTAAAAGCGCATTTATTGCAACAAAACTTACTTCAAAGTTAATGGCCCATTTAGCCAGCTCCTCACACAAGTTAAATTCGTCTTCTTCACTTTCACTTTTGATTTCACAACTGTCACTTTCACTTTTGCTTTCGAAACTGGCATTTTCACAATTGTCATGTTCACACCTATAATTTTCAGAACTGTCAAACATGTCTTCACAATTGTTCTGTAATTTAATTTTTTTATTTTCAGTAATTGATAATAATTTTTGGGCTTCTTTTTTAGCCAATCTTTTTATTTGTTTTGCTGACATCACTTTCGTTTCTATTTAATTATTATTTTTAATTTTTAGTTTACTTACACAAAATTTTCACTTTTTAAAAAAAGTAGTTATGTTCTCTCCGCGACTTTAACGAGACGAATAAACAAAAATTCAAAACATTTAAATGCTGAAGCTAATGCTTCATTGAACGTAAAAAAATTTACCGTTATAAACAAAAGCAACAGCATAGCAAAGAATTCTTTATCTTCAAGCTGAGCAATATGTGATTTAAAAATGATGCTAAAAAAACATCAACAATTTTTTTTTGCGATTTCTTTGAATTTTGTTCCTCTACTTTCAAGAAATCATTATTTGATCATATCGATGAATCATAAATGAATCCTTTTTCAATCACCCCACCGATAAATCGGTTTTTAATCATCAAAAGTGATCTGAGGAGAATCATAGAAGAGATTTCTGCAAAAAATTATCAGCCAAATGCTAGCTGGGTAGTAATAAAAACTGATCAATATATGTACATGCATATACAAAAGTGTATGTTCTGCATGCATACTTATGTATGTACATATGCACAAACATATGGATAAATGTATCAATGACGAAGTGAATGATGGACATACATACATACGATTACACCCATGCACAGAAACCAAAGATCACTGACTGGTTTTTGTAAGTGTGTATGTATGTACATCCGCAAGTAAAACAAAACAATTGTAACATGAATATTAAAAAGAAGACGAAAACTAACAAAATCTTGTTGCTGCATGCAGGATGTATGTAGTACATATGTACATAAATACATAGATACACGTTTATCAGAGATGGAAACTCATGTTTCCCCACACATTTGCATACTCAAGTACAAAGCAGGGTAGCCAACCACCAGTGATGCTAATACTATTGTCGCGCTAACATTTTTAACTTTCCGCTAAAAAAAATGACAATTTGAAAAAAGGGGGGTAGTAACTGGTTTTGAAAAAACTAGAAGCCGTCAATGTCTCTTTTTTGTGTGTATGACCCTCTTGTAACGGCTGAACTGAAACCAACCCAAAGGGTTCCTTTAAACTTAGAAATCCTGTGAATTGAAACCGGTTTGGACCGGTAAATATTCGAAAATAGGTACATACATACGTATAAAGAAATTTAAAAGAAATTATTTTTCAAAACTTTTAAACGGCTTTGCCGATCGATTCCAAAAACTAATCAACGCTTAACAATAAAAAACCACGTCGAACGATTACCAAAATCGGTTCATGCGTTCGTAAGACGTCGTGAACGAAAAAAAAATTAAATGCCACCACAATCGCATATTTTTAATTGCTTGATTTCTGTATAAGTAGTTTCATAATCTTAAGGTATTTATATAAAATAATTTCAATTAAGATTGAGCAGCTAATTGTTCGAAAATTTGTTTTAAATTTAAAAAAACGATAAATATTCTAAGATACATTGGAAAGTCAACAACAGCTGTTTTTGACAGCCGCTACATTTTCATCACTAGTACTCAAGTGTATTTTCGTTTCTCACCACTTACTAATCCACCTTAGTTGAATATGATAACAGTTTTGGTTCATAAAAGTTTTATTAGGATATTGCCTACAAGAACTGTTTCAAATCGATGATAGCAGACTTTTATCTCCAGTGTTGCCGTTTGACTACTTTCTTTTCATGTACTTTAGCATAAAATAATTCAAACCAATTCTTTGGCTTAAGAACAATGCAACGAATTCCAGAAAATGGAATATGAAGAAAATAATAGTTTATTTTGTATATAATAAGTCCATTCAGAACATGCGGTATTTTCCACTTTAGCTAGAAAGCTTAAATTCGTTATACAAATAGAGGTTTCCCCCTATTAAATTTAAGTCCATTCAAAACATGAGTACTTTACACTATAGCCAAAGAGCCGAAATTAAGTACACAGAATATCAGTCAGCAAAATTTTCATAAATAAAATTTAACACAACGTCCTCCACAAAACCATAAATGTAAAAATAATAAAAAAAAACTGCGGCCATTAAACATATCGAGATCAAAAAGAGGATTAACTTCTTGCTACTTAAAATAACGGGCCTTTTCGTAAATGCAACATTGTTCTGCATGTTATGCGCATAACGCTCGAAAATGCAACAATTGGCAACACTGCATACGTCAACGGTTCAAAATGCAACACTGAGGCATATTAGATGCAAATAAATACAAAAAACTAATCATAAAAATGGCTGATGCAATGAACGAGTAAGATTAGCAGCGGCAGTGCAATGATTACTATGCACTTATGCAGCGCAATGTTGCATTTAAGAAAAAAGGCCCAGCATTTCATTTCTAGCCAAATTTCTATACTGACTGCGAGTTACACTGTCCATTTGGTCTATGCAATATATGATAGCTTTTAAACCATCGATATCGATATTTCTCATGCAGCTAAAAAATCACCCGACATATATCAGGTTAACTACGTTGCAACTTCCTATGTGAAGGTATAAGTCGTGTATAATCAGTCAGCCACACCAACAGATAAAAACAGCGATTATTTTGCCAATAAAATACAGTCCCTCTTATTCTATAACTATTTGTCGATGTCAACGTCAAGACAATATAAAAAATGGGATGCTTTGATACTCGTTGTGGTCAGTGCTGAAGACCTCAGAGTACTCTGTAAGTTGTAGAAATTATCAAGAGACTGTTAAAAGCACACAATTCGTGAAAAATCCGTGCAAATAACTGTCCCACTTTTGATATTGTCTTCACGTTGACGTCGATAAATTGTTACGGAATAAGGGAGAATATATCATAATTTTGAATATTATAAAATATTGGCCCATAGTAGAAATAAAGTATACTTTATATTAAAACAAGTATTTTATATGGAAACACTGGTTTTAAATTCTCTATTTAAAGTATACTTTTGATGACTATGAATACGGCAATTTTCTTTGAAGCACTTTTTTAATTGCTTGTACCTAGGGTTGCCATCCGTCCTCTTTTTTAGATCGTCGGGCTCCTACTTTTTTAACAATTGTCTGGGGTTGTCCTACTTTTTACTGCTTTTAAATTTTCAAAATATCAAAACTGCTACATTTTCGCTCATAAGTAGCCAAGCTAAATTTTTAAAAACAAAACGCCCAAAATAATTTACAAATAACACAGATTTCGTACGAATCAATTTTGATTCGAATTTGTGAAACAGCCAGTAAAAATCACTATTTTGAACAAAAAAAGGGCTATATGTGATGCGTTAGGGACTGCGTTGGCATCACTGTACGAATTGTCAAGCACTTTATGAATATTTGAAAAAATGTGGTAGACATGTATTGCAATGAATAAAATTTTTTTAAATAAAAATAAGTAATTTTGTGTATTTTATTGAGTTTTATGATTTTTATATTTGAATTTTTGGCAAAAAAAAAGTCCTCTTTTTTTAGTCAAATGTCCTCCTTTTTTAAGGTTGTTGTCCTCCTTTTCTAAAATTGGAAATGGCAACCCTACTTGTACCATATCTTGCACCTTCAAGACCGTTTTTATCTAAGAATAAACGTAAATATCTAAGATCAAAACCGGATCTCAGAGATCCTACTTGAATGCTTGTGGGTTACAGGCAGCCACGTATACCAACCAAACGTAGTGTCACACGTTTATTTCTAATAAATGAGTTTCTCGTTTTGCCAGTGATTGTTTTCACTTTCACCTCTAGCATTTTTTACTTCTTTTGTTTGTTTGTTTGTTGCTTTGAAACACTTGACGTGTAGAGCAGAAAATAGAAAAAGTTTAAACCAGCACTTGTGCTAAACGCTGCATTTAAAAATACGTGTTCAGTCAGGTTAATCCAATAATAAATGAGAATGTTGTTCAGTCATACAACACACTTGGAGGATTTGCTTTCTTAAAGATTATTAGTTGTCGCACCCATGATTGCAGGACAAGTATTCATTAAGTCTGTCAGCAACAAGCAGTTAGTCAAAGCAAGGAAGGCAGGAAGGAAGGGAGACAAAGAAATGGCTTAAGAGATGTCCCATGGGTGTTAAGCATTTTTACCGCATTGTCACATAACGTGTGACGACTAAAGCAATTTAACAGTTATATTTACTCCCATAAACACACATGTGTGTGTGTGTGTTTGTGTGCATGTGCATACACACCACAGGGTCATATGGTTACTCTCTTAAACAACGACATGAAAACTTGGAAAATTTTGTCGCAACATGTCGCATTTTGTTAGCCGCATTTCTTCTTTCCACACTTTTTGTTTTTGGTTTTTTTCCTTTTTCATTCTTTATTTGTTGCAGTTGCTGGTGATGTTATTGCTGTTGTTTTTACTTATTGTTGCCTATAAACGACAAATTCATTGTCAACATTGACTGTTGTCTAACCAATCAATGTAACAACACGCATCCCAAACTAACACAAACACACACACACACACTGAGACACTTTAAATAGCGGCGCATTTGCTCTGCCTATCGGTACAGCATTTTGTAAAATATTGTTAACAATCATTTTCAGCGCAGCAAATAAACAAATAAAACATTTTAGAGGAAGACAACGACAAAATACGGTTGCAGAAATCTTCATACTCAAGCGAACATTAGGATGAACCCTGACCAAGATTTTGATAGTATTGACTAGGATGTGTCTCCAACATAGGAGAATTTATTGGACATTCTTTTACGTACATACTTAAGCTATGATTTTATTTAGATATTTATTTTTTTTATACCCTACAAAAGAGATTAGGAGGGTATATTGCCTTTGTCATGCCGTTTGTAACCCAGCGAAATATCCCTGTAAGACCCTACAAAGTTTATATATTTTGGATCACAAAAAAAGCCAGACTCTTGAAATTTGGTATAAATATATCTTGAAGGATAGCACAGGTCAAGTTCATAAATGGGCTGAATCGGGCAAGAGGGAAAAAAGTTCGCCTTAGAAATACTAAACCAACTTTTTAAATAAACAATATAATTTTTAAAGATTTTGTTTTTTTGCAATTTTGTTAAGCAAATGATAACTTTTTATGTCAAAGAAGGTTCAAAACATTCCACTGCAGCCAGAATGTAAGAAAAATTCAGTTTTGGATCTCGCCCTCTTTAGTGGGCGTTGAAGTAACATATCACATGACAAATATACCCTCCAATTCTATAAAAATGCTACAGGGCAGCTTTTGCATAAATGCAGAAAACTTTTCTTCAAAGAGCAGGCCGCCCCTAATGAATATTCGCACAGAGTTGGCGTGTGTTAGTTCATGTTTATACAAGTATTTACATGCAGAATGAGAAAACGTTAACCAGATTTTTAAGAACCATAAGCCAAAGTGACGACTACGGCAATAACAGCAATGCGGCAATTTTTATTCTTCTTGTTAACCTGATAGCGGAGATGGCCAAACTGTTTGTTTGATAGCTTTTGTTATAGTTTTCGCTATACATACGAGGTATGTTCAAAGAATAAAGTGAATTTTAAAATTTCGCGGTCTACTTATTAGGGTTTTTCATTATAATTAAAGGATGCAATTGGAGCGGATTCCTTTTAATAATTATCTTTTTAAAAGGTATTCCCCTTTGCGAAAATTGCACTTTTACACAATACCCTGCAAAAGCTTTATATAAAATAATTTAGTTTTGGAAAAGTACCATTTGCATAAAGTACCTTTTACATAGCCTACAATTTACAAAATGTATCGTTTACATAGAGTACTTGAAAGTACCTTTTTAAAAAGTACCTAAAAAATAAATCTTTAAAAAGAACATTTTTAAAAAATCCTTTTTGAAAAGTACTTCATAAAAGATTATCTATTTAAAAAGTACCTTTTAAACAAGCACCTTTTAAAAAAGTACCTTTTAAAAACTACCTTTTAAAGCGTTACCATTTAAAAAAGTATCCTTTAAAAAAGTACCTTTTAAAAAAACACCTTTTAAAAAAGTACATTTTAAAAAACTACCTTTTTAAAGAGCTACCATTTAAAAAAGTACACTTAAAAAAGTACCTTTTAAAAAAGCACCTTTTAAAAAAGGACCTTTTTAAAGAGCTACCATTTAAAAAAGTATCCTTTAAAAAAGTACCTTTTAAAAAAGCGCCTTTTAAAAAAGTACCTTTTTAAAGAGCTACCATTTAAAAAAGTACCTTTTAAAAAAGTACCTTTTAAAAAACTACCTTTTAAAAAAGTACCTTTTAAAAAACTACCTTTTAAAGAGCTACCATTTAAAACAGTATCCTTTCAAAAAAGTACCTTTTAAAAAAGTACCTTTTAAAAAGTACCTTTTAAAAAAGTATTCTTTAAAAAAGTACCATTTAAAAAAGTACCTTTTAAAAAACTACCTTTTAAAGAGCTACCATTTAAAAAAGTATCGTTTTAAAAAAGTGCCTTTTAAAAAAGTACCTTTTAAAAAGTACCTTTTAAAAAAGTATTCTTTAAAAAAGTACCATTTAAAAAAGTACCATTGAAAAAAGTACCTTTTAAAAAACTACCTTTTAAAGAGCTACCATTTAAAAAAGTATCCTTTTAAAAAAGTACCTTTTAAAAAAGTACCTTTTAAAAAGTACCTTTTAAAAAAGTATTCTTTAAAAAAGTACCATTTAAAAAAGTACCTTTTAAAAAAGTACCTTTTAAAAAAGTACCTTTTAAAAAAGTACCTTTTAAAAAAGTATCTTTTAAAAAACTACCTTTTAAAGAGCTACCATTTAAAAAAGTATCCTTTTAAAAAAGCACCTTTTAAAAAAGTACCTTTTAAAAAGTACCTTTTAAAAAAGTACATTTTAAAAATGTACCTTTTAAAAATGTACTTTTTAAAAGACTACCCTTTGAAAAAGTACCATTTAAAAAAGTACCCTTTAAAAAAGTACCTTGTAAGAAAGTACCTTTTAAGAAAGTACCTTTTAAGAAATTACCTTTTAAGAAAGTACCTTTTAAAAAGCTACCTTTTAAAAAACTACCATTTAAAAAAGTACCTTATAAAAAAGTACCTGTTAAAAAGTGCTTTTTAAAAAAGTACCCTTTAAAAAAATACCATTTAAGAAAGTTCATTTTAAGAAAGTACCTTTTAAAAAAGTACCTTTTAAAAAACTACCTCTTAAGAAAACTACCTTTTAAAAATTTTGCTTTGAGAAAAGTAGCTTTTAAAAAAGTACTTTATAGAAAATTACACATAAAAAAAATAATTTTTTCAAGAGTATCTTCTAAAACATGTATAATATACCTTTTAAAACATGTATAATATACTTATAAAAAGTATCGTAAGAAAAAGTTTCCTTTACAAAAAAATCTTTTCCAAGAAGTACCTTTTACAAAAAGTAAGTTATTTAAAAAACTACGTATAAAAAACTACACAAAAAACTTTTGGGAACGATGCATTGCATCAGTAGGGTCCATACTCTGAGTGCCTTTCCAAGTAAAAGAAAAATAGCTTGAGAAAAATTTCTTGTTTCACAAATTATCTTTTAAAAACGTATTTTTAAAAATTTTACTTTCACAAAAAGAAGCTTGTGAAAAAATATATTTGAAAGAGGTACCGCTTGAAAAGTATTTTTTTTTTAAAAAGTATCTTTAACAGCAGAACCTTTACTTTGAAAAAAGTGTACAGGTACTTTATTAAATAAACAAGCACCTTTCGAACACATTTTGCTATGTAATTGTTAAAATAAGTTAAATTGGAAGAAATTATCTATTAAAATTTAATATTTTCAAGAATTTTGTGTAGCAAAAGAAATATTTTGTTAAAAAGCATTAAAAAAATATCTATGAGATATAGGGCCGCTGGTTGTACACTTTTTCCCCTTTTTTCTACTCGCACTCCTCTTTTCCGCTATTCGCTACTAAAGAATATTCATATCGATAGTTTTCTTTGATATGACTTTGAAGGCGATTGCAACAACGTATCTGCGAGTATTTTTGGTTTTGTTAACTGCAACGGCTGGAGATGATGGTTATGTGTCATAATGTCACAGGGCTAAACAATGTAGTCGACATGTGTTGGGCATGACTTTGTCTACACAAGTACACTTCGGTACATGTAAATATGTATAGAATTACAAACACACATACGAGTGGGTATGTGTGTACAACTACGACATCCGGTCAATAAACGCCATTCTCGTACTCGTATTGCTTTTATTTGCTTTATTTTATTTTAAATGAATATTGAATAGATGAATGCAAGAATAATAAAAATATGAGTGTGTAAAGCATGGAACTGTATAATTGAGTTTCTTATTCTCTGTGCACGACAGACGACGGACGGCGTGCTTGTGTGCAGCACAATTGTGTAACCTTTAGAAATTTTGTGCCATCTCTTTTGGATGGGAAAAAATTTCGCAGTGCGACAGCAATTGCACCAACCAACATGAAAGAAGAATTGGAAATACTGTTATGCAGAATTTTTTACACATTTAATAAACTTTTAATTATGTAAACACACACATGCAAACATAGACGTGCACTCGTAAGTCATACGGTGCATTTGTAAGTTATAGGTGTGAACTGCCAATTCTGCCAAGTTGGGATATTGTCGAGATAGGTCTTTCTCAAGAAGTAAGTTGATTTACTTATTCAATTTCCAACGGATTACAAAAACTCAAATTGCCTTTTATAGCAGGGACCGTAAATTTAAATGTTAATAATTTTTTCTTGAATTTTATTTTTCGCTTAGAAAATAATTTTTTTTATTTCTCTTTATTCTACAGAAAATAAGTTATTGCTTGATTTTTATTTATTGCTCATAAAATAAAAGTTATTTCTGGATTTTTATTTATTCCTCACAAAATAAAAGTTATTTCGTGATTTTTATTTATTAATCACAAAATAAAAGTTATATCCTGATTTTTTTGCTCCCCACAAAATAAAAGTTATTTCTTCTTATTTTTTATTCCTCAAGAAATAAAAGTTATATCTTGATTTTTATATATTCTTCAAAAAATTAAAGTTATTTCTTGATTTTTATTTGTTCCTTATAAAATAAATTTTATTTATTAAGTTTTTTTTATTCCTCACAAAATAAAAGTTATTTCTTCATTTTTTAATTCCTCACAAAATAAAAGTTATATCTTGATTTTTATATATTCCTCAAAAAATTAAAGTTATTTCTTGAGTTTTATTTATTCCTCACAAAATAAAATTTATTTTTTGATTTATATTTGTTCCCCACAATATAAAAGTTATTTCTTGATTTTTATATATTCCTCAAAAAATTAAAGTTATTTCTTGAGTTTTATTTATTCCCTAAAAAATAAAAGTTATTTCTCGATTTTTATTTATTCCTCACAAAATAAAAGTTATTTCTTGATTTTTATTTATTCCCAAAAAAATAAAAGTTATTTCTTGATATATTTTATTCCTCAAAAAATAAAAGTTATTTCTTAATTTTTATGTGTTCCCCACAAATTAAAAGTTATTTCGAGATTTTTATTTATTCCTCACAAAATAAAAGTTTTTGCTTGGTTTTTATTTATTCCCCAAAAAATAAAAGTTATTTCCCGTTTTTTTTACTCCCCGCAAAATAAAAGTTATTTCTTGATTTTTATTTGTTCCTTATAAAATAAAAGTTATTAATTGATTTTTATTTATTCCTCACAAAATAAAAGTTATTTCTTGATTTTTATTTATTCCCCAAAAAATAAAAGTTATTTCTTGATTTTTATTTGTTCCTTATAAAATAAAAGTTATTAATTGATTTTTATTTATTCCTCACAAAATAAAAGTTATTTCTTGATTTATATTTATTCCCCAAAAAATAAAGTTATTTCTTGATTTTTATTTATTCCTCACAAAATAAAAGTTATTTCTTGATTTTTATTTATTCCCCAAAAAATAAAAGTTATTTCTTGATTTTTATTTGTTCCTTATAAAATAAAAGTTATTAATTGATTTTTATTTATTCCTCACAAAATAAAAGTTATTTCTTGATTTATATTTATTCCCCAAAAAATAAAGTTATTTCTTGATTTTTATTTATTCCTCACAAAATAAAAGTTATTTCTTGATTTATATTTATTCCCCAAAAAATAAAGTTATTTCTTGATTTTTATTTATTCCTCACAAAATAAAATTTATTTATAGGTTTTAATTTTTTCTTGATTTGGACATGAGTTACATTTCAAGTTTTGTAACGAGTTATCATCCCTTTCGCCATTGTATTCGTTATTTATGAAATATTTAGTAAAAAAAAATAGTTCTATATGTGATGCTTGCAATCATCTTTAGGGCCATGAGAAGAACGGTTAAAATAAAGCAATTTATCATAATCGAAAATTGGCGTACGGTATTAGACATGCAAACCAGAGATTTGTGTTTTTTTTACTAACCTCAAAGATTGAAGAGATTTAAGTCTTAATAAAAAATCTATAAGCATGTGAAAAGAAAAACCAGAGAAAAGCAGCAGCCAAATAGTCAACACAAAATTAAAAGCAGAACGAATTTACAATTTTGTGACTATTTCTGGAGTTGTTTTCTTTACCATGTCGCATTACGACAATTGGGGAGGAGATATTGTTTTGAATATATAGCCAAAATAAACACACAAACAAACACAAACACAACATACGAATACACAGTCCGTGAGGGAATAATTTTAATCCCAAACAAAGTAGAACAAAACACCAACACACCCATGTATACAGTGTTATTTAATCTCGTATGTAACGGTTAATATGAGAATTTTACTGGTAAAAAGTGTTTACTCACTCCCAAGGATTTTGCTCAATTTATGCTCGAATACATACCAAAATAGTCATGGGATTTTAATTTTTTATTTTTTTTTTATTTTCATTTTTTGTTTGGGAGATATTTTTCTTGTTGCTATTGTTGGAGTTTTCTTAATGGAAAAGCATAAGAGAAATCACACTGAATTTAAGTATTAAGGGTGGCAATACAAATCCTGATAATGATAAAGGGATAATGAAGATTATTCCACTTGCCATAGTTAGAAAACGTATCACAATGGCTTAAAAACATTTTCTTTTATTTTTGGGCTGATTTGTGTAGTCTATTCATCTTGACAAAATTTCCCACGAATATATTTCGAGCGTTAAGCTTTTTGGAAAATTCATTTAGGCCCTCTAAGGAAATTTTGTATAATCATCATCTTCGAGGCCACCTGTCTCAAGACTAACAACTCCGATGTTGCCACTGTGTCCTCAGGAGTTGTAGGTCATTGAAAAATCGTTCTTGAGAAATTGTTTTCTATAGACTTTAGGTTATAGATGGATTTGGCTATAAAAAGCAATTGTAAAAAGCTCAAGATTTGGAAAAATTCGAATTAGACTTTTCCTTAGAGATTACGGTGCCAAAATGCAAAACATTCCTGTGATCCCCAGCTAGGGAAATTTATAGCCACATGCAAGCAGCATATATTTATTCTCGCTGCATTGAGTCTACAGCTTGCCTTGGCTACTAAAGAGCTCCTTCACCTTGAGAACTCTTGGGGTGAGGCTAAATATCTGTGGGTCCACCACCATTCACTTGGGAACTGAAAAATTATTTATAAAATCGAAACTTTTCCCTGTTAAAGGAAAATGTGTTATAAAATGTGAATTGTTTTAGATCGGGCCGTAGGACCTGTCTGATGCTCCGCCATTTTTGTGATTACGGCAATTTTAATTTTTCTCAAAAAATACTAATTTCTTAATAAATTTTAATTTTGTCCCCTTGAAAATAGTCCCAAAGTTGTTTCCCAACCGTCAAGGCAGTTCTGTTAATAACACACAATTTCGAACAGTTTTCTTTATTTTTCGAACAGTTTTCGAATTACAGAGTAACACCCCTGATTTACACTTTTTCGTAGAGAACTCAAGGGTCTCAGCACGATCCAGCTCCCATCTCCTCAATTGTGGCGAAACGTCGACTTTTCATGGGTCTCTTCAATCTTGGGAAGAGTTAAAAGTCAAAGGGGGCCAAATTCGGTGAATACAATGCCATGATTACTCTGTTGTTTTGTGGATAAAATATGACGAACGTACGACGATGTTTTTAATAAAAACTTTCGAATAAATTTCAGCACGAAGATCGAATGTTCCCAAGAAATACTCAAGCTCAGATCTGCAAATTATTTTTTATGAATTTTTATTCCATTCGAGATATTTTATTAAGAGTGAAATATTTATATATTTATAATCATAAAACTAGCAGAACGGATCAGTACTGATTTCGAGACTGCTACGGCATCTTATCAGTGTTCTTTGTTCAACTTTTGCCACTTTCCACGGTGGTATTAGCCATTAGAAATATCATGTTATTAAAGAAATGGAATACTTCAACTTTTTGTATTCATTTTTTTAAGTTCACTCGCACGAAATTCTCCAACCCTGACGATTATTATTTGCAGATTGCAGATTTGAACTTGAGTCTGTATTAAAAATTCGTATCTTAATATTTCGTGTTACCAAGAAATTTCATTATGGCGGAAATTTCATTATCTTCCATACATTTTAAAAGTCCTAATTACTGTGAGTAATTAAAAAAAATGTCCGGTACAAAATTTCTTCATCGTGCTGTTTTATTAGACGTTCTGAAAAGTTTGCCCAGGCCTAGGCGGTTTTTATGTTTGTCCCTAGTGCCGATCCGTCAACATTTGAAATCCAACAAAGAGCTGGCAGATTATTATTATTATTAATTCAAGTTATTATACTGAAACTACAAGAATAAATTATAAAAAAAAGTAGCTGTAGTACCAATTAAATGTTCAACCAAGCCTCTCTGTTCATGGCCAATTGAGTTGACAACGATTGTTGTATGCAGATAATAAAAGTTTAGGTATGAATGTGAAATTAAACAGCAACAACAACAAAATGGTTTTTGCGAGAACATTTAAGAGAAGCAGATGGATTTTGGTGGGTGGGGATAATGAACCTTTTTTATTTTATTTTTATCAAGCAACAAGTAAAATGTTTGCTTGTGCAAATACATGTGTATCTATATGGCAGCGGGAATGTGTGTGTGTGTATGAGCGAATTAACAAAAAGGAAACAAAGAAGAAAAAGACCCAAATATAAGGGAGTTGGTGATAATGGTGCGGCATAAGTGTACAATACTGCCATTGAGATATTCCATGAACACACATACAAATTTGCAAGCGTAGGAACAAATACTTATGTACATGGTGTATGTATGTGTGTGTGTGAGTGCAAGATACATACATGTACGAACGAACGGACAAACAAAGCATGTGTGTGGAAATGCTGCATTGCTGTTTTTTGTAAAGATGTCACAAAAACAACAAAAATACCAAAAAGAAGGGAAATATTTGAAAAAATAATCAACTTCCTTTCCAGACTCAAAAAAGTACAAGACACGAAAGATACTTTAAAAATACCACCAACAACCGTTACACACATGTAAACATCCCTGCATGTCAATTGTGCAAAAATGGGATGCCAGATCGTTTGAATTAGTTGCCACATGCGAGAATAATGAAATAACTTACAAATTTGAACAATGTATCGAAATGGAAATTAATATTTATGAATGAATAGAATTGATGTATGAATGGCAACGTGAAATCCTTAAAGAAATAGATCTTCTACATTTGGAATCTAGCGTCTGAACTTTTTTCGGATACGCGTTTGTGGACTGTCAACAACGAGCGCTATCGATCGATGATTACCAACTTTTCTTGGCCTAAATTGTATGATCTGGACACTTACCGAATGGGTTTTCAACATGACCTTGCCACGTGCCACGCAGCTAATGCTACATTGGATGCTCTACACAAGCAACTTGAAGTCATGGTCATCTCATGTGGAGCTGATGTGAAATGGCAAGCGAGATCATTGTTCTTATTCTTGCATAGTTTTCAAATAAGCTACAAATCATAGCGATCCTTGAAGCCAACGGTCAAATTCAGTCTGATTTATCCGCCAGAATCATAGCAAGTCGGATATTTTGAATGCGTTCAGGAAAGCCGTGGCGGATATTTCTACGATTTTATATTCCATAAATAATGGAATCAATGGGGTTTTCAAGGGAATAAACAATATCTGACACACAGTCTGTTTTATTTAAATATTGGAAGCCCTTAATGAAAGAACCATTAGATTGAAATAACATTTTATGTTATTTTTAAATCTGGTCACACTGATGCCGAATAACACAATGGCGATTTTTATTCTGTGATCCAGACTGGATCAGCCAGTCATGGATAGTTCCATTTCACACACATCAGGAGCTAAATTAACGCATTCGGTATCAATTGAAATTTCAATACAATTTATATAAAAATGTCCATCGATATTGAATGCCGTAATTTGCCTCCCAGGTTTACTGGATCAGTTCTTTTTCAATTCGCTTTTGAACACACATTTGCACACGAGAATTTCGTTTAATTTTCTTTGCCTTCAACTTTATAGCTTTTTGACATTTCATCTCAAGCTTGACGGTACGATCAGGTTCCATTCTTTTCTGCCAAAAGCTCAAGACTTGACGGGTCAAACCATAAACAGCTGATTTTGTGTTTACAATGCAAATTGTGATTTGAAGATACAGGCTGTATAATAAATTTGTTCAAAATAAATTAAATCGCTCATAGAAATTTGTGAATTCGCTGCTGTACTTGTTCTCTATTTTTCCCACAATTAATTGAGAACCTGTACAACAGAAGTTTTTTTTTTTTGAAGGAAAAAAGAAACAGATTCTAAAATTGAAATTATTTTACATTTTGTGAATGGATAATTTAAAATTATGGAACTACTTTTATACAAAGTGAAGAACTTCTTGGAAATCAAGTTGTTATATAGAAAAAAACAACAAAAAAATATTTCAGGCAACAGAATATATTTTATTAACATAAACAATATCAGCTGTTTCCAATATATAACTTGGCAGCACTCAATCTAGCACAGCCAAAAACAAGTTTTGCATTTCAGAAAACCTACTTAAAACCAATTTGAAAGTAGTTTTAAGTTGTTTTTAACAAAATCATTTTAAACTGTTAAAACCTGGCTTTGGTAAAGCCAGGTTTTAACAGTTGGTTTTAACGTTAAAACCAGAATTTATTGAAATCACGTCAGTGTGAAAACACTATTATCCGATCTCTTTACAGTCTTCTCTTAAAAAATGCATTTCCAAAATACTAGATATTTGCTGCTGCTACCTGAGCTCCAATGGAATGAATTTAATGCGGCTAGAAAAGAAATGCGAGTTATTTGCGGAATCTAAGCTCTGCTTTGCTCTGCATATTTATTTTAATTTTATCAAATTCCACTGTGTGCTTCAGGTATTTATGTACAGTTTGAAGCAAATTTTCATTTTCCATTTTACAAATTCCTATTCAAAAGAGAAATATGTATGTATGTGTATGTGTAATTAAATATACCCCAAAAATATTTCCCAAAAAGAAGGTTTAAAAAAAAGAGTATGTGAAAAGCAAGTAAAACCAAAGAACAGAATGTAAATGAAAGATTGTAAAAAGTGACGCATAGTAAGTAGAGTGGAGATGAAAGAGTACAACAAAAAAAAAACGAAAGTGATGAACGCAATAAATTGGTAAAATAGTACTCATACGCAAATATTTATTAAAACCGCAAAGAAAGATTAGAAAAACAAACGCACTCTCTTGCTCTCAATTGTCCAGCACAGACACGATTTCACAAGCTGCTTGTGTTATTTTATCATGCTTTTCACTTTGTTTGCTATTGTTTCGTCAATTTTTCGTTAGGGCATGTCTATGTTGCATTTATCAGTGATACTAAAAAGTGTTTGTGTGTGTGTGTGTGTGTATACAGTTTACAAGTACATTTGCCCCAGTGATGAATGAATGGCCAGGGAAAAAGGTACCGCAGAAAAACGGTTCTGTAAAGCAGCTTTCTCCCGTGTTTGTTTTTTATTTTGTTTTGTTATTTTCGCTTAACCGTTTCGCAGGGCCTTGCCTTCAAAATGAGTGTGTCTGTACAATGACGGGAGTTGTGTACAATTTAGATTTCCCCTCTTTACGAATAACTGTAACAGCTTTTCTGTTTTTCTATATATGTAAATCGGCCATTCTTGTTCTGTCACGTCTGTTTGCTCTAATTTGCAGGAGAGTTGCGCAAGGAAACGAAAATCGAATATAGCACAAATGTTTTGTTGCCTCTTTTGCTTGTTTTATTGTCGCCCTCATCGTCATCGTCGTCGTCTATTGTTTTTATCTTTTTCATTTGACTTTTTGGTTGTTGTTGATTTTGTTTCCATTTTCTAGGCTGGTTAATAAAAATGTTTGGCTTTTCTCTACACACAGTTTAACAGTAATTTTGTGTGTGTGTGTGTGTTTAAAATGTGTACGGGTTTGTGTGTTTTATAAATCCTAAAGCATTGTTGCCTTGATGGTTTCCTATTTATATTTTATTGTTGCTGTTGTTTTGAATCTTAATGTGAGTGTGTGTGTGTTTGTGGATGTTTATGCGAGTTGTTTATTATTTACCTCAAGTAATGCCAATAAAATATAGTGATAAAAAAACGCTTAAAGACATTTCTATGTTTGAAAGATGCTTACAGAGGGCAAATTCTATTTGATTTGGGAAAAACTTACGGACTACAATACAATAGGGAAAATAATAAACTTATTTATTAAGTTCACAGTACATTGGCCAAATGCTTGACATCAAGTGTAAGTAAGTAAGTGTGTTTGAGGTTAGAACATATATTTTTGCTTGAAGACCTTTCAAGCATTCATTTTAAATTTTGTGTTGTACTATTAACATCGCCGCTCACTAGCCTGTAACATGTTGGGACAATCTTGTGCTCTGCTTTTCAACCTTAACTAACCTAATATCGTCGGTAGCGACCTATTAGAAACTAAAGAATGTTTGGTAGGTACAAAATGCAGGCAAAACAATTTATTTTATTATTTTTATACTCTGATATTTTTAAGCTTAAGGTCTCTTTATTTTAATTTAAAATAGATTAATTTTCATTATTTCGTTACTCCTTTGTGTGACTTTTTCAGGAAATTAATTATATTATTTGATGTGAAAAAACATTTTTTTTGAAGATGTCACACAAAAGACTGACGAAAGAATGAAAATTAATATATTTTATATTGAACATTAATATATTTTAAATTAAAATAAAGAGACCTTAACCCTCTAACCCGCAAACTTTTAAAAGTTTTAAAAAAAATTGTTATGACCTAATAAACTTAAAAAAGACATCAGAAAGTCAATATCGAACTTAGTTTAAGAGTTAGGTGAAGAGTGCCTCAGGGCACTGTTGGCGGTTCCAGTGTAAGAAAAACAAATATTATTTATGATAAGATTTTATTAAAAATCGAATGAATGTTATAAAAAATATGAATGTATGGTTTACTTTCTACGATGATATTCGTAAAAGTAATTTTTAGCGTTTGATCAGCACAAACAAAGGTCGCACTTTGAACAAACACACTGTGTTTTTTATTTTTTGCATAGTTTGCAATGAAGCCACCATTAGATAGCACATTTACTGGACCACTACTTTCCATCAATCGTAACGAAGAACGGGGTCTTTTCTTTCAGTTGTTGACGGGACTGGTTCTTTGGCTGCAGAACATGACTCAACATTTTCGACAAATGATGATGAAGGTTCGTCATCATCATCAGTCAAAGAGGATAATTTAAGACGTCTGTGGTTTCCATCTGTCATTTCTATCACTTTTTGACAAAAATTTTAAAATAATATAACAAAGAGATAAAAAGTAACGGAAAATAAGTGATCGATAAATTTAGCAGGAACGCGCAAGAGCATAAATTCAAGAACGATATCGTACCTTTCCAACAAAAATTATTTCGAATAGATCGGACGACTAGAAGTTAATACAAATTAGTTAAAAAAAAAATTACAGACAGAATTTCACTTGCAGTAATTTTGATTCCTCTTACTAACCAGCTGACACGATCGAAGCCAAATGTCGAAATGTATTTGAACTTTCGAGAGAAATGTAAATAGATATATAAGTAAATGCTCCGTTAAAATTAAAACAAAATATGGTAATTGGTTTCTGAGTAAATCCGATTTTTCTTATAACTGCCTTGAGGCACTCTTGCGGGTTAGAGGGTTAAGCTTAAAAATATCAGAGTATAATAATAATTAAAAAGAAGTCAAGAAACCAGAAGAATTTAACAATTTATTTTATAATTTCCTTTCGCAATTTCAAGTTGAAAAGAGTATAAATAATTGCATAAAAAGGGTCCGCCATCTAACTTTTTCTTTTCAACTAGTGCTTATTTCGTGAATGGTAACACTTAACACATGTCTGATTTGACTGATAATTAGTTTTATCATTCCGCTGAACGAATATGGCTGTGTATACGCTTGAACGCTGGGCCTGCGATCGACTTACAGAAGATGCCGATTTTGCCAAAAAAAAAAAAAAAATCATCTTTTCAGATGAAGCTCAGTTTGATCTTGGCGGGTATGTAAACAAGCAAAATTGTCGCATTTGGGTCACAGAAAACCCGCACGCATACATTGAACAGTCGACGCACCCAAAACGAGTCACTGTTTGGTGTGGATTTTGGTCCAGAGGCATAATTGGGCAATTTTTCTTCGGAAATGAGCAAAGGAGTGGCCGTTAAAGTCAATGACGATCGTTATCGGGCCATGTTGAGCGAATTTTTGTTCACAAAAATTGAAGAGGAGGATATTGGCAACATTTGGTTTCAACAGGACGACGCTACGTGCCACACAGCCGAAGCTACACTCGATGTTTTGCGCCCTGTTTTTGAAGATCGCATTATCAGTCGCAGAGCTGATGTTGTTTGGCCAACTCGGAGTTGCTATTTGGCACCGTTGCACTATTATTTGTGGGGTGCCGTCAAAGATAAGTGTTACGCCGATAAGCCAAAGACAATTGACGATTTAAAGGACAATATTCGTGAAGCCATTGGTGAAATACATCTGCACACAATCGATAATGTGCTTAAAAATTGAACCGATCGTGTAGGCTACTGCCTGTCCAGCCGAGGCAGCCATTTGAATGAAATTATTTTCCATTATTAACCGGAAGGATTGTACTTTCAAACAAAAAAAAAAGAAATTTGAGAAAATATTCAGTAGTTTTTTTTATAGCATTTAAAAAAAAAAAGTTATTTGGCGGACTCTGTATATCCATCCGATATCTTTAAAGCCGAGACACATAGAACCGTTATACGTCGCCTTTTTCAACTGAGAGCTGAGTTGAAATACATGCTTTCTTATGTGAGTTGTCACATTCAGTACTTCTGCGTCAAAGCAAAGTACGAAAGTTGTCCAACTTTTAACTTTTGACGTACGTTGAATACTTTGACAGAAATCGATGAGCTTTTCAAATTGTTTTAATCAATTTTTTGTATTGTGTGTTCGGGAAAAATTAAATAATATACAAAAAAATTTTATAAAATATATAAATTTAACGTAAATAAATAAAATGGGGACATACAATTGATTTAATATCCGTCAACAAAGTGCTCATTGTGCCAGCCTTTTCCGTCAGTACGTTAATGTCAGTTGAAAAAGGCGACGTATAACGTATGACGGATTCTATGTGTCTCGGCCTTTAGTGTGTGTGCTTGAAAAGCAAAAGCATTACACTCATCCAACTCACTCATCAAGCATGCTAAAAATCAAATTTTTTTGGAATTTTTGGAAAATTTTCACTAATGCAGGCATAATGTTTGAGGGATTTGGACAAATGTATTGTGGCCTTTATGTATTTACAAGTTTAATAAAATGTGTTACCTTCTGTTTTTCAAAGTAGTTTTCTATTCTTGTGATTAAAACGGTTATCCAGCCCGGATTATATCTAAATATGTCTAATATAATTACTAACCCTCTTCATTACACATAAAATAGGTCTGGACATCATTTCAAAAGTAGTCGTTTGTTTTGAGATTTGCCCACATTAAATATTATATATGGGCATTTCCATTTTGGCGTTACGTTACTTTTGTACGACGATATGTTGAAAAAAACTTTAAAAACCATAATTTAAAAAAGTATTTTTCTCACATTCGAGAAGAGATTGGATAGCTCTATATTCAGCCAAAAAATGGAAATAGTTGAGCCTAAGAATTTCAAGATATACTCCAAAAAGTGACCTGGCGTTACGTTACAAAAAACGGAAGTGCGATTTGACTTTGATAACAAAATTGTTTAACTCTGCGAATTTTGAGCAAGTCTTTTTAATCAAAACTTTTTTGGTAGAACTTGGACTTATATACATTAATTTTCCAAGTTATTAAATGGAAAATTTTTTTTCCTTTTGTTCTTTGAAGGAAAAAAGATCTGGCGTTACGTTACTAAAATTTCCACTTGATATTTATTTTGTTAAAAAAATGCGAAAAAGACATAAATATTAGAAAATTATATAAAAACTACAAAATACTAAATTTATTTTTTGCATTTGTTTTATGATTAAATATGTTTGTAGCAACAGTTTTGCATTAAGAGTATTATTATGAAATTGCTTTTAGGAATGTTAATTATAAAGAGAAAATGCCCTTGAAGTTAAGAAACACTTACAAAAACGAGAACTTCAAACTTGTAGCTCAGTATTTCACCATCCCAACAAAAGAAAGCTTTAAGCTCCTAAATTTAATTTATTTTAGAAGTTTCTCCTTTATAATACATTAGGAAAATATCTGTTTGTTAAATTTTAATTTTTCGATCAAGGTGGACTTTTTTCTGGAAATGCCCATATACAAAATTAAATTTTTTTTTTGATAGGGTCATTTAGGGGGTAAAGGGGAAGAGAGGGTAGGGCAGAAACAGGCAGTCATAAAACTCTAAAAATAAATGCTTGGGATGGTTACATACAAAATTATTATTATTTTTTTTTTGGTAGGGTCATTTAGGTGGTGAAGGGGCAGGTGGGGGTAGGGTAGAGGAGTACCAGGTATCGTCTCAGCTTCGTCATTAAAGCTTAAAAATTTTATTTTTAAGGAATGTAGGGTTAAGTAAAACAATTTGTTAAATTTTTATGCTATTTTTGCATATAATAACGCCCACTAAAGTGGGCGGGGTCCACAAATATTTTTTTATTTATTTTATGGCTGCAAGTTTAAGGCGTTGGACCGTATTTGACATAAAAATATATCATTTGCTTAACAAAATAACCAAAAAACTTTAAAAATTATGTTGTTTTTTCTGGGTTGGTTTAGTTCTTCTTAGGGGAACTTTTTTCCCTCATGCCCGACTTAGCCCATCTCCGAACTTAACCTGCTCTAAGCTTTAAAATATATTTATACCAAATTTCAAGAGTCTAGCTCTTTTCGTTTGAACTGAATCATGATTTCCACGGACGGACGGACGGACGGACGGACATGCTCAGATCGTCTTAGATTTCATCACTGATCAAGAATATATATACTTTATGGGGTCTGAGATGGATATTTCGATGCGTTACAAACGGAATGACAAAGTGAATATACCCTCCAAATTCTTTTTTGGAGGGTATAATAATGAAAATATGCTCTTTGAAAAGTATGCGTCTTTAACGTATGTCGGAATATGATTATCTATCTAGGGTTAAATACCTACTTTCTCCAAAAAAAAAAAAAAAAAAAAAAAACGCTTAATTAGCCACATTATTACCTAGCAGATACAAAATAAAAATCTAATGGTAATTATAAATGACTTCCGATTCCGTTTTTAATCTCTCCCTCTCCATCTAATAATTTACTGATTATTTATAGAAAGTTTTATGGACTTTTTTCTAAGGAGAAAAATTTACTGAATTGTAATGCTGTCAAGAAAACATAAAGTAGCAAAAGTTATTTGTTTATTTGTGGCATAAAAAATAATCGTAAAAGGAAGAGGAAATAAAAATAGCTTAACCTTATATCTGAAGTTTCTACATTTAAATAGAATAATAAAAAAATAAATGAATTTTATGAAGAAAATGTAAGAAATATGTTCAACTGTATGATGTGAAAAGGAAAAAAGTGATTAACTAACATTTTTATACGTTCCAAAAAAATAATAAATATGACGAGACGCGCTGGCGTTTGTAGTGGGAGGTTCATGAATTTGAAAAATTCTTTCAGAATGATAGTTAGCGATTTCCTTACTCATTCCTAGTAATCGTTAAAATTTATGCGTTTCTGAGGCCTCCCATTGTGTCTACATTTAATTTTTGGCCACCTGTGGTTGGCCAATTTAATGAGAGTCAGTGCTGGTCATTTGCATGAAATACAAGCGGCCCACAGTGGGGTGAATTAATTCATAGTGATGATTAATTCATAGAACTCGTAATTTTAAAATGTTGTTATTTTTTATTGATGAGTATTAATAAATGCATGAAAAACCAGCCTTTAAAAAATTTTTTTTCAAAAAAAAATCTTAACCTTTTATGGACTTTTTTGTATATTGGAGAAAATGGTCTTATTTGACTATTTTTGCTGTAACTTTGAAATGAAAAACGATAAATTAGTAAATTAAATTGTAAATTAGAGCGTATTTTATGTGCTTTTAGAAAAAATAATAAAAACAACTTGTTTTTTGAATTAAGATTCTATAGGCTAATTGTTCGAAATTAGCCTATAGAATCTTAATTCAAATTTAATATAGCAATATAAAATGTTCGTTAAAATTATTACTACATACTTGTTTTTTGTTTGGTTTTTTCACATTGATTTTTAGCAACCGGAATTCTCTCACAAAAACCTTCATAACCCAAAAATCGCACAAATGCGCAAATATGCACTCTGGAATTTATTAGCTAAAATCTTATATTTTAACCACCATATTCATAAAAAAATAAACCGTATTTGAAATCTGTTTTAAGAAAAATTTGTATGAACAAATTTGATTAAAATACATTTGAAACTCATTTTAAATTTTATGAATAAAGGGGGAAGAGTATAAAAGCACTCATCCGCAAAGTTGTTGAAACTCAATGTATATATCAAAAATACCACATTTTTAGAGACATTTAATTTTTTTTTTGAAATATTTCTAAAACATTTATCTAAACATAATTTTTTAAATGCTCATATACCTGAAGATCTTATAACAAAAGTACTTTTCATAAAAAAGGTACATTTTATAAAATTTACTTTTTATAAGAGGAACCTTTAATAAAAAGTACTTTTTGGTAATATATTTAAAAATAGGTAATTTTTTTAAAAAGGTACTTTTTATAAAAAAAGGTACTTTTTATAAAAGAGGTACTTTTTATAAAAGAGGTACTTTTTATAAAAGAGGTACTTTTTATAAAAAAGTACTTTTTATAAAAAAGGTATGTACTTTTTATAAAAAAGGTACTTTTTATAAAAGAAGTACTTTTTATAAAAGAGGTACTTTTTATAAAAGAGGTACTTTTTATAAAAAAGTACTTTTTATAAAAAAGCTTTGTACATTTTATAAAAAAGGTACTTTTTATATATAAGGTACATTTTATAAAATTAACGTTTTATAAGAGGAAGCTTTTGTAAAAGCTAATTTTTACAAAAGGAACTATTTATAAAAAGTATTTTTTATAAAAGGTATTTTGAAAAAGTACTTCTTATAAAAGGCAATTTTTACCTTGACTTGTTATTCACACTACTTTTTATAGAAGATACTTTTTATAAAAGTTACTTTTTATAAAACTTATTTCTTGTATAAGGTACTTTTTATAAAAGATACTTTTTGTAAAACGTTCTTTTTATAAAACTTACTTCTTATAAAAGATACTTCTTATAAAAGATACTTCTTATAGAAGATGCTTCTTATAAAAGATACTTCTTAAAAAATATACTTTTTACAAAAAGGAACATTTTACAAAAACGTACTTTTTACAAAAAGGTACTATTTATAAAAACTTTATTACAGTAGTTTTTATAAATAGTACCTTTTTGTAAAAAGTACGTTTTTGTACTATTTATAAAAACCTTATTACAGTAGTTTTTATAAATAGTAGCTTTTTGTAAAAAGTACGTTTTTGTAAAATGTACCTTTTTGTAAAAAGTATCTTTTTGCATTATGTATTATTTTAAATATACTTTTTATAAAAGTTAATTTTTATTGAAAATACATTTTATAAAAGGTACTTATTATAAAAATTACCTCTTATATGAGGTACTTTTTATAAAACGTGCTTTTTATAAAAGGTAATTTTTATAAAAAGTAGTAATTATAAAAATTCGTTTTTATATACCTGAAGTTGACGGTTCCATTATAAAACCTTTACTTAAAGAAGTCTTAACAAAAAAATAATAATCACTTGAAATATCAAAATTTTCTCTTTTAATCAATGCGCGCAAAAATAACAAAATTGATTGAATTTTGAACACACACACTGCAAATAAAGTTAACTACCAAGAAATTTTATTTTTGCAGTTAGTGATGTAGAATTTTATCTACTTTCATATGGTACCGAATACGGTTGTGAAAGTTAAAGTTAATCTTTTGAATTAATCGCCATTTGTGAGGGCTTTCACCCCACAGTGCGGCCATCAGTCATTGTTTTACGTACAGTTGCGATTTAGGTGTACTGTTCGTGTTATGGGTTGATTGATTGCTAGTGTATGCTAATATGCGAGTGTGGGGAACATATAGAAGCAGTCGTTTTTTTTAACAAGGACCGGAACTCTGGGGATGACCTCCAATCATGCGAACTGTCAAAAGAAGCGGATTGTCGTTGGAGGATATATGAAGAAAGATGAGAAGGAAGACAGAGAGAGAGTGAGCGAGAGAGCGAGCTTTTTTAGACATTTTTACTTGTTGCAGAATTTTTGCCATAGTACCGACGAAGAATGACGCTCTAATGCCCTCCTTTAGTTCATGTCGGAATTTTTCTGGACCCATTTACTGCAGTACCGACGTAAGATGGCGCTGTAATACGCTTCTTTATTTCATGATAGTGTCAATCACTGACGAAATTCTTCAGGGACCATTTGCAGCAGCACAGGCGAAGGATGGTGTTCATTTTATGTCAAAATCGTGCAGGGCCCTTCGTTATTGAAACAATTGCAGTGCAGGATCGGACCCGATACTTTCGCCTTTGTAGTCCACTTCATGAGAATCTGTCGATATCTTATTCAGACTCCCATGAACGTTACAACGTTGTTTCTTACACCGCTGCCTAAACAGTTCTTCATGATTCACATCATGTGCGTGTATACGTTGCTATTTTTAAATTTGACTCAACTTCATTGTTAAAGTGTGTGTCTGTCTTCTATTGCGAAAATGCGGTTCTGAAAATATCTTTAAAATTATATACATACTAGCAAATTTTCAAGCAGTTGCCTTCTATATCTTATTTGTGGTATAACTAACAAATATTTTGTGAACGTGTTTTGGTTAGCAAATTGCCCCGGAGTCCTTAAAATCGTAATATTTTGTGCAGTTCATTAAATTTCCATTTTTTACCAACAAAAAAATTTAATAAAAATAAAAGAAAAAAAACTAAAATAAAATAAATTCAATGAACCAAATTTGAAGTCAATTCGTGAATATAATTTTAATGTGCACCCACATTAACACAAAAGCTAAACTGTACACACACACACACACACACACACACACACGCATACATAGATAGATACGAGTCACTATGTAATATATTTTTGTGGGTTAGTGCATATCGTAGTATGTGTATTGTGCGAAACATTAATACTTAATAAGTCCTAATGGATTTAACAGTTTAATGATCTTCCAGAATTCAAAATTAAAGATAAGGAAGCGTTAAGCGCCATTAGACCTAAACTGTATTAGTAGCAGCATTAAAGGACGCCCAAATGTAAGTGTGTTGGCATTCAAGAGTTATTTTGCTTTGAATTTATTGCTTGTATGTATTTTGGCAAAACGATATTAGATCACATACACACAGACACATACATATATGCTTGCATACATGTAAGTACTTAACTGCGAAAGTGGAACGCCCAAGGCCGTTAATTTTAAAAGATTTCTAGTGTTCTGCGGAGGTATTTTTTTCATAAAATAAACCCTTTTTTGCGGAAATGTTTTAAAGACAGACTAGAATGTAAAACAGTGAAATAAATTGTAGAATTTGTGCAAAATAAAGAAAACTTGTTATAAAAAAAAGTAATTTAATAAAATATTGATTTTATAAAATATGTATATTTCTTATAAAATGTACTTTTTATAAAAATCTATTTATAATAAAAAATAGTTTTTAGAAAAAGTAGTTCTTAGAAAAGTCCTTTAAAAAAGTACTTTTTAGAAAAAAACTACCTATTCTAAAATGTACTTTAAAAATTTTTTTTCTGAAATGTGCTTTTTATAAAAAGTACTTTTTTTAGCAAGAAAAGTCCTTTAGAAAAAGTACTTTGTAGAAAAAAAACTACCTATTCTAAAATGTACTTAAAAAATTTTTTTTTTCTGAAATGTACTTTTAAAAAAAAGTACTTTTTTTTAGCAAGAAAAGTCCTTTAGAAAAAAAAACTACGTATTCTAAAATGTACTTTAAAAAAAAGAAATTTTTCTGAAATGTACTTCTTAAAAAAAGTACTTTTTTTTAGCAAGAAAAGTCCTTTAGAAGAAGTACTTTTTAGAAAAAAAACTACCTTTTCTAAAATGTACTTAAAAAAAATTTCTGAAATGTACTTTTTAAAAAAAGTACTTTTTTAAAAAAAAAAAATTTTTTTGAGAAAAATTAAAAATTGAATTATAAAAAGAAATATATATAATTTTTTAGGAAGCTGCTGTAAATTAAGTGTACATTTTACTACATGTTGTAAAAAAGTACTTTATTGCAAAAGATTCTGTATGTAAAATATATATGTACATACTCGTATTTATTATAAAAAGCTATTTTTATAAAAAATATATTTTAACCACTTTATAAAACGTAGTTTTTAACCACTTTATAAAAAGTTTAAAGTTAACATTTACCATTTACAGAAGATAATTTTCATCAAATGTAATTTTTATAAAATTTACCTTTTATAAAAGTAGTACTTTTTATAAAGACTACTATTTATAAAAAATGCTATTTAGAAAGAGTAGAGAAAAAATATTTTTCATGAAAGGTACTTTTTATAAAAAAAGTACATTTTATAAAAAAGGTACTTTTTATAAAAAAGGTGCTTTTTATAAAAAATGTGCTTTTTATAGAAAAGGCACTTCTTATAAAAAAGGTACTTTTTATAAAAAAAAGTATGTAATTTTTATTGAAAATACATTTTATAAGAGGTACTTATTATAAAAATTATCTCTTATATGAGGTACTTTTTATAAAACGTACTTTTTATAAAAGGTAATTTTTATAAAAGGTAGTAATTATAAAAATTCGTTTTTATAAAAGGTATCTTTTAAAAAGCACTTTTTATAAAAGGTACTTTTATAAAAGGTACTTTTATAAAAGTTAATTTTTATAAAAGGTACGTCTTATAGAAAGTACTTTTCATAGTAGGTACTTTTTACAAAAAGTACTTTTCATAGTAGGTACTTTTTACAAAAAGTACTTTTCATAGTAGGTACTTTTTACAAAAAGTACTTTTCATAGTACGTACTTTTTACAAAAAGTACATTTTTATAAAATTTATTTTTTATAAAAGTTACATTTTATTAAAAGGACTTTTCACAGTAGGTACTTTATACCAAAATTACCTTTTCCAAAATGTTTATTATTATTATTATTATTATTTATTAGATTTTTTAACTAAATTACAAAATCTAATACTAAAAACTACGGAGCATTAGCAACTAGGCCAATATAAAAGTTACGTTTTATAGAAAGTATTTTTCACGGTAGGTACTTTTTACAAAAAAATTAATAAAATGAATTTTTTATAGAAGTTACGTTTTATGAAAAGTACTTTTATAAAAATCTAATTTTAGAATACATTTTATAAGAAGTACCATTTGTGAATGCACATTTTTCAAAAAGTACTTCTTGTGAAAATAACTTCTTAAAAGTGGAAAGGTGTTAGAAATTACTCGTAGGCTGCGATAATTAAACTTTTTTTAAATAACTTATAACACAAGTAAAGTGCTAAAATTGAAATTTTTTATAGGGTGTCAAATATTTAAAAAAATGTTGATGAATTAGCAGTGGAATTGTTTTCAACGCATTACGACTGTTCACCATAAAAGCCCTTGCGGTAGAAAATAAAGTTTTATTTGTTGGTATTTAACAAACGAATTCAAATGATGAGAAAAAAAAGAACAGAATGTGACATCTAGGTATTCTGAAAAATCAACTAGAGACATTAACAGGCACTTGGTTGAGGCTCAGATTTAATTGGATTTTTTATCTTGGCAAACGACAAGGAGCTCTAATCATTGACAAATCCTGCTAATGACATCATTCCAATCGCAAAAATTCTTATTGCTAAAAAGTCATACAATTGTAGGGTTGTAAGCATTTGTTGAAGTAATAAAGAAGCCACAAAACTTAATGTTGGAAACCATCTATTTTTATCTTCTTTGAAATACTTAATGCTGTGTTTTTTGTGTGCCTGTGCGTTGTACATTTCTTTTTCAAGAATACTGAAATGAGAATAATGCCGAGATGCGTAAGAGTGTGAGAAAGAGAACTACAGTGTAGGCAAGTGTGTGGGATTAGGAAAAGGAAATAATAGTAAATAGTTTTACTAAATTTATTAATAGTGTGTGTGTGTATGTGTATGTGTTTATTGGGAATTAAGGGTTGTGTGTGTATTAGGAATGACTTTTAAATTTTTGCTGTTTATTTCGTTAACATGCACGATTTATCGATAAAACATTTTGGCAAACAATTTTATTTCACTATGTCATGTTTGGATATTTATTTTTATCAACATTTCCGTCATCAGAAGGTATAAACAGTGAGACCAACCGGTTGAATTGTAAAATTTTGCAACAAAAATTTCTTCCATCATCTATTACAGATGAAGGCATACAAACTCTTTTTGTTAAAAAAATTTTATAAAAATTTTTTGTTTTAAGAATTTGTAAATTTTTAGCCGTTAGTGCTCAGTTATTTCGGTTGGTTGGTTTGTGTGGCTGGCTGCCCAACTCGCGTAGGCTTTTAACCTTAGACACCTAACCCTCGTCAAATCTACGAATAGAGTATTAAAAATACCGTTACTTCTCTTTTGTAAATAAGTTGATCACTGTAATCTCTGTCTATTTTTTTATACCCTACCTCCAAAAAAGAATTGGAGGTTATACTCACTTTGTCCTTCCGTATGTAACTTAGCGAAATATCCATCTGAGACCCCATAAAGTATAGATATTCTTGATCAGTGATGAAATCTAAGACGATCGGATCATGTCCGTCGGTCCGTCTGTGGAAATCACGATTCAGTCCAAACGAAAAGAGCCAGACTCTTGCAATTTAAAATAAATATATCTTGAAGAATAGCCCAGGTCCAGTTCGTAAATGGGCTGAATCGGGCCAGAGGGAAAAAGCTCCCCTAAGAAGAACTAAACCAACCTTATAATTTTTAAAGTTTTTTTTTTTGGAATTGTGTTAAGCAAATGATATGTTTTTATGTCAAGGAAGGTCCAACGCGTTAAACTTAGAACTATATAATAAAAAACTTAATTTTTGTACCCCGCCCCTTTAGTGGGCGTTATTATATGCAAAAATAGTGTAAAAATTTTGCAAATTGTTTTACTAAAACCTATATTCTTTAAAAATAACATTTTTAAACTTTAATGACGAAGCTGAGACGTAACCTGGTACTCCTCTCCCCTACCCCATCCTCCCTATTTGCCCCCCGAATGACCCTATAAAAAAAAATTTAATAAATTTTACATATAATTATCCCAAACATTTAGTTTTAGAGTGTTATTGCAAAGGTTAAATATCTCCCCCACGGCCCTTGCCAGAGGGACCCCGACAAAATACAGTTTCAATACCCTGTAAAAAAAAATTGGACTCCATAAAGTATATATGTATATATTCCCGATGAGTGATGAAGTCTAAGACGATCTAGCAATGCCCATACGTTCGTCTGTGGAAAACATAATGTAGTCTATTTTTGGACCCCGCCCCCTTTAGTGGGCGTTGACGTACGATATTATATGCAAAAATAGTGTAAATATTGAACAATTTTATTTCCTTAAGCCTATAAGAAGCTGAGGCATTCCCTGATCTTGCAGCGGTGAAATGACTCCCCCCACGGCTCTTCCCGGAATGACTCTGTCAAAATAGATATTTCAAATTGGGTACAGAGATGTCTTAAAGGAACTCGTTCTCCCACCAAGTTAAACTTTTGAAATTTACTTACTAAATATTTGGAGGGTATTTAAGATTCGACCCGGTCGAATATAACGTTTTTACTTGTTTATAAATGTTTCGTATTATTACGATCTCAAGAAGAACTATACAAAATATATATGTACGTAATACCCACGTATGGTTTTATTTAAAAGGGTTAATTAGAAGGTTATGTGTCTAGGGTTAAATAGAATCTATCTGGGTGATTTCTTTTTGGCAAAGGAATGGAAAAATTATTTTAAAAATGGCGTTTCTTAGAGAAATTTCTATACTTTGGGGTAATGAAATGATTTATGACACATAATTTTTTTAATATATAAAATTTCTTGGGAATTAATTTCTTTTGGAGATTTTATTGTTTTTTTTTTTTTAATTTATAGATTTAAGAATACGCCGTATGTTATACCGTTGCAGTTGCTCTGTATTAATTTTGCTCAGTGTATTAAGCGATTGTTTTTGGTAACATAGTTACGCTCTCTGCGTGTTTTTTGTTTGTTATTAATTTATTATATTTTTCTTTTGTTGTTGTTTTAAAATACACGGTACATACGCATTGTGTTTTTGTAAAAGGGATTGCGTGTTCATGTAGTAAATTTATGAATAAATTTATTAAAACACCCGTAAAGAAGGATACTAAATGCAATTACATGTACTTTGAATATTGCGTTGTTACTTTTCTGCTAATATTTTTACAAAAGTTTCATCATATTTTTGCACCACTAACAGTTTAGTGGAGAAAAGCCTGGGTGTTGCTTCAAGTCATCATATCATTTATATACAAACTATGTAAATGTTTTTATATACGAAGTAATTTATTTATGTATATCGGGTATATTGAACGAACATGCATATCCGAGTCGTCTGCATATTATACGAGAGTAATTTTGAAAGTATTGAAATTTAATTTATCATATGTGATATGTATGTGAAAGGCACAATTAAACTACTTGATGTGCTAATGGTACTTTCACGTGATGGATGTGAATCATGCTAAATTATGCTTAATCAAGTGTCAGCACGCAAAAGCGTGCTAATATATTTTGCAATACTATAAGTGCCTTTAGGCATAAAATTTCCTGCGTAAATGGACGTGCATAAATAGAATTATTACATAAAAACTACGAATATTAAAAAATAATTATTCATATTTTGAGGTTAGGTTCAGTTGGTAGGAAACTCATCACACGTCCCTCGTTTACCTGCATGGGTTTTTGTAATATAAAAATCAACTTGTTAATATAAAAAAAAATAAAAAGTAAAAAATCAAAAAGAAAAGTTATTAAAGTTACAAAATTCTACACGATTCCCTGCCACTCTCTTTCTCTTTTTTATTTGACTGCTTCTCTTATTCAGCCGACAACTGACATGCTGATATTAAGTATCGGTTATAGCTTACTGCGTCGCATATATTTAAATTGTTGTAAAAACATGTTAAATGCTTTTATTATCAATGGCATGCGATTTATTTAATAGATAATGTGTGTCAGAAATGTTGAAATAGGATTCCGGACATGTGACAGTTTGTTTAATTTTGTTTACCAAGTGCCCTTCTGGAGTAGATATGTCATCATGCGGAAAACACATTGTTGGCCTAATCACGCCAGTATAAAGTCAAACTGTCGCATTGAGGTTATGTCGCCCAAGTCCTGTTTCGACAGAGGCCTTTCAAATGAAAGCATTCATTTATAATGGGTGATTTTTTATGAATTAAGTTTTTCGGGCTGGCAGCCAGGGCTGCCAGAAATTTTTCGTGAAAAATCAGCAAATTTCCCAATAAAAATCGGCATTATCGGCACTTTCATTTCTTAAAATCCGCAAAAAATCGGCATTAATTAAAAAACTTATTTTGAAATATAAACAAAAACAATTCAATATAATTTATTAAATATTATACATAAAACAGCATGTATAGATCAATAAATTTGCACCTCACAAGTTTTGAAATTATTTTGGGGCTTCGTTTAATCTCCCAATTGGCAATTTAAAAGAAACGATTTTGTATTTTATTCATTTAGAATGACTTTTACTTAAAAAAAATACATAAGATCAACTTGCTTTTTATAAAACAGTATAAAATAATTAAAAAAGATGTGTGGTGTCGTGGGACACCGGATAGGAACGCAGTTCCTTATTATGAAAATATTAATTTTAAGTTGTATTCGAGGTATAAAGAAAATAATTATTCGGGTATACATTTTTTATTAGGATTTTTCTTTTCGCCGATCAACGAAAATACAGAATCAGTTTTGTTCCCAAACGAAATTGAATTCTGTCACGGCCCGGCTGCGTATGATTAATAATTGTTTGTATGGAATTGTATTACTCATACGTCTTAAGCATTGAGTTAGAAACAAAATATCTTACGTTACGGACGTTTCTTCCCGGTTAGGGTACCCCTCCGCAACGTCTCATAAGGAACTTCGTTCCAATTAAAATATATACGTCTTTTCCAATAGTATTTCAAAATTTTGCTATTATATTTCAGAATTTCCTAAAAATTAACTCTACTCGTAGGTTCTAAAATAGGAGTTACAATATACAATTAATTATCCTAAAATTTTTGAACAAAATTAGTAAATATAATACAAAAATTGGAAATAATGTGGTTTTCATAAATCAATCATATATATTAGATTTTGACATTTTTATTAAATCGTTATTTATTTCGCAATTAGAGTTTTTCATTTTCAAATAATCTTTAGAATAAAGAATTCCTTCTTTTAAAGTTTTATTTTCTAAGGAACATCGGAATTTCGTGCACACCTACAACAAGGCAATTGAATTGTTATTAAAAGAAGAATTATATAATAAAAGATGTTCCACACTATTATTAAAAAATCGGCATTTTTTAGGGGTAAAATCGGCAAATCGGCATATTGAAATTTTTGGAGTAAAAAATCGTCAAAATGCCGATAAATCGGCATTTCTGGCAGCCCTGCTGGCAGCACTGGTTGGTGATTGTGTCAAACGGCATCTGTGAAAGTGAAAAGTGTTCAGTATACTCTGCCATTTTATCATGGAGAAACTCATAAACAAGCAACGACTGCAAATCGTTGAAATTTATTATCAAAATTCGCTGGATGGAAATCCACTGTTTTATCGAAAAATTGTGTTCAGCGATGAGGCTCTTTTCTGGCTCAATGGATACGTAAACAAGCAAAACTGTCGCATCTGGGATGAAGAACACGCACATGCCGTACAAGAGTTACCGATGCAGGCAAAAAAAAAAAAACGGCAGTTTGGTGTGGTTTATGGGCTGGTGGCATCATCGGTCAATTTTACTTCAAAGACGACCGTGGAAGAAACGTTACCGTCAACGGCGAATGATATCGAGCCATGATACGCTACTTTTTTCCCCCAATTGGTTGAGTTGGACTTTATTGATATGTGGTTTCAACAAAACGGTGCCACATGCCACACAGCTCGTGAAACAATGGACATATTGAAGGATGAATTTGGTGAGCAGTTTATCTCTGGAAATGGCCCTGTGAGTTGGCCGCCAAGATCATGTGATTTGAAGCCTCTTGACTATTTCTTGTGGGGTTATGGTCTATATGGACAAGCCAAACACGATTGAAGCCTTGAAAAAGTGGTGCAAAATTGAACCTTACGAATGGACCATTTGAACCGGAACGGCGGGCAACATTTACATGAAGTTATTTTTAAAAAGTAAAAAGGCAAAGAACAATTTATCGATTCTCATTAAAATTTTGAATATATGATGCAAATTTGAGAGTTTTATTAGATTTAAAAAAAAAATACGCTTAAAAAATCACCGGATATTTTCTTAACCTTCTAATAAAAAGATTATGATACATAAGTTCCACTAAAACCGGTCTGTAGTCGTGAAACTTATGAATCATAAAATGTTTTAAAAATATCATTTGGTTTATTTTGACGCTTCTAAGCTATTGTGCTGCCTATTGGGGTGGTCGATAGTGTTTTAAATTCAAAGTTCCCCGCCTCCAAAAAAAAAAAACATTTTACATTTTCTGAATATATTTTCCCAGTTGGTTTTAATGTATTCGATGCATGGAGACATTTGCGTGTTACATGCATACAGTGTTTTTGTATTGTAATTAAACGAAATTTTTTCGTGTTGTTATTATTGTGTGTGTGTGTGTGGGTTGGTAGCACTTGTTTACATTGTTGTTGCTGCCGTTGTAGCGTAACAATATTTTGTTTTGTTCTTGTTTTTGCTTTTGTTTTGTTGATTTTAAGGATTTTTCCAGATTAGATCAATGCAAATGAATAAAAATTATTGTATTAGAACATTTTTTGTTTTTGTTTGTAAATGTGCTGCAAGGACTATTTGGTAGGGTAAGAAAAGGTCTATATAAGTATAGATGTAATAGCTGTATGTGTGTGATTGTGTGCCTATGAAAAACTTACGCAAAAAGATTTTAATCTGATAAGAAAAAAATTCCTCGTTTCAATGGCACCTAAGCTAAAAGTACAATGAAGCAATATGTTAATTTTGGTGTTAACTTTAGCGTTAGGATAATGTGGACGTACTATGTTAATTTGAGGTTAGGAACCAAATTGGCAAATTTGAGGTTAGGAATTAAATTGACTTAAAAACACTAGTTTTATTTGACATTTTCAGTTTTATTGATAGCAATATAAATTAGAAATATGGGAATTAATAATAGTATTATAAATAAAATATATTTCTTTTTGTATAAAAAACTTATATACATATATGTGTGTATATATATATATATATATATATATATATATATATATATATATATATATATATATATAGTATATATACATATATATATATATATATATATATATATAGTATATATATATATACATATATATATATATATATATATACATATATACTTTTTTTTTTGAAAATTTATTTAAAAGAATGTTTCTCTATCAACAGAAATAATTAGAATAGAAAATTTTATAAAACACATTTGCATGATAAAAAATGATGTGATGATTTAAAATATTTTTTAATCACAAAGTACATATTATTAAAGTAATTTATCAGTACAGCATATGAAGTCAGGCACGTCGGCAGACGTCCGCTCTTTTTACAAATTTGTGAATAATATTTTACAACAAAATTTCGCGAATCTCGTTAATGCGGCGCCGAATTTCGTGTTTCCGAGCTTTATTTGTGGAATTTCATATATTTTCTTACATTTTTGTTGAATTTTTCCCTCATATTTTCTGTATAAAATTTCAGCGTATGCAAAATGAAGTAAAATAGCCACCACCACAGATTGAATAACTTCAAATTTTCACTTTTGCTCAAGCAAAATGTTTTCCACAATATCGAATAGAAATAAAAAATGACACCCAATATTTTTATGTATGTGGATGGGTGACTGACTATTCATTCCATCCTTCCAACTTTAATGAACAAGACAACCAAAAAAGAAAGCAAGAATGAAAGAAAACAAAAACATAGTTTTCCACATAAAACTTATTTGTACCGAGTCAATTAGTTAAACAGTTGTTGAAAAGTTGTTTGCCAACAACAACAAACTGTATGGAAAATTCTAATAAACAACAATCGTAAGAAAACAAATAAATAAGTATGCAAGTAATTTAGAGTGTACGACAGAGTAAAAGAGGATAAATACGAGTGTCAACACATTTAAAGAATAGTATATGTAAGTGTAGCATGAGGTCATTAGGTGAATTGAAGAAATTAGAAATTAAAATAATACTTAAAGGCCTCAGAGAATTAGGTAACCAACTGACTGGCCAGCCAGCTGTGAATAAGTCCAGCCATGGTGCATAGGAAATACAGCAAAAGGCACGAGCAGATAGATGGTTGGAAAGGTGTCGGTCACCGTAGTTAAATCCAATTATTCAAATTGTTCACTATGAACTCGTATTATTGTGTGTATGCATGTGTGTAGATGTCTTTAATAGATTTTAAATATTTTATACACTGCAAACCGCTGGGTGTACTGACTTAATTTGTATAAAAGCTTTTTCTTTTCGCATTTGTTTTTAGGATGTTGACGCGTCCAATTAAAAAGTGCTGGAAAGAAGAAAAATTATAGAAAAGTTGGGCAAAACAAAACTTTCTGTTGAGTTCTTTAGTTGTTCTTCCAATAAAACCAGCCGGTAAATAAAAACTTTTGGTATGAAAAAAAAATTTAACAAAAATGTTATGTACTCGTATGATGTGAATTGTTAGGTATTCATTAAAGGATATTCAGAGGAGATGGGGACAAAGCAATTCGCCTAGGCACTCATATATCACTTTGTTTGCTTTGACTCTGTTGTCTCTTGAGATAAATTATTGTATTGGAAACAAGTATTAATTTATTACAAAATGCTAAAATAAGTTGTAGAAATTGTAGTTACATATGTATATGTTCGATTGGGTCGAATTTTAAATACCCTACAAATATTTGGTAAATAAAAACTCTATTTTTATTTTTTTTATACCAACGGATACAAAAAGGGACGGAGAAACTCCGCTTCATATTATCGTGTTCTACTACTTCAGCCAACAGCACCAATAAAATGTTTTTCTTGGTGTATTCATCCTTTTGAATTCTTTCGGAATATTACCTTACGAACCTTCATCTCACAACTACTTTAAATTTAACACTAGAATGTCATACTCCATCAAAATGACGACAGAAGATTTTATTTTCAAATTAAAACCAATTGAAGAAAGGCTACGAAATGTTAAGTTTTTATTAAAGATTAAAAAGTAAATAAATTAATATCTTTAAATATTCATTAAAAAATGCCTATTAATACATAAGAAATCTATTTTGGTATCCTATTTTGCTCACGAAGTGTCTGTTGAAGTATGCCGTAGTCAAAATAACGAAGGGTGACGTTAGTGTATGTAAAATAAGGATGACGTTCCAGGGTTAAAACCCGTAAAATATTTTCACAAAAATACATATTTTACATTTTTTCTTTTCCATATGCTGTAATATTTTAAAATCTATACGAGTAGATTTTATGATGAGTGTTTTGCTTCATCTATAAAAGGTTTGCCGTATATAAATATTGTTTATTATATCCTTCACAAAAAAGTGAAAGGGTATATATAGGTTTGTCATTCCGTGTGTAATTTCTTCGATATGCACATGGGACCCCATAAAGTGTATATGAATATCGATGACGATTGAGCGATGTCCGTCTGTACATGGTTTGGTTTTCCCAAGCCCCCAGAAGAGCTAGAGACTTCGTTCTTGGATCGTTGGATTGGCAATAAACTTAAATAGAGTGCTATTGAAATTCAGAAAGATCCGAAGTATGGTTCCAGAGCTGGGAAGCTTACACCTATTTCTCGACGCAAAATTTATACCAAAAATCAATTATTTTTTAATGTTTGTAAATTAAACCTATTTCGTGCTTTGGGACGCCTCAATGGTCTATTAAAAACTAAAAAAAAATAAAACAATTTTTCCAGGGATGGAAAATTAAAAATTTTTTTTTCGGCCCATTCCGTATTTTGTAGTACATGTAGTAACTAAAATTGTTAAAAATTTCAAGTTTTTCTTCAACAAAACCTCTTAATACGTCATGAAGATTTGCATTGGCCAAAAAAAAAAATTTTGAAATTAAAATTTTTCTTCCAGGGGTGGGAAATTGCATATTTTTTTATACGTGAAAGTAATCAAACAGGCAACTGATGTTGTTTTTTTTTTGCTAACTAAACCTGTTTTATAATTTAGGAAGAACAAAATTGTTATCAAAACTTCAAAAATAAAATTTCGAATCCGGGGATGGACAAGTGCAATATTTCATAGTACATGAAAGTGACCAAAATGGTTAAAAATTTGAAATTTTTCTTAAAAAAAAATTATTTTATACCTCATCAAGCGTTGCACTAATGAAAAACAAAAAATTAAAGTTTCTCTTCCAGGGTTGGAAAAGTGAAAGTTTTTATTTTTGGTACATGCAATATTTTGTAGTCCATGTAATAACCAAACTGGTTACAAAATTTGAGTTTTTCTTAAACAAAACTACCTTATAGCTCATGAAGATTTGCATTGATAAAAAAAATTTAAAAAATTAAAATTTCGCAATTGACGTTGTTTTTTCCCCTAACTAAAACTATTTTATATTTTAGGAAGAACAAAATAGGTATCAAAAATTTCCCAAAAAAATCAAAATTTCGACTCCAGGGTTGAACAAATAAAATATTTTATGGTACATGAAAGTGACCAAAAAGTTTAAAAATTTCTATTTTTTTGTCAAGTAAAACTGTTACATCTTTTAATTAAACCTACTTCCTGTTTTAGCAAGAAAGAAAGAAGAATTACATCTGTGAAGGGTATTTAAGATTCGGCACAACCGAATGTAACACTTTTACTTGTTTATATTTATAAATTTAACATTTTACGCTCAGGTGCTATTTTCTCTAATTACATACGTGTTTTTTTTTCTTGGGCTTAGTGCTTTTTAAAAAGTAAAAGTCGACTGGTCCTATTGAATGGTTTGCATACACCAAGAGTGCCCAAGCCCTATGCGCTTGGCGCTCATTTGTTTTTGTAAAAGCAAATATAAATATGTATTTGTTTTTACAACAAATGTCAATAGTAAAATTATACTGATCATCTATCTAGTGACGATGTCGCCAGTACTACTGACAAATTATACCCCAACTAATGCTTCCTAATTTATGACATTTAACACAGGCTTGTCCTACGAAATCTACCAGTAGACTATGTCATTACTGACTAAGTAGTTCTTGTGGGACCATATGGCGAAAATGTCTATAGTAAGATTGTACTGACTTACTATTGACGATCACGGTAACTCCTACGCCAGGATCTCAGAGATCCTACTTGAACGCTTGTGGGTTACAAGCAGCCACGTATACCTACTTTTGACGATATCACCGAGGTTAATAACAACAGTTGCCGTCGGCTATCCACCGATCTTGAGCCCATCAGCTTGATATTTTAACCGTCAACAATTTTCTCTACTTATCAAAAACAAAAGTAAAAAAAAAACTATTTGTTGACAGTGTCACCAAAAAGGCACCATAATTGTTGACAAAAATATTGACATGGATACACTTAACCCCACGTTTCCTTTAGGGATTGAATAAAAATTAGATTTTCTTTTAATGTATTGGTGTTTACTCTTCCTTAAGGAACTTTTGGGGCACCCTTGATATAGACGATGAAGTGTGCTGACGTTGCATGTGTGTGTGTGTGTGTGTGTGTGTGTGTATGAGCCGGCACAGATAGCGGTCTAATGGGACATATGTACCGTACAGGTATGTCTCAAATTAATCATAAACATGTCATGCATACTTGCATAAGTATTACGTAATTAATACTTATATAAGTATTAATTACGTAATACTTATGTAAGTGTGTATGTACATATTTTCTTACATAAAGTAATTAGTAAAAGTTATTTATAATTACACTTAATTTATTTTCCAAGCATTCATATTCCTTCCCATAGCACTTTTGTGCTCTGAAATGCAATAACACTCGTATACCGTATTAAATTTTAATGAAACATTTCCCATCTCCTATTGTTTTATTATTTTCATTATATTTCTTGTTTTTTTTTCTTGTTTGTTTTTTATATCAATTTAACAACCATGAACCTGAAAATTTTACCATGACTTATGATGGTTGAATGAAATACAACTACAATAAGTCAATATATCAAAAGAAAAGAAGAAAGAGAAAAAAATAGTATAACAACAATAATAATAATACATACCTATAATATTTATGTCATACAAATGTCAAGTGAGAATCTATGGAAAAACAGTGGTTGAACAGCTGTAATGGACATGTTTGCAACCAATAACTGAAATAATACGAGTATTGAAAGTGAAAGTAATCATAAATCGATTAGATGTCTTTGTAATGGGTTTATATGATGTTTAGCAATAAGTTGTCATGACTAAAAGTATACAATTTCGTTTATAAGCAAAAGTATTTGCAAAGTTTAATTGTGCATGTAATAGAGATGGGGATTTGCTATTTACATACGATCAAGTTGAGGCAGCCTATGCCAGGGTTAAAAAATTGACTGTTAGTAAATATAGCAATTTGTTTGGAACTAATTTTATCAAATATTAAATTTCTTGGCACAGAAATTGCGGACAATTTGGGATATGCCCATTAAAGATTGCTGCGAATGTCCCAAATAGACAGTGTTCCCACTGTTTATAGTTACGAGTATAAACAGTTTGTCTAACACCCATACCTAAATACGGGCGGAAAGCGGAACGTTTTTTTCCGCTGAGCGTTAACGCTGAAATGCCATACCTAAACAAAAGCGGCAGCGTTATGTAAAAAAGCAATAAAAACAGGGTTATCAAACAAAGAAATTAAACAACCCTGATTATTTTAACAGCTGGACGGACGACATTTGTGATTTTGTTATTGAAATTTTGTACAAATTACAAACGTGCATACATATGTATGAATAAAATCATATTGTAAATATTTTCTTACCACCATTTTCTAATACGAAGTGCACAAATTTTTTCTTTTATTATATATTTCACTTTTGTAAATCTTTGCTCTTTTTCTCTGGTTAGAATTCTCTTCTTTTGCAACCAACTTCATTAGAAAACGCTCTGTCAAAATCGGATTTTCCAATAGCAAAGCGTTGCCGCCGCGTTATTTCGGTATGCTCCATACAAAATGTATGGACATGAGAACTTTTGACAGCTAAAAAACGCTTGCCGCCCGTATTTAGGTATGGGAGTAATAGTTCCATAGAAATTAATTTAGAAGCTATTCTGTCTGACTGTTTTTATGATATGGAATTACACTCATGGTATAATAAAACAAGGCACTGCCACTGTGAGCTACTAAATTTAAAATAATTTTCTGACAATTTTAAGGATTCTGACATTCCCATAAAAATTAAGTTACCATATTATTTTAAGTTACCCGTTTTTATACCCTCCAAAAAAGAATTTGGAGGGTATATTCGCTTTGTCATTCCGTTTGTAACGCATCGAAATATCCATCTCAGATCCCATAAAGTATATATATTCTTGATCAGTGATGAAATCTAAGACGATCTGAGCATGTCCGTCCGTCCGTCTGTGGAAATCACGATTCAGTTCAAACGAAAAGAGCCAGACTCTTGAAATTTTGTACAAATATATCTTGAAGGAGAGCACAGGTCAAGTTCGTAAATGGGCTGAATGGGGCCGGAGGGAAAGAAGTTCCCCTAAGAAGAAGTAGACCAACTTGTAAAAAACAATTTTTAAAGTTCTTTTTTTTAAATTTTGTTAAGCAAATGTTTTTATGCCAAAGAAGGCCCAACGTAAAAAAATCAAAAAATTTAATTTTTGAACCCCGCCCCCTTTAGTGGGCGTTATCATATGGAAAAATAGTGTAAAAATATAACAAATTGTATTACTTAATCCCACACGAAGATAGGACGAGACCTGATCCACCACTGCCCTTCCCCCTCTTACCCTTTTGACCCCCAAATGACCCTATAAAAAAATTTCACACTTAAAAATGTCTTTTTAATGCTTTATGGCGAAATTGAAATGTCTCCCCTACAGCCCTTGCCAAAGCTACCCCGACAATATACAGTTTTAATACTCTCCAAAAAAAATTGGACCCCATAAACTATATATCTTCTTGATCACTGATGAAGTCTAGGACCCCGTGCCCTTTAGTGGGCGTTGAAGTAACATATTACATGAAAAAATAGTGTAACTCCTTTGAAATTAAATGACGAAGCTGAGATGTTCTCTGATATTCCTCTACTGCCTTAAATGAGCCTATCAAAACTTTTAATTACCCCAAAAATGTACTTGTTAAGTTTTTACAACACCCTTCCCTGACTGACCCTGTCCAAATAGAGTTTTAAAATTGGCTACAGAAATAATATCAGAATAAAAAATACTAACTGCAAAATTAATGTAAATTGCTTTTTTGCTGATGAAAAAGTGCTTCAGTTATGCTGAAAGGGTATTTCAGATTCGGGCCGGTCGAGTATAACGTTCTTACTTGTTTTAACTCATCCTTTATTAGCTCTTCCATTATTTTGATGAAATATTTCCAGTGTTTAAAAGAAATTAAATAAAATATTTTTTTTGTTAACATATTTTGATATTTTTCTAAAAAGAATTTTTAATTAAGCAAAAACGCTAATATTGTAGTGTAATGAGTCCTTAAGGTTTTATGCTTAATTTTATTCATCATTTGCTGTCGTCTTACGCTGACTTTGCCTTTCAATTTACAGTGCCGGCTAAAACATTTCGTATATTTTAGCAATAATTGGCATACAAAATATTTTATGCAATTGCAAATGCAGTAATTGAGATAATTTTCAATGTATTTTGTTTGTGCTGAGTACAAGAAGATTTGCAGCGAACACTGAAAACCGCCAATACGACTTTGAATTTTTTTTTTATATATTTGGGAATTTGTTGTTTAACACAAAATTTTTTATTTTATTCGCGATATCTCACGAACCCATTAAACGATTTTGAGTAGGTTAATGGCGATTGAAGAGGATTAGGTTAGAGCTCTTTAAAGGTTTTTTTTTTTAAATACATACTCTTGAAAAAATTGCTTAGTTTTTTGTTCTTTTCCGCAAAATTTATCAACCCGAATAGGATGCAATTCACAGAAAATTTAAGTTTGAAAGAATCGTTTAAAACGCGACTAGTTTTGTTCGATTCGGCTCAGCCGCTCAAAACTTATAGCAGCGTCACATACTTACACACGCATAAAGACACACACACACGCACATACAAACGTAGAGACGATCTCTCAAAAGTAGCCAGGAAATATTCCTAGGAGCTCCAAACTAGAGATGTGCAAATGTCGTGCTTTTTCCGTGTCACGCGTGAATCACGTGAATCGTGATTATAAATTATTAAAAGCACGCGTGGTTGCGTGAGCGTGATTAAAAAATTTGGAAACGTGCGTGATAGTGCATGATTTTTAATACGTACAATATTCACGCACTCAAAACAGAAGATAGCGATTTTGAAAAAAAATGTACCATGAAGTACTCGTACGTGATAAAAAATAATGCTTTCATAAGCGTGCGTGATCGTAAGCTCCCTAAATAGCTCGGTAAGTGAAAAAAAATTTAGTTTCGTGATCGTGATACAAAAAATGTCATCTGGTGAAAGAAATTTGAGCTTCGTAATCGTGAGCTTAATTTTACTCACGCGCACATCTCTACTCAAAATGTCAAGATCTGGTGAAAAAAAATTTGAGCTTCGTGATCGTGAGCTTAATTTTACTCACGCGCACATCTCTACACAAAATGTCGAGGTTTGGTGAAAAAAATTTGAGCTTCGTAATCGTGAGCTTAATTTTACTCACACGCACATCTCTACTCAAAATTTCGAGATCTGGAGAAAACTCGACTCTTTCCAAACGGCGTAAAACCAGTAACTTTGCAAATTTTTTTTAAATTTCCAATTTTATTAGTGGGAAGTGCAAAATAGATAAATAATATTGTTCGAAACTTTTGTCCGAAAACTTTTGCCCACCACTGCTCCCCATTTATTCCACGCTAATGGTTTTGGGATTTTGTCATGTTATCAAAGTCCCCAAACTACCATTTGCAACTGAATAAATTAATAGTATGTGGCGCAATAAACAAACTATCATGTCACGTCTATTACTTCACAAACAAGTCCATTACATCAGCTGTAATTTATACAACCACACAATTTATAGAAAGGAGCCTTGCCAACTCACTCATTGGGATGGTGTTGTACTCCCATGTTAATGCTAAATAGAAAAATTGTGTAAAAAAACGCCAAAAGCTGCTTAATTGTCTAAAACATTTATTTATTTTTTAATGAAACGGATGTTTCGTTTCACAGTTTTTGCTTAATCTGAATAAATGTTAATTTGCTTTTTTTGGTAAATAAAAAAAAAACCAAGTCATTTACTTTTTTCCAGGTCAATTAGCTTTTTGAAGAAAAACTAAAAGATTGTTAAATGAAATTCTTCTTTCGCACAGAGTTTTCTAAACGATTTGGATTTTAATTTTGTTTTATCATTTCCGTGTGATATGCGTCGTAGCATGTGTAACGTGTATCGGTATTTTTACACAGAAACAAAAACTCGTACTAAATATAAGTTTTTATACCCTCCAAAAAAGAATTGGAGGGTATATTCATCTTGTCATTCCGTTTGTAACGCAGTAAAATATCCATCTGAGGCCCCATCTTGATCAGTGATGAAATCGAAGGCGATCTGAGCATGTCCTTCCGTCAGTCTGTGGAAAACACCATTCAGTCTAAACGACGAAGAGCCAGACTCTTGAAATTTAGTATAAATATATCTTGAAGAATAGCACAGCTCGAGTTCGTAAGTGGGCTGAATCGGGCCAGAGGGAAAAAAAGTTCCCCTAAGAAGAACTAAACCAACCTCTAAAAAACAACATAATATCTATATAATTTTTTTTGTAATTTTGTTAAGCACATGATATATTTTTATGTCAAAGAAGGTCCAACGCCTTAAACTTGGAGCCATTAAAAAAAATCATTTTTGGGCCCCGCCTCCTTTAGTGGGCGGAGTCCTATCAAAAAACAAAAATAATTAAATATTAATTTTACACTTAATTATCTCAAACATTTATTTTTTAGAGTTTTATGGCAAAGGGGAAATGACTCCCCCACGGCCCTTGCCAGAGCGACCCCTACAAAATACGGTTTTAATACCCTCCAAAAAGAATTTCATCCCATAAATATATGTATATGATGAAGTCTAAGACGATCTGGCAATACTCATATTTTTGGACCCCGCCCTCTTTAGTGGGCGTGGACGTACGATAGCAAAAATAGTGTAAATATTAAAAAAATTTTATTCCTTAAATCTACAAGAATCTGAGATGTTCGCTGATCTTGCAGAGGTGAGACTTCTGCCCCCCGGGCCCTTCCCGGAATGACTATCAAAATAGATATACAAAATTGGATACAGAAATGTCTTAAAGGAACTCTGTTCCATGAAGTCTGTGGAAAACACAATATAGTCTATTTTTGGACCCCGCCCTCTTTAGTGGGCGTGGACGTACGATATTATAAGTATGCAAAAATAGTGTAAATATTGAAAAAAATTTATTCCTTAAACCTACAAGAATCTGAGATGTTCGCTGATCTTGCAGAGGTGAGACTTCTCCCCCCTCCCCCTCCGGCCCTTCCCGGAATGACACTATCAAAATAGATATATAAAATTGGATACAGAAATGTCTTAAAGGAACTCTGTTCCATCAAGTTAAACATTTTAAATTTACTTACTAAATATTTTTTTTTTATCTTGGAACAGCACTCAGGGGATGACCCCTACACATGCAGTGCATTACGCCGGAACTACAAAGGGGGAGGGGGGGATAGTATTGAGGGGATAGATGAAAGATGAGAAGAATTTTTTGTAGCTTTTTCAACCTTTGTACTTCGCCGGTTAATTTTTTGCTACAGGAACGACGAAGGAGGGTGCTTTTACTCTGCTTTTTTATTACATGATAGTGTCAGTCGCTGCCAATTATGTTCAGTGACCAGTGCTATGCCTTCATCAGTGAAACAGGCTGACATCAACTAACACTATCATGCATTAATGCTGATCAGAAGAATTCAACACAATATTTCATGACTCAGCGCGGGGCTGAACTCATCACCTCCGCATCATAGTCTCGTGTTCTACTACTTCAGCCAACAGCACCCATTTGGACGGCATTTAAGATTCGACCCGATCGAAACTAAACTATTTGTAAAATACTTGAAACTAAACTATTTGTAAAATAGTCGTTATATACGGGTCCCTGGTCATTTGATTTTGAGCAGCTTTTGCACATGGGTTGGGTCAACAATATCATTACTTTATGTAAATATTTATCTATACTAGTATGTATGTGTTTACACATACATATGTACTTACTTTACACCCTTCTTAGTTTTATATCTGTTATCGTTTGGTATTTTTATAGAGTGAAACTTTTTATTTTGAATACTTACACGTGCTATTGCAAATGATATGAATGCAAATTCCTTTTTCTTTTATTAATTTTTTGCTTGCTTCGTTTTTCATTTAAAGTCAAATTTCAAGTACATTGAAATATTCTTATGAATTAGGGTCAGTCAGTACAATAGCAATAACAACAAATAGCAGGAGGGAAAAATATCAAGTGAATTACGAAAACTACTGAAAAAGGAAATATGTTTGTTGAAAGTATAGAGCATGTAAAGCATAGAGGCGAAAGTTTGTTACGAAATATATAAAAGTCTGTTACTAAACTAAAAAAAAAATCCCGATCGTAATTTAGACAGGCCCCACATTTCAAGGCGATCGCTCTTACCGTTTGACTTTCTATAACGAACAAACATTAACCTCACTAATTTTTAATGCAGCTATTGTTAAGTTTAAAGTAGACTTTAACATCTAAAGTATACTTTTACTTGTCTTTAATGGACTCTTAAATTGCGCATCTTTGATACGATTCTTTCCTGTAATTCAGTTGATTGTAAATAATAGTTTTGGAAATTTAACAAATTAGATTCGCCTCCAAGTGTTAATACTCTGTGTTAAAAGCATTAAACAAATACAAAAAGAACTACCAGTTTACACACACAAACACATGTATTTATACTGTTATTTTGAATACATATACACACACATATATAATCCCATATGTACAAGATATAAAAAAAATGTTTCAACCGCACCCACAAATAAAAATTTATTTCAGCAAAAATGTTAAAACAAGTAAAATACGACTACATAAATATTTTAAATTGGAGAGGGAAAAATGTTTCGAGATTCGAAGGAATTTAAGAGAATATTTCAAAGGTTAGATAAAAGCTTATTTCCCCTTCAATGCCTTCCACTGAAATCGAATGTTTTATTAAACAAAATTTTTTTTTCTTTTTTGTTTTATCACTGACTATTACTTTCTTATTGCTCTTACCTTTTTTTTATAATAATATTTCATTCAAGGATATTTGAAAGTTCCCGGATGATTAGAATTTCACAACAATGCACAGACATGCTTCCTTCTCATACTAAAAGTGAATAAAATTAAAAGGGTAATTCCAAAGTTATGAAAATATGTGCACAGCGAAATTGTTTAAAAAATATAAATAAGTATAATAGCCTTTTTACAAATATCTAACTCTTATTTTTTGAGGAATGAGTAAAAATCAAGAAATAACTTTTATTTTCTGAGGAATAAATAAAAATAACAAATAACTCTTATTTTGTGAAGAACAAATTAAAATCAAAAAATAACTTTTATTTTTTGGGAAATAAATAAAAATCAAAAAATAACTTTTATTTTGCGAGCAATAAATTAAAATCCAGAAGTAACTTTTATTTTTTGAGAAACAAATAAAAACCAAGAAATAACTTTTATTTTGTGCGGAACAAATAAAAATCAAAAAATAACTTTTATTTTTTTAGAAATAAATAAAAATCCAGAAATAACTTTTATTTTGTGAGCAATAAATAAAAATCAAGAAGTAACTTTTATTTTTTGAGGAACAAATAAAAATCAAAAAATAACTTTTATTTTGCGAGCAATAAATTAAAATCCAGAAGTAACTTTTATTTTTTGAGAAACAAATAAAAACCAAGAAATAACTTTTATTTTGTGCGGAACAAATAAAAATCAAAAAATAACTTTTATTTTTTTAGAAATAAATAAAAATCCAGAAATAACTTTTATTTTGTGAGCAATAAATAAAAATCAAGAAGTAACTTTTATTTTTTGAGGAACAAATAAAAATCTAAAAATAACTTTTATTTTGCGAGCAATAAATTAAAATCAAGAAATAACTTTTATATTCTGATATTTAAATAAAATCCAAGAAATAACTTTTATTTTGTGAAAAATAAATAAAAGTCAAAATATAACTCTTATTTTCTGAGGAATAAATAAAACTCAAAAAATAAATTTAATTTTGTGAGGATTAAAAAAAAAATAATAAATAACTTTTATTTTCTGAGGAATAAATATAAATCAAAAGTTACTTCTTGATTATATTGTGGATACTAAATAAAACTAAAGAAATAACAATTATTTTCTGAAAAATAGATAAAAATCAAGAAATTGCTTTTATTTTTTGAGTAACAAATAAAAATCAGGAAATAGCTAATATTTTCTGATTAAGAAATTAAAACCAAAAACAAAATTTTATTTTGAGAAAAATCAATAAATAACTTCTATTTGCTGAGCAACAAATATAAATTAAAAATAACTTTTATTTTGTGAGAAATAAATAAAAATCAAGAAATAACTTTTATTTTGTGAAAAATAAATAAAGGTCAAAATCATATTTTTTTGTTGCCAAGCGAAAAATAAAACTTTGGAAATAATGATGAAGATGTAGGCTTTTAAATAAAAGTTATAACCGTTACGGTTCCTGATAAAAAATAATTATTTTACTGCAAGATATTAAATATTTGCAGTAGAACAATATTAAAGGCTTAAAGGATGTTGTTATATATTAAGTTATTTGTATTTTATTTAGGGACAAAATTAATTTTTACAAAAAAGTTGCCTTTATGTGGAAGATGTTTGGGGTATTTTCTTTCGTTGTTGTGTGTTACAAATGGGAATTGAAAAAATACTTCACAACTTATGATGTTCAGCTATCTGCCCATCATTTAGGCGTTCGAGTAAGTGGGTGGCTTTTCTTTCAATCATGTTGTTTTCTATAACAATTCGTGTATGCTTAAAAGTAAACGGTTATGGCCTCCAAAGGCATATTGTATTATTAAGGATAAAATGTCCGCCGCTTGCCTATTTTCATTTCATCAGCGCGTACAAATTACAAAATAAATCAATACTAAAGTGTATTGCAATTGAAAGCATAATAAAACTTAATAAAGGGAAAGAAAGATCTATAAATTATTAAAAGCAATTTTCCCAAATTGCTGCCATTCGAAGGTCAAACACAATTTACTGGGCCATAAAAAACATCTCTATGGATTAAATGAGGCTTTTTTCAATTTCCCTACTGGTTTATAACTTAACACAAGTCCATCTTGTGCTACAACTAAAATCGTGCATTATAGAAACAACAACAGTACACACACTCTTACACATACATACACTTCAAAGAGAAACTGCAGCAACTGAGAAAAGTAATAAACCAAACAAAAAAGGCTTTTGTGGATGCTTTCAAAGAAACAGCACATGTTTGTTAAACTTGTAAATGTTTAAGCGAAATAAATATTAAGAACTACAATCATTTCAATTAAGAGCCCAGCTCCAAAATGAAGAAATACTTCTTCTTAAATTAACAATCATAAACATAAAATGGCGGATGGGAGGGAGAGTGCTTACGGAATGAATAACTTGAGTGTATGTGAATGTTAATAATAACAAAAGAAATAAACAACAAAAAAATACTCATTCACCTCACTGATGAGTGGTGAGGTGAAGAATAAACACATACATTTTCTCTCACATTTGGTTTGGTGGGTGGGCTGAGTAAGTTCTATGGCATGTTTTACTAACACATTCACGCTAGCACACTTACCATATCCGCAGGAACAATATTTTAAACAGGAAACTGTTGTAAAAACCTCATGTGTGGAACCACATCAAATGTCAATAGCAGGAGCCATGATAATAATAACTTTGTTTAGTTGCTGCTGCTTACATTGCAAAATGAAAACACATCTAACCGAGTAGCAAACAAAGTATTTCATACATTTTTGTTGTGTACACCCCGAGTTAAAGCCAACAGAAAATATAAACTACATACTACACACACACACATACGCTTTCGAATGCTGGATTTGCATATAAAAGACACGCTAAAAAAACAAAAATAAAGAAAATTTTTTCGCATTAAATCGAATGCTTTAAACATGAATAAACAATTCAAAATACATATTGGGAATTTCTTTAAAAATACATTTCAGGAAAGTGATTGTACCAGCGCGAATAAAATTTTGTTAAAATTTAAGGCAAGGCATATTTACCATGTTTAAAATGTTTTTTTTTTCTTAAATCTCCCTTGTTAAAGATGCTTCTTCTTCCTTGATTTTGACATTAGCTATACATTTTCTACCAACAATATACGTGTGGTTTTTGGTGTTGTTAATTGTTGTACTAGTGAGAGTACCTGGTAAATCTGCCTTGATTTAAGGTCTCTTTTGACTCCCAACAGCCAGAACAATCAACAGTTGGATTTTTTCATACGAATTTTTGGATTTTTCTCCGATCGATTGGAAAAAAATTGGATTTTGATAATTGTTGGTGTTGTTGGGAGGAAAAGTTTTCTGCCTTTAAACAAAAGAAGGTCAAGTAATTCAATAGGATCCCATTTTAAAATGCAAATTATAAATTACATGTTCCGTTTTTATACCCATTGGTGTGTTCTTTTCTGTAACATTTTTGCACTTTTTCGCTAAAACAGTTGAAATTAGGCGGAGTTTTACAACATACATTGATTTTCGCAACAGAACGCAGATAAATTTTTAATAAATTCCCTGTTTCCAAGTGACAGGAAAAAAATAGGGCGCCTATTTTGAAAAAAAAAAAACAATAATATTAGTAAAATAATTCTCTGGAGGAAACATTTACTGATGCCACACTTTTTAAGTTTGTAAATTCAGTAGCAACGAAATTTTTTTTAAATCACATTTACATAAGAAAACCATAAAATATTGAGATTTTTTCGTAAAAAAATTTATTTGCGTTAGGAATGACACTAAGCAAATGCCATGTAAAATATTTTAGGTATTATTATGTTTGACCTTTTTCGTCTTTAAACGCGACAATTTGTTGAAAATTGAAGAGAAACAACTATATTTTTCTTTAGCCTATTACAAAATGTTGAATTTGTAGTTGAAAAACGGCACACACAATAAGGGCGATTTAATCGTTTTATAGCATTTTTTCTCTCAGTGTCTGCAAGGTGGTGGTTAGTTGATTCAAATGAATAATCGATATTGCTGTGAACACTCGTATTACAGTTAACTTTTGTTGAGTTTATTTTCAAAACCTGCTCGTAACAACACACACACACACACATATATACATATACACTTAGGGTACATTCATTCAAACATGTATATGGAAATAGACATGTATGTATGTGCATGATTGTACATGCGTGTACATGATTATATCGCCTTGTGGAAATGTGTGTCTGTATAATCACATTATATTTGTACGTGAGAATAGAATAGAACAAACACCTGTTTGTTTGTTTGGGCTTATGGAAATAAGGCAAATTGTGATTTTTTAGGTCTTATTACAAAAAAAAAATGTTTTTAAAAATCCTTGCGAAGAAGTTACATTAGATTGAGGAAAGTATGCAAAGTTATGATAATTTTATTACTAGTTAAAAACACAATGTTTAAAGGACTTTTATTTTCCAAGATAAACAGGATACAATTTTTCAACAATGCTTCGAGCCCTGTTTTTTGAATTTTAAGATTTAAAAAATTAAATAAAATTCTAGATATTTATATTTACCATTTTTTATATGCAGCTACTGATAAATTGTTTTAAACTTTGTGCTACAAATGAAATGTTTCCTAAATAATTTTTGTTTTGCGTATTTTTTTTGGCATCATATTAGAGTATTTTATTGTAACCATAAACATTTTTATTTCTTTTCTATTTTCAGCTGCCGTAATTAAATGAGGGGGGACAAGTTAAAGGATTTTGCCAGCCAACAATCTAACTTGGCTGGCTGGCTGGCTGGCTGGTTTTAGTATTATTTTGCGCAAATTTTGTATTTAACAGTTCATTGATTGAAAAATTACAGTTGAATCCTACACGCTGTAGTTACGACAAACAACCAATCGTTCGTGCAACAGCCAATCAATCGATTTTAGCAAGAGGTGTTACTTCCAGCAATAGGAACAAGATTCCAAAGCAAACAGTCAATTCGTTTAGAGAAAATTTTTCAATGAAGAAGTAATAACTGCTCACTGCCTAATTGTAAGTAAATTAATTAATCTGTAAATATTAAAACTTTTTTAAGATAATTAGGTTTTTGAGATCTTAGTTAAACTAGGTTTAATTAATCTACAGATTTGTGCCGCTATATAACAAGTTTTTATAAAAAATTTTACAGAAAAGATTAATTTTGTTTAAAATGGCTAATAAAAAAATCGAATTTCGTCGGAAAACCAGAATTTTCAGACTAAGTTAAACTACGTTTAAACTTAAACCACAGCTCAACCACATGGCCTTAGGATTTGTTTTCTTAATGGGAATTTTCAGACCAAGTTAAGCTAAGTTTAAACTTAAAGCACAGTTCAAACAGACGGCCTTAGAATTAGTTTTCTTAATTGGAATTTTCAGACTAAGTTAAACTAAGTTTTGGCTTAAACCACAGTTCAGCCACACGGTGTTAGCATTATTTTTCTTAATGGGAATTTTCAGACTAAGTTAAACTAAGTTTAAACTTAAACCACACCTCAACCACACGGCCTTAGGATAATTTTTCTTAATCGGTATTTTCAGACCAAGTTAAACTAAGTTTAAACTTCAACCACAGCTCAACCACACGGCCTTACGATTAGTTTCCTTAATAAGTTTTTTTTTTCGAAACGGAGATAGGAGAAGCCCAATTTTAAAAAATACACAAGATGGCCGATTTAACTAAATTCGAAGGTTCTAGCTTGAATTCGTACTACTCCGGCTAAAATAATGCCGAACTTCGAAAATTCGTTGTTCAAACTTTACAGGATGCCTCACTTTTTTTTATTTAACACACAAAATGACAGATTTAACAAAATTCTCATTTACTTGTAACAGTGTCCCACCTAACATTCGAGTTCGGCTAAAATAATGTTCGGTCGAAATTCGGAGGCCGAACTTTATCGAAAGCCGGACTTTTTTTACTATAAAAAATACAAAATTCTTATTTGTTTTTAATAGCGTCACACCGAACATTCGGATTCGGCTAAAGTAATGTTCGGTTGAAATTCGGTGGTAGAATTTTATCGGACGCCGCACTTTTTTATGATAACAAACACAATATGGCAGATTTAACAAAATTCTCATTTAATTTTAATGGTGTCTCACCGAACATTCGAGTTCGGCTAAAATAATGTTCGCTAAAAATTCGGTGTTCCAACTTTACCGAAAGCCGACGTTTTTTTATTATAAAAAATACGAAATGACAGATTTAACAAAATTATTCTTTGTTTTTAATAGTGTCCCACCGAACCTTCGGGTTCGGCCAAAGTAATGTTCGGCCAATGATCGGTGTTCTAAGTTTACTGGACGCCGCACTTTTTTTATGATAACAAATACTAACTGGCAGATTTAAAAAAATTCTCATTTACTTTTAATGTTGTCTCACCGAACATTAGAGTTCGACTAAAATAATGTTTATTCAAAATTCGGTGTTCCAACTTTACCGAAAGCTTCTTTTATTATAAAAATTACAAAATGATAGATTTACAAAAAACTCTTATTTGTTTTTAATAGTGTCCCACCGAACCTTCGAGTTCGGCCAATGACCGGTGCTCTAAGTTTACTGAACGCCGACCTTTTTTTTCTGATAACAAACACAATATGGCAGATTTAACAAAATTCTCATTTAATTTTAATGGTGTCTCACCGAACATTCGAGTTCGGCTAAAATAATGTTCGGCCGAAATTCGGTGTTTGAACCTTATTGAAAACCGAACTTTATTTATTATAAAAAATTCAAAATGACAGATTTAACAAAATTCTTATTTGGTTTTAATAGTGTCCCAACGAACATTCAGGTTCGGCCAATGCTCGGTGTTTGAAGTTTGCCGGTCGCCGAACTTTTTTTTTTATTAAATTTCATATTTATTAGCATGTGTGTATATGAAAATATCATGTGTGTATATAAAATAAGAACAAAATAATAGTTAGAAAAAATATGACGATGACGAAATAAAATAATTAAATGTATACAAATTTCGTTGTATTTTCAGAAGTCGCTAAAAAATTCAACAACAAAAAATATGTTTAAATTGTGAATAACAAAAATTTAATATTTCTTATTCGTTAAATTTTAATTTGTTTTTCATTTTTTTTTTATAAATAAATAAATTGAAAAAAAGTGCAATTGGCAGAAAATACGGCTTCGGTGAAACTTGGCAAAATTAATCGATGTTCGGACTCAGGCGGCGGTGTGAAAAAGAACACTAATTTTTAACTTAGCGAAGTTCAAAAGTTGTCCACTCAGTTATCGTTAAAAAAAATAAAAAAATATTTTTTTATTTCTCTTTTAGTCGAAACAACAAAATCGAATTACATTACATTTGTTTAAACAAAACCTCATTAAAAACTTTACAATCTAAGAGAAAAAAGAAAATAAACGAGAAATTTAAATATGTACTCGTCCACATAAAATATCTATTAAAGTGAACTATAAAAAGTTGTAAATGGAACGCAGAAAAATTAATTATTTTTTTGCGTGCAAATTTGTGCTCTTGTGTAATCTTGTTGTTTTTAGCTTCAAAGCTTCTAGAGCATGCAACAAAATAGCCCTGAACTAAATTCTGCACGAAGAATATTGTTAATAGGAAAATATTTATTTAAAACTGCGGAGGAACATAAAATTAGAAAAATCATTTCATTTCATTTTTCATTTAGGCACGCGGTAGGGCTCCAAGCCAATGCATGAAACTATTTAACCTTTTTTTAGCCTTCTCAGATTCTTCCTACATTCTAAGATCTAGTGTGTAAGATTTCAAAACTCTCAAAAAAAGTTTCCTAGATATAGAGGGCGATAAAGGGGCATATTTTGCTGACTCACTGATTCACTAATCCACTCGTTAGTATTATGGGGACATTTACACTATAGTTAAAGAGTCCTAAATTTTGTATACACATAGGACTTGGTGCGAAAATTTAAAAAACACAGGGGGACGAAGTTTCCCCCTTATTCTTCTTTAATCATGGAGGACGTCCGCTGTAGCTAGAGAGCTAAAATTTGGTAAGCAGATAGTTTTTGGTCAACAACTTATGAGAAAAATCTAAAAAATGGGACATTTATACCGGGAGCCCTATATTTCCCCCTTTATTTTCATTTAAGCCCATCCACAACATGGGGTAGTGCATATATAGCCAGAGATCTGAAGCTTGTTAAGAAGATAGCTTTTGATTAGCAAGTAAAGAGAAAAATCAAAAAACATTACATTAGATTGGGGGACCTGAGTTTCCCCATCTAGCCCTATAACTAACGAGCTAAAATTTGGTAAGTAGACAGGTCCTGGTCAACAACTAATGAAAAAAATCTAAAAAAAGGACATTTACATCAAGGGCACTTGGGTTCCCTTAACTGTATTTAAGTCCCTGCAAAGCATGAGGCCTTACAAATCTTTTATAAAGAAAACTTAGCAAAAAGGCGTCCGATTAACGCAAAAAATTAAATGTGGAAATTAAGGCCAACTGTCTATGCAAAAAACTTCGGCCGTTAAAAGTATTGAGATTAAAACAAGTAAAACCGTTATATTCGACCGGGTGGAATCTTAAATACCCTCCAAATATTTATTAAGTAAATTTAAAATGTTTAACTTGGTGCTCCTTTAAGTCATCTCTGTACCCAATTTTAAATCTCTATTTTGACAGAGTCATTCCGGGAAGGGCCGTGCGGGAGACGTTTCACCTCCGCAAGATCAGAGAACATCTCAGTTTCTTATAGGCTTAAGAAATACAATTTACACTATTTTTGCATATAATATCGTACGTCAACGCCCAATAAAGGGGGCGGGGTTCAAAAATAGGCTATATCATGTTTTCCACAGACGAACGTGTGGGCATTGCTAGACCGTCTGAGACTTCACCACTGATCTAGAATATATGTATATACTTTATTTGGTCCAATTCTTTTTGGAGGGTATTAAAACTGTATTTTGGCGGGGTCTCTCTGGGAAGGACCGTGGGGAAGACATTTCACCTTCACCATGAAATTCGAATAATAAATGTTTGGGATTGGTTGGTTGATTGGTTGGTTGGTTGGTATACGTGGCTGCCTGTAACCCACAAGCATTCAAGTAGGATCTCTGAGATCCCGTTTTGAAAGACCACTCCACTCGTCAGTGTCAACCTGTGTGGAACCGTTTCCAGATCTCGGATACGGTGATGGATGATACTAGGTCCAACCTGTCGCATCGAGGAATCTAATAAGGTCAGCTAGACCTATACCTGATAGCTCCGAAAGGTCGGATATTATACTATTGCCTAAGATTCTGTGTCTCGTATGGCGCAATGGCGGGCATTCACAAAGGATGTGATAAACTGTCTCCTCCTTGCCCTGATCCCGGCAGCTGCGACAGAAAGCATTATAGGAGAGACTTATCCTACCAGCATGTCTGCCTATTGCCCAGTGCCCCGTCACTACTGCAACGAGTCTTGAGATGTCCCTACGGTTCCTACTGATCAGCTGTGCTGTCCTCCTGTCGTTGTAGCAGGGAATATTTGGGATAATTAAATGTAAAATTTATTATGTGAGTGAAGATGAATATGCCGAGTTAAACATGTTTTGACGTAAGCAGTTACGAAACAACGTAGTGAAGTTAAATAGGTTATGACGTGACGATATAGCAGACAGTGAAGTTTTTTTCTATGAAAATCCAAATTTAATACATTTTTTGAGCATTTTGTGAAAATATTTACAGGCCATGGAAGGTCAATTTACAGGCCATGAGAGTGTGTGTGATCTTGGAGAGATTTTGCCCCTCCTGTCGTTGTAGCAGGGCCACATACCTCTGGCCACCCTACACGTGTCCAACTTGCGCCACCTGTCTGCAGCCTTTTGCCGGTTATGGCTCTGAATACCGCCCCTTATAGCGCCATGCGGCATGGCTACCGATACAGCGGTAGAGACGTCCATAGCAGATCCAGCCCTAGCTAGCTCCTCCGCCCGTTCGTTTCCAGGTGAAGTTACTATGTGCGGGAACCCAGATGAGGGTAGTGTCAGTCTGATATCCCAATCTGGATAGAAGCTCCCTGCATTGAGTCGCTAAGGTAGAAGAAGTAGTGAACGACCTCAGAGACAGCAGTGCGGCCTGGCTGTCGACAAAGATGCCGACTCTACCCTGAACACCCCTGTCAATTAGTAACCTAGCCGCCTCCCTTATAGCCAATATTTCCGCCTGAAATACACTAGTTTCATCAGGGTGTCGGAGCGGAAGTCCTGTTCCAAGGTCCCTTGAGAAGACTCCTGAACCTACACCACAGATCATTATTGATCCATCAGTATACATCCTGCAGTCGAAGTCTTTCTCCATGTTTCCACCCCCTCTACTCCCGCCTGGATGGGATGAGGACTCTGTAGGTAATATTGAAGTCCAAGTGGGGTACCATATAGTCAATGGGTCCCCTCAGAGTTTGGGATAATTAAATGTACAATTAATTTTAAATTTTTTTAATAGAGTCATTTAGGGAGCAAAGGGGGAGGACGGGATAGGGCAGAGGAGTACCAGGTTACAACTCAGCTTCGTCCTTAAATCATAAAAATTTTATTTTTAAGGATTGTCGGCTTAAGTGATAAAATTTGTTAAATGTTTACGCTATTTTTGCATATAATAACGCCCACAAAAGGGGCGGAGTACAAAAATTTACTTTTTTATTTTATGGCTCCAAGTTTAACGCGTTCGACTTTCTTTGACATAAAAACTTATAATTTGCTTAACAAAACTACAAAACAACTTTAAAAATTATGTTGTTTTTTAGAGGTTGGTTTAGTTCTTCTTAGGGGAACTTTTTTCCCTCTTGCCCGATTCAGACCATTTACGAACTTGGCCCGTGCTATTCTTCAAGATATATTTATACCCAATTTCTAGAGTCTGGCTCCTTTCGTTTGGACTAAATCGTGATTTCCACAAACGGGGGGACCGACTGACATGACTAGATCGTGCTAGATTTCATCAGTGATCAAGAATATATATATATATACATATATATATATATATATATATATATATATACATATATATATATATATATATATATATATATATATATATATATATATATATATATTGTTACAAAGTTCAAAAGTAGATTTAAATATAACGACAATATGGCTATATGTACTTGGCAGCACTATCAAACTCATCTCTAGATGTCAAAATGTTACAACCCTGGTCAACACCATGCAGATAATATTTGAATTAACGGAAATGGAATATTCCGGATACATCGTTGAGAATATACAAGATCATTCGAGGCTGTGCAATAATAAGTGTAAACAACAATAACGAAAAACCTAGTAACATCAATGCTAAGAGATGATGATGTTATTCTTAATGATCTTGTACGCAAGTATTCGCTGCTAATAAAAAACTAAACATGTACATCAATATACACAGCAACATACACACAAATATACACAGCAACATGCCCACATAGCACAAGAAGAAACAAAACTACACAACACACAGAGCACTCATACATACAACCACACATAGTTACAATAAACAAAACACAAGACAGCATTGTCATATATACAAACACACGTATGTATATAGCTACATGTTAAGTAAAGCACAACCAACAACAACCATGACCAGATGCTTCGCGAAGTTACCAGACGACGTCATTTTGCTATATAAAGTCGCTGCCCGTGAACAGCAGGATCAGTGAGATTTTTAATCTAGACGTGTTAACATCGCTAAGTGTTTAGTAGTACAAATACTCGTGTTAATTAAATAGTAAATAAAGTGTTGCCGCATTATATTTCTAAAAGTAATTGTCTGTGTTTTTAATTTGATGCAATTAAACGAATCCTTGAAGGATAAGTAAAAACCGTTTTTACGAAAAGGTCTAAAAACGTAACAATATATATATATATATATATATATATATATATATATATATATATAGTATGGGGTCTTAAAGGGATATTTCGCTTGCATTACCCTCCAATTCTTTTGAGGGTATAAAAATTATGTTGTTTTTTACAGGTTGCTTTAGGGGAACTTTTTTACCTCTGGCCCTATTCAGACCATTTACGAACTTGACCTGTGCTATTCTTCAAAATTTATCTATACCAAATTTCAAGGGTCTGGCTGTTTTCGTATCGTGATTTCTACAGACAGACGGAGGGACATGCCTAGATTGTCGAAGATTTCATTACTGATCAAGAATATATATACTTTATGGGGTCTGAGATGGATATTTCGCTGCGTTACACACAGAATGACAAAGTGAATATAACCTCCAATTCTCTTTTGGAGGGTATAAAAATTATGACGCAAATAACACCTCTTTTCAAGAAACCACTTATTTTCACCGCTAAACTCTACACTATGGCCGTTTATTTTACGAGTACAATATACTGGAACATATTAGATTCCAAAAAGCACTCAAGCAATTCATTTTGCTGCATTAGAGAGCAATAATTGAATTGCTGCAACAGTAGCAACGGCAACAGCAGCAGCAACAGCGGCGGCAGCAGCAGCATCTATTACAACATGAATAGACAGACGACTTGAATAGAATGTTTTATTTTTATTACATTTTCCGATTCTGTTTTCTCTATTTTTCCTATTCAGCTTAAGTGTGTAGTTTGCGCCAAAAGAAAAGTAGCGACTCAACTGATTGGTTATTCTAATGTCATTTTGTGCATTGCAAATACAATTTCCACCCAAGACAGACAATAAAATCGGATATTGCTACCGATTCAGCAGTTGTTCCATTATTAACTGCAAACAATTCTTTCATGCTTCTCCTCAACTCATATCGCAGTTATTGTTGTAGTTTTATATTCAAGTAGCAATCAAGGCGCCTGCATGCGAGGTGGCCTCACATCAACAGCTAAATAATTTTCATTATATTATGTGACTGAAAGTTTTGCTTGTGTCAAATTGTATGGTTATATTGTGCGTGTGTATGCAAATTTTATGTAAATACTCGTTTGTAAATGCTCGCATGTTTGTGCGTGTTGATTTCCTCTCTTTATACCCTCCAAAAAAGAATTGGAGGGTATATTCAATTTGTCATTCCGTGTGTAACGCCGCGAAATATCCATCTGAGACCCCAAAAAGTATATATGTTCTGGATCAGTGATGAAATCGAAGGCGATCTGAGCATGTCCGTCCGTCCGTCTGTGGAAATCGCGATTCAGTCCAAACGAAAAGAACTAGATTCTTGAAATTTGGCATAAATATAGTTCAAAGCTTAGAGCAGGTTAAGTTCGAAGATGGGCTAAATCGGGCAAGAGGGAAAAAAGTTCCCCTAAGAAGAACCAAACCAACCCAGAAAAAACAACATAATTTTTAAAGTTTTTTGGTTATTTTGTTAAGCAAATGATATATTTTTATGTCAAATACGGTCCAACGCCTTAAACTTGGAGCCATTAAATAAAATAAAAATATTTTTTGACCCCACCCCCTTTAGTGGGCGTTATTATATGCAAAAATAGTGTAAAAATTTAACAAATTGTTTTACTGAAGCCTACATTCCTTAAAAATAAAATTTTTAAGCTTTAATGGCTAAGCTGAGACGAAACCTGGTACTACTCTGCCCTACCCCGCCTCCCCCTTCACCCTCTAAATGACCCTAAAAAAATTTAATTTTGTATACAATTATCCCAAGCATTTATTTTTAGAGTTTTATGACTGCCGATTTCTGCCCTACCCCCTCCTCTCCCATTGGCCCCTAAATGACCATACCAAAAAAAATAAAAAATAAAAAATAAATTTTACGTTTAATTATCCCAAACATTTATTTTTAGAGTTTTATGGCAAAGGTGAAATGTCTCCCCCACGGCCCTTGCCAGAGAGACCCCTCCAAAAAGAATTGGACCCCATGCAATATATATGACCTGCTCCACGAAAAGGGACCTCTGCGCCGAAAATTTTTTTTTTACTTTTTGAGTGATTCTTATGCCGCAAACCGCAAGTTTCTATGTCTTTTAGTTTTTTTATAAATCACCTGTAAAGATGAACATAATTAATGAAAAAATTTAAAAATGTGATATAAACAGATAATATATATAATATTTGAAATTTAAAAAAAATTACCCTTTTCGTCCCTTTTCGTGGAGCAGGTCACATATACACATATTCTTGATCAGTGATAAAGTCTAAGACGGTCTAGCAATGCCCATACGTTCGTCTGTGGAAAACATGATATGTATAATTTATTTTTGGACCCCGCCCCCTTTAGTGGGCATTGACGTATGATATTATGTGCAAAAATCGTGTAAATATTAAGCAATTTGTATACCTTAAGCCTATAAGAAGCTGAGATATTCTATTTATGCGTTCGTGTAGTCGGTTGCCAGCTGTCGTGAATGTGTTAATGCCTAAATTTCCTATTTAAGAATTTATTTTTCAAAAATATTTATCTCCTGTGAATTAAGGACGGCATATATAATTGTCTGAACACCTAAGAAATAAATATTTATAAATGTTTTTTTCCAAATACGATAAAATTTGTATTAATTAATGCAAATATAAATTTAAAAATCTTCTTAATGCATTTCTATTCAACAAATGAAAATTGAAACATCCATTAGAACACGAAAAATTATCCTAAGAAAAAACATAAGGTTTAAAATTTTGCATCACATTAATTTTAGAACATTTATAAAATAGATGTTCGCCCCCACACAGCAACCGGGCGTAGTTGTCAAATGCATTTTTGCAAATTAAGTTGGCCTTTATGTCTATGCGCAAATAAATCTTTGAATTCCCCTGCTTAACAAGAAAGTGTAACAAGAACTCAAGTACATAAATTAAAAGAAAAACATGCACCACGAATTTCAAATGGACAACCAACGCGCAACAATAAACTTTAGCTCAAGCTACTGAATATTTTTGTCTTTGAACTCAAAGAAGAAATTGTGCAAACAAAATGAGTTGTTTGTGTCAAAGATATCGTTTCGCTGGTCCTTAAGTGCATGTGTATTATAAACGTGTACGTGTATGTTCAATCATTTCCAAGCAAAACCACCCATGGCGTTATACCACAGTGGTGTCCCCTTTACCACCTCCCAATGCGTGTCATGTAGTTTTTTTTTTATTTGCTCTGGTTCTTCAGTGATTTTATTTTCTCTAACATTTTCTTTTTGTTGCTAGCTGTAGTATGTGTGTGTGTGTGTGTCTGTGTTGTTTGAAAACATGGAAAAATTTTAAGCAAATATTTAATTTAATGTGAAAAAGTTGTTAATGTTGATAGAAACAAAAAAAAAGTAGCTGCAATACTAATTACCCAGCAAGCACATCGCATCTGACTTTTTCATTTTTTTCGAAACAAAAACAAGTAAAAACGTTATATTCGACCGGGTCGAATCCAAAATTTAAAATGTTTAACTTGGTGGAACAGACTTCCTTTTTTTTTTTTGACAGAGTCATTCCGGGAAGGGCCGTGGGGGAGAGGTATCACCTTCGCATGATCAGAGAACATCTCAGCTTTTTATAGGCTTAAGGCATACAAATTGTTCAATATTTACACTATTTTTGCATATAATATCGTACGCCAACGCCCACTAAAGGGGGCGGGGTGCAAAAATAGGATATATCATGTTTTCCACAGACGAACGTATGGGCATTGCTAGACCGCCTTAGACTTGATTACTGATCAAGAATATATGTCTATACTTTATGGGGTCCAATTCTTTTTGGAGGGTATTAAAACGGTATTTTGTCGGGGCTGCTCTGGCAAGGGCCGTGGGGGAGCCATTTCACCTTTGCCATGAAACTCTAAAAATAAATGTTTGGGACTATTAAATGTAAAATTTATTTTTAATATTTTTTTGATAGGGTCATTTAGGGACAAAGGGGGAGGAGGGATAGGGCATTAAAGCTTAAACATTTTATTTTTAAGGAATGTAGGCTTAAGTAAAACAATTTGTTAAATCTTTAAATTATTTTTTGCATATAATAACGCCCACTAAAGGGGGCGGGGTCCACAAATTTATCTTTGTACCCCACCAAAAATTTCTGTGGAAATCATGATACAGTCCATATAACAAGAACCAGACACTTGAAATTTGCTATAAATACATCTTTAAGGATAGCACAAGTCAAGTTCGTAAATGGCCTGAATCGGAATAGAGATTTAAAATTGGGTACAGAGATGTCTTAAAGGAACTCTCTCTCTCCCATCAAGTTAAAGATTTTTAATTTACTTACTGAGTAATTAGAGAACCGAATATAACGTTTTTGCTTGTTTGGTATTGTTTTGACGCGACCTTGAGAAAAAAATTACAGAATAAGGGGGAATGTTTTTTTTTTGAAAATCGTTTATATATTTTTGTACAAAAGAACATAAATGATGTAGAATATATAAAAATGTTGTCAACTCTTAGGGCCATTATTACAACTTACAAATAGTTAACAATAGGATGCTATCTGGCAGATAAATGTTATTTGATTATTACAAGTTAAAATTAACCTTAATGGTAACTGATAAGCTAACACGAGGTTGATCCTCATGATAACTTTCAAAGTTAACTTTAAGCAAATGAAGCTGCCATATTTTCTTCTGAAAATATGGTAACTTTAACAACATTTTTATGTCAAATTAAATAATTCTAACTTTTCAACCTAAAAATGGACAATAGACAACGTTTATTTTATTTAAATAATTTAGAACATATTTTTCGCTTTCTTTCTTTCCGATTCAGTCGTATTATTTAGTTTCGACATTATTTTCAATAACACAATTTACGCAAACAACAAAAGCACTTAACACAAGTAGCAAAATAATTTAACACACAGAAAAGATAATAACGTTTTCAATTTAAGAAATAAACAAAAGTAAATCGTTGCCACTACGCTTTTTTAAAATCACTAATAGTAGTCGGTATCCACCGCAATGTTGCCACAATATATAAATTACATTTTTTATTTTATCTGACAGTTGTAATAATGGAAAAACTTTAAAGGTCACTTTATAGTTCACGTTAGCTAATGTTAAGGTTAACTATTGGGAACTTTATCGTTAAGTTGTAATAATGGCCCTTAGGGCATTTCGTTTTATATAGCAAGGCCCCCTTAAATTTCTTTGCAAGAATGAGCAGGCAAGTTTGATATGAATAGGATAATACAACTGGAACGGCACTGGAATGTCGTTACAAAAAGTTGCCACCTATTCGGCTGAATTTCCAATGGCATTGGGCATCCAAATAAATGTTCATTGGGCATGTAAATAAATGTATATCTGAATAAGTGTATGCGTGTAAGTATATATGAGGGAATAGAACTCAATAGATCCTTTAAATAAGAAAAATCTACAAGGATAAGAAATGTAATTGTTGTTGTTGCTCTCTGCTTGTGTACTTTTTTTTGAGAAAAAGAATAAACCTCTTTGGGTGCTATTTTCCGCCTTTTTTATTGTTTCTTTCACTTTTTTTCTTTTCAAATATGAGGTTTTATTGGTGTGTATGCGTGTGTGTTTGTATGTGAGTGCGGACGCGTGTGTGTTTTTTTTTTGTTTGGTTATGTTTATTATTTTGTATTTTAAATACCAAAAACATATTTATATACATATTTGTACTACTTACATATTCATATATACTATATATAGGGTGTCCCTTAACTAGGTTATTCATTACCATGTCGTTGGAAAAGACAGTGAAGTTTTCTCAAATTATTCGTGCAAATGGAGAAACTTTAAATGAACATCCCATTGATAGAAAGCTTTTCTTCAGTTTTTTAAATAACACACTCCTTTTATATTTTTATTTATGTATTTATTTATTTAATTTATTTTTATGTCCCTCACACAAGACATTGTAGTCTTATATTGCAGTACATGGCACTTCACAATATATTTTCTGCCTATCTCACGATATTGAATGAGGTCTTTTTCTCTTATAAACAAATTTGAAATAAAAAAGTATATATAAAGTATTATTTTTGTTTGAAATGTAATTGTACGAAAGAAAGATTTTTTTTTAAATATGGCCAAATAGTCACAATAGTGAAATCAAGTTCAGGCATGCACCTTTTTAAGTGTGAGGTTAGATGTTATTAAAGTAAAAATGGGGTTTCTATTTAAATTGTATGTTTTATGTATTTTTTGATATGAACAATCAAAGACTAAAGTTTGTAACATTAAATTCAATAAGACAGGGCCATTATTACAACTTAAAGTTATTTAAAAGTAGGATTTTGTCGGACGTATAAAAACTTTATCATTTGCAAAATTTTACTTTTACCTAAAGTGAGCGATAAAGTTAAATCCAATATGCAATAATGGAAAGCTTTTTATACGTCTGATAAAATCTAACTTTTAACTAACTTTAAGTTGTAATAATGGCCCTTAAAATGATAAAAAAAAATTTAAGGAAATTACTCTTGGGACACCCTAAACAGTGTGTATTATATTTATATTTGGTATATTCTCTACAAGGATAATTACCTTCTCTTAAGGTACAGTTTTATTGCTGCAGGAAGAAAAACACTAACAGAGGTATTGCGTTTGTTAAACGGTTTACACTGGGCAAAAAGAATATTAAACAGAAGAAAAACATACAAGAACATTTAAATGTCATTAATCAATGGAGGCGTATGAGTTATCGCTGGTACTTTACATTCCGCATACTCTGCAGGCAAAAAAATTCATAGAGTCCACTGTAAACAAGAGAACTGCTGCTCTAAGGAATTTGTATTTAAAACCAAAATTTTGTAAAACACAAAACTTGACGTTGATAAATTTTGTATGGAAAAAGTTGTAATAAGAAAAACACAACTAATTGAAAATTGGTAAATGCTTGGCATTAGCGTTTACAAAATAAAGTCATTCGTCTCAAACATTTTCTCCATGTGCATCACCACAAATAACAGTTTTTCCATATACATACATATTCTTTTAGTTTTCATGTGGTTTAAAAAATATAGATAATAATTGTATGTACGATTGTGCTTGTTTGTTTGTTTGTTTAATATTCAAGGTTTATCTGCGATGTTGGTAAAAAATCTAGCATCACAAAGGACCCATATGCAGCAACAACAACAACAGCGATATCATCGCCACCACCAGCAGCGGTATCAGTAGCAGCATTTAAACCAACAACACCTGCAACTGTTTTATCACATTTTACACAGCAGCAACCTTGACTGTTCTAAAAAGAAAAAAAAAGAGAGAAAGGAAAAAATTACCGCTGACAACAATTAACCCTTTATAATACCCAAAGATTTATTTAGTGGCTCTAAAGGTCATGTTAAATGGTATGGAACAGTATAGAATATACAGACAGATATTACCATATCATGTAAGATTGTTAATGTCGAGCACTATTATATGACATGGCATGCAGATGATTGACATATGACCGTATATGCATACGGTGCATACAAATTTCTATACTGGAAAACCACAAAAAATGTTTTTTTTTTCAATATTACCCTATTTACACTGTGAGTTTTACCAATAATGAAATTTGTTTCATAACTCTTTTATATGCTAATTATAGAGGGCGAGAATCAAGAACATTAGTAATGCTAAACTCTCTCCAATATGAAAAAAATTCCTAAAGTTGCCAGAAAATTCTCCTTACTCCGTTAACCCTGGCTAGGCACGTTCTTTTGGTAACAGGCAATTTAAAGAGTATAAATACTCGACAGATTTTTTAAAAATATATTAATTAATGTCTATAAATTAAAATTAATTAAAACTAATAGGCTGATAGGGATCTCAGAGATCCTACTTGAATGCTTGTGGGTTACAGGCAGCCACGTATACCAATAGGCTGAGATTGATTACGTGTTACAGTCAGCAAGAACTGATAAATATTCCCATAAAGAAAGAAAAATCAACATTAATTTAACAGTCCAGCTTTCACTGCAGAACAGAACAGCTGTTTTCGGAAGCCGCTACACTTCTATCACTAGAACTCATGAGAATTTTTGCTTATCACCACCTTTTAGGTGGCTCTGTTGAATGTGATAACATATATGTATTTATAAAATTTTTTCGGGATGTAGTATACGAGGGCTGTATTAATATTAAACTAGTGTGAACACAAATTATGAATATTTCGTATTAAAGAATTAAAGTCAAAGCAACACATCAACGCCGATGAGGTAGTGTAGACTTCGTTTATGTTTTACTTTCTGAGCTCACTTCACTCGGACGGGGTTAAAGCAGAACTTTTCTTCAAATTTTTTTTCGAAAACAATGTAAAAAAGTCAAAAGTTTGTTTTGACTCTGATATTCTTTAAACTTCTCAATCGATTGAGTAAAAGTTTAATATAAAATAATGAGAAAATTTGGGGAAAGATGTCCCCATAATCTCCATTAATGCCTAAAACTATTATCTAGATTTGTTAATACATAAACTTGGGCAAAAAATCCATGATTCAAATAAAAATCTTAGTGTAATTAAAAGTTTTTTAAATCGTTGCATGCGTGCCTTTAATCGTTAAAGGGTTAATGAAAACCTCTTTTCTTTTTCTTTCATAATAAATACGCTCAGCAGCAATCTAAAATGAATATTAATGGGGTTCGGCTCTGTATTTTTTTGTCTAATCCGTGTAAGGACTTCTGAGAATTTGTTTATCACAAAGGATGTTAAAAAGCGATGACTATACAAGGACAAACAAACTCACACTTTCACACATACATGCATATTTAAATAGATTTCTGGAAACGAAGAGAGACATTATTAACGTATACAAGAGTATAATTTCTAAGTTCTATTGAGGTCTAAGTATTCAAAATCTCAAATACATTTGTGGCATGTAATTGTGTGTGTGTATGTGTATGTCTTCGCATTTACGTCAATCCTGTATTGCTTTTATTTTGAATTGTTTTAAAGAGATGAAAATATTTTGTTGAAAGGTACTCTGACAGATTAATTTTATAGATTAATTGGCGGCCTGATTAGGTTTTTTTGTAGATTAATTTTTCTTCTAATTCTTGACAATGTAATTTCTAATATCTTAAAGTGTAAAAGGTACATTTTTCTTCACACAAGTATTTTGCTTGTGATTAACAATAATAAAACTGACAGCAGACTTAAATTAAATTCGGAAAACGTGCAGTGGTTACACTTGTTTGAGAGCAAATTTTTACCAAGTGTGACCGTATCTTTAGATTGGTTCAAATTCCTTGAAAGTAGAACAAGAATAATGATAAAGCAAAAACGAACTTCAATGTAAGGTAAAATGCATAAAACATCATAGAGAACAGAAATAGTAATGTTTTTTCTATCTCTTTTTCTTGTCTACCCCACTGGCCTATAAGAAACGACATGATGTTTATTCATGCTTTTAAATAATTTTAATGTTACATTCAAATCCAATTAATAAATTCTGCAGTATTTATTATATCCCACTTGTTTCTGTAAAGAGAGTCAACTCAAAAGTGTTTTAATATTTATTTTACATAATTTTTATACCAATTAAAACAACTAAAAACTTTATATTCGACCGGGTCGAATCTTAAATACCATCCAAATATTTAGTAAGTGAATTTAAAATGTTTAACTTGGTGGGACAGAGTTCCTTTATATAATATCGGCATACAAAATAATTTGTTTTATAGGGTCATTTAGGGAGGAGGAGGGTGTAGGTCAGAAACAGGCAGTTATAAAACTCTAAAAATAAATGCATGGGATAATTGTATACAAAATTAATTTTTTTTGGTAGGGTCATTTAGGGGGCAAAGGGGGAGGAGGGGGTAGGGCAGAAATCGGCAGTCATGAAACTCTAAAAATAAATGATTGGAATAATTGTATACAAAATTAATTTTTTTTTTTTTTTGGTATGGTCATTTAGAGGGTGAAGGGGGAGGAGGGGTAGGGCAGAGTAGTAACAGGTTTCGTCTCAGCTTCGTCACTAAAGCTTAAAAATTTTATTTTTAAGGAATGTAGGCTTAATTAAAACAATTTGTTAAATTTGTATGCTATTTTTGCATATAATAACGCCCAATAGAGTGGGCGGGGTCCAAAAATAATTTTGTTTTATTTTATGGCTGCAAGTTTAAGGCGTTGGACCGTATTTGACATAAAAATATATCATTTGCTTAACAAAATAACCAAAAAACTTATGTTTTTTTTTTCTGGGTTGGTTTAGTTCTTCTTAGGGGAACTTTTTTCCCTCTTGCCCGATTTAGCCCATCTCCGAACTTAACCTGCTCTAAGCTTTAAAATATATTTATTCAAGAGTCTAGCTTTTTTCGTTTGAACTGAATCGTGTTTTCCACGGACGGACGGACGGACATACTCAGATCGTCTTAGATTTCATCACTGATCAAGAATATATATACTTTATGGGGTCTGACAAAGTGAATATACCCTCCAAATTCTTTTTGGAGGGTATAAAAAGGATATACATAGTTATTTGTCTGAAAATACCTAAATTTTCAGTTGAACACAAACAAGTTCTCTTTCTTCTCATCTTTCTACCCCCGTCTACCCTTCCTTATAGTTCCGGTGCATTGCACTGCATGTATTGGGATCATCCTGAAAGTGCTGGTCCCAATAAAAAAACTTCTAAAAGAAATCTAATTAGATTTATGTAAACTCTCCTATTAGAATTGCCTGATTGGATAAATGAAAATTAAGTTATAGTTATATAGTACATATTTATGTATGTATTTCATATAAAAAACTTTTTTTACTAATCCTACAGTTCCATGTTCAAGAAATTGACACGCACTGCTTGTCAAAATTAATTTCAATTGAATAGTATGTTACGTATTATATGGCGTTGTTTTTGTGCTTGATATTTTGGTTGCTATATTTAATTTGTTACAAGGCATTTGTGTAGCCTGCTATTAATTTCTTTTATTTCTTACAAGACTTTTGTAACGTTCAGTCCTTTTGGAATATATGAAAATATTAAAAGTTATTGAAGTTTATAAATCTTTGCCATTATTATGGAAAGTAAACTTAAAAGATTTTCTTCTTGTTTTCACTTAATCATTGCAGAAATCAAAACTGCGGCAGTACGCACTCCTATAGGTTTCTCTCCAACGAGGAGATAATGAAGAATCAATGCTTGTACAATATTTTATTTGTTGTACGTTTGATGTGGCCACCTGCATTATATATATATATATATATATATATATATATATATATATATATATATATATAACGGACGGTGTTAGTCCTGTTCAGACTTGTGATTCTTGAATTTATGGTGATATATAACGAAAGAGGAATATAAATAGTATATCATATTATTTCATGTCTCTCACACACAAGAGGAGTTGCTGCAGCAAAATATTAAGTGTAAATCGTGTCTTATATATATTACCCAAGCTGAATACCATGAGATACCTTATTGCTACAAAAAGTACCAAATTATTTCCATATCCAACACTGGCTGTAGCATCACTACTACAAATTACCCTACACAAACATTCCCAGTTGTTTAATAATACAAAAGGTTCACAAAGAGGAATCACCAAAACACAGCTGATTGGCTGTGAGACAAAAAATTAGAAAGCATAAATTGAAATGTCATCCAGTGCATCAGAAGAAATTGGTAAATTAAATTAAATATATTTTAACGAAATATATAATATATTAATAACTAAATATGTAATCTAGTTCGCAATTTATTTAATTTGTATTAATTCAAAATAAATTACAAGAGTTTTCTTCCATAAATCTTCAACAGAACTGCTAGAGCGTGTGCTTCTACGTTTGGGTTGTGCGGATACCGATGACAAGTTGGAATCATGCGTTGGGCGTTTTCTAACACCAGTAATACTGAAGATTACCTCGCCACATGATAATGTCCGGAATAAGGTATGGTTTTCTTTAGCCTCAATTTTATTGCACCACTTTATTTACGTGTGATTCACGGCTTTTGTCTAGGTTGTGGAAGTCTTGACACACATTAAACGCCGCTTAACATCGCGACCAGCAGTGCAAATACCAGTAGAGGCTTTAATTGATCAATATAAAAATTCGGCCGAATCTCCATTTTTACAAAATTTTGCTATAATTTTTATTACAATGGGTTACCCCCGCCTGAGTTTGGAGCAACGTACTGCACTGGCTGCTAAGGTTATGAGTTGTGAAGAGAAATTGGAAAATTATCAGGACAAGTAAGGAACTTATATCTTTATTAAAAAAAAAAACAAACAAGTATTTGTTACCTATAAAATATTATTGCTTAGGTTATTTATGCTTATTTTACCTGATTTGAATGATATTAAATTACCCGATGACCCTGCTCAACGCAAAAATGTTTTCAATCTACATGACAAGCGAGAAATTAAACGCAATTTCCTGTCCTTATTGCAAGACGTGCTTTTATTGCCGTATGGAGTTACACAGGAGCATAATGTGCCTGCCGGCATGAGCCCCTATTCTTTTAAACGAGTTATAGTCAACAATTGGAAAGCAGAGGACTTGGAAAATGTTAGTTTTTGCATTAAGAGTATGCGTTCAAGTGTTTAGTATATACCTTTGCCATTGCAGATTAAGAAAGGAATAGTACGCTTAATATGCTCGGGTATATTTACTGATAGGGAAATATTTATTTTACTGGTTTTGGCTTCCTCCGACACCCGCTTTAGCGTGGCTACTCCTGCTATAGCTGAGCTGAGTAAAGTGTGCACCATATTGGAATTTAATGATCCGCAAGTTACAATGCCTTTGTATACTTTGTTCTCGGGTAATAACTCCACTGTGACTGAGCGCAAAACTACACCCTCCTGTTCTCGTGTTAGGCAAAAGTTGCTGTTGTATCTCAATAAATGCCGGGGTAAAGGTATAAGTGTACCCAATGGCATACAGGTAGTATTTGAGGGCCTGTTTGGAGTTAATACAAGTCAGAAATGTAAAGTTTTGTCATTGCAATTCGCAGAAGTTCTTATAAAGGAGTACGTACATATTTTAAGAATATATTATATAATTTTATGATTCTTACATTCTTTGTTATCTAAAGAGGTCCTTTGGATATTATAACGAAAGTATCAAAAGTTTTATTAACTGGTTTCACAAAACTTGTGGGCAAGGAATCGACTGAACCCAACGATGTTCAAAATGCTGCCTACTCTGCATTAGCCCAATTGTCACGCACTTGTCCAACTGCCGTTAATCAGGATTTAAAAATCGTGCTCTCCTTTTTTAATCACTTAACCAATTCACCAACTGAATTACACTCTTCCATTCGAGAGGCATTAGTGGCCATGGCTCCAGCATTCGCTTGGAAATCAAAGGATGACACAAGCACGGCTACTGATGAGGTACAGTTGACTGGCCAGCAACACTTGCTATTGGCGATGTTATCAGACAATGCTGAATCTAAGTTACATATTGTACAAAATGTAACCAGCATTTTTCTAACAACATGTTATCCAGAATATTATGCACCAGCTAGATATTTGCTTTTGCTCATTGCAGGCGAGCGGTAAGATTTAGAAGAAAAAACCTATAATACATGCTTTGTTTCTTATTTTGTATCTTTAATTTTAAGCAATTCTTTGCGTGAAAATGTTACTTCTTACTTATATGGAGTCTCCAAAAAAGATCATATAAATTATAATATGCTTTCGTCCATTGAATTTCCTTTGGAAGCTACGAAAAATGATTTTAACAAGTTGACTTCAGAACAACGTCATGTTGTTTTACCAAGTTTTGAAGCCATGATGCGTCATGTCAATGAAACATCGCAAAAGAGATTAAGTAAAAATTTATCGATGGTTGTGGGACGTACCAAACTGCCTTTTACTTTGGAAGTTTATGAAGAGGTAAGACTCCTTTTTATTAGTATTTTTAATCCAATTTTATTTGAATTTAAATTGCTAATATTATTAAAAATTAAACTAAAATTATTAAAAATTAAACTAAAAGGGAATATTTTCCGAAATCTTATTAAGATACTGTCTTAATTAATATTTTGAAAAATATAAGAGGCTTTTCAAAAATATGGCTACTATTTAAAATGATTTTGTGTTAGAGCCACTAAAAGGTAGACTTATACACTAGCTCAATACAAAAAAATAAAATAAGATTGATTTAATTTTTTTTATGTAAAAATTATTTTGATTAAAAAAAATTCTAGATTCTGGACTATTTACGGATATGTTTGTGTTACTCCGCTGGAGCTCGCTGTCCACCCGGCGATGCTAAATGCATGCATAAACTTAAAAACTACATAAAATGTAATTATGAAGAATCTGAAAATAACGAATTGCATCAATATCTTTTATTCATACAAAGAAGCGTGGAAGCCAAGAGAAGTTAGTCAATAAAAAACATATAAACAATAGATTTTGAAACCAAATCATTTAACTTACTCTTATTTCTAGCTGAATCGAATTTATTATGTTTGTATGATTTGCTAAATGTCACACCAGAACTTTTGTGTAAATCCCAAATGCATTTATTAGAACCTTTAAGCAACTCCCTTAAAGATGTTTCGGAAGTGATGCGTTTAAACGTATCCCAAATAGTAGGAATATTATGGGCATATGGCAGTACTGAAACAGAATTTGAGTCGCAGGTAAGCAACAATGTGTTATAGCCATACAAACATTTTGTAGACTAAATTAAATGTTTGTAGATCAAGGACTGTTTAGTTAGTTTGCCTCAAAAAAGCCTAGAACATAAACATGGCTGGCTTATGGTGTTGGGTCATGCTTTTAGCCGTTTCATACGTCATGCCAAAGAATCAGCGGTTGAGAAAGATTTTCAAAATTGGTCACAATTTATAGATGCTATTAAAGTTATAGGTGACTAAATGAAATTTTTATAAATTGTTTTGTTTAAATAACTTTTATTTTATTTATTTGTTTTATTATATTTATTAAGCTCGAGGTCTTTTTATAAAATGATAAAACATTTTATTTATGTCGTTAACAGTTTGTTAGTATCGTCAGAAATAAGTAATAGACAATTGAATTGACGATGTTAACAAGCTCTTAACGAAATATTGAAGTTTAATGAATAAAATTTTTAATTAGTATTTTTTGTTTGCCATGTGGTCTGTCTATACGCCTGCATTTCATTGCTTCTTACGACACATCATCAGTAGACTTTAACCTAAGAACCAATGAAATGCAAGTATGTGCACTTGACCACATAACAAACAAAAAGCACTATGTAATTTGATTAAGACAATATGTCGAATAGCACATTTTAATACTTTTATAAAAAGAACCAGAGCTTAATGAATATAACAAAATGTTATTATTAATATATATTTTTTTTATAGCTGAGATCTTAGTAAAGGGACCCCAAGACTTGCTTATATCTGCTGCTGTTAAATGCATTTCCATGATTGGCAAGTACACCGAAATACCGAATGTTGAATTAGAAATAACATTTCAGAAAACCGAAGAAGACGACGATGATGAAGAAATGACCGAGTATAGTATGTTTTGAAGAACCTCATTCATAATGGAACAGTAATGAACTTAATTACAATATTTAAAAAATTTATTTATTAGCTGCCACGGGTTCTACGAAATTTTTCATTTTCACAGTGGTTCATCGTCTATTGCTAAAATCCTCCATACGTCCTAAAATACGCGGTGAGGCGGCTAAATGTTTAGGTAATTTAGCCGTAGGTGATGGTTTATATTTTACCCAACGTAATCTCGATAAATTCCTTGCCATGGTTAAAGTGCAAAAAGATGCAGCTCTTAATATTTCCATTTCGGATGCCATTGCTTCGACATTGTGTGGTTATGATGTTGGTGAGGGAGCACCCACTAATGACTTTGTTAATCAACATTGTGATGATAAGGCATTTGAAAAGTTTCTTAATGCTTTAATCCGTTTGGTACCGGAACCAAATCCTCACTCACGTCAAGCCTGTTCGGTGTGGCTGTTGGCTGTTGTGAAACATTGTAGTTATCGGCCAGCTGTTTTGAATCAAATGCAAATGTTGCAGTATGCTTTCACCGAATTGCTGTCAGATGATAGCGGTAAGTTATTTGCACGAGTATATTTTTAGTTTTATAGCGTTAATAAATGCTTCCAACATGCAAATCGTTGTTTTTAAGAAAAAAATAGAAGTTGCTTGCATTTTGTGATATAATTCTTAAAAACATGAGAAAAAAATTTAACAACTAGAACTAAATATTTTACAAACAATTCAAAACCGATCTAGGGCGACCTCCAACGTTCTTCTTAGGCACAATGTTTCGTCTTTTTTGGACGGCAACCACCGTGCGCTGGCTAATGTTTAGTTGCGCAGCTATTCTCCGTGAAGACACTCCATTTTGTGTCATCGCCACAATATTATCTTCGATTTCGGTGAAAATCTTGTCATTTTAAGATGATGAGCTTCAATTGCAGTTATTGTTAAAAAAAAATTGCAAAAAAAACATTTTTTTCCTACAAACAATTATTTAAAGAACCGAAAACAATATAACGGAACAATTTCAGCTGTCATTAATCATGTTTAATTGGCATTTCGTATCCATGGGTCCTAACAGGACCCATTGTGATACCTGAAGACGATACAAACACCCAAGGTCTTTGGCGGGAAACGAACCCACAACCTCCGTACTGTACATATAAGATATTTTAGATTTTTTATTTAAATATTTATGTTATATTAGTTGTTTAAAAACATCTAAATTTTATAAAAAAAAATTAAACAATTTTCTATTCCAGAGTTCGTGCAAGACGTAGCCTCGCGAGGATTAGGTTTAGTATACAGCTTATCTGATCAAAGTAGTCAAAATGACTTGGCTAATTCGTTGCTCGATCAACTAATGGGCGGCAAAAAGAAAGTTAATAAAGTCGCTCCAGATACTGAATTATTTGCCGAAGGCATGCTGGGTAAAACACCCACTGGGTAAGTTTAAGTTATTGCAATTTTTCTTTTAATTTAATGACTATTCCACATGTTAATGTTAGCGGCAATATTACCACCTACAAAGAATTATGCTCCCTTGCCTCTGATCTCAATCAGCCTGAAATGATATATCAATTCATGCAATTGGCGAATCACAATGCCGCTTGGACTAGTAAACTAGGTGCTGCTTTTGGCCTCAAATCGTTATCGGCTGAAACAAAATCAAAAATGGAGCCGTATTTTGGTAAAATAGTGCCACGTCTTTACCGCTATAAATATGATCCAACGCCAAAGATACAAAACTCTATGATATCCATATGGGATTCGATAGTTAGCGATCCCAAAGAGGTGGTGGAAAAATATTACTGGGAAATATTGCGCGAGATCTTAGATAATTTAACATTTAATGAGTGGCGTGTACGTATTGCATGCTGCTTAGCGGTTAGGGACTTATTAAAACGGCCAAATGGTTTGAAATTACGTACAGATGAAAAGAAGCTTTCAAATAACGAAGAAGGGCCTCAGTGTTCTACGAGCAGTAATAAAATGGAAGTGGGTAGGTTATTTGCTTTTAGGTTGTCATTTATATTTATATATGAAATTAACAGAAATTGTTATTTTTTCCCTAAAATTTATTAAGCTTTTTGTCGTTTATTTTATTATATTTATTAAGCTTGAGGTTGTTTTTATTTAATCATAATTAATTTTATTTATATTCAGTTTATTAACATCAGAAATAAGTAATAGTAATATTAATAAAATGAAAATAAAACTACTTCGAGCTTAATGAATATAACAAATTATATAAAAAACTATTATTATACTATAATATTTTTAAGCTTAAGGTATCTTTATTTTTATTTGAAATATATTATTTTTCAATATTTCGTCACTTCTTTGTGTGACTTCTTCAGGAAAAAAAAATAAAATAATTAATCTTTTTGAAATCTTTAAGAAAAAACAATAAAATAATTAATTAAAAAAAAATAATAATTTATAGAATAATAAAACAATTAATTTCCTAAAGAAGTCACACAAAGGAGTGACGAAATATTGAAAAATAATCGCCCCTATTATGAATGTCGACATCGACGCAACATCAGCATGATAGCAAAGGAACTGTCCCTTGTGTACTCCTTGTCGACAGCAATTGACTATTGACTTGTTCTATAAATACTATATGCCTTAGAGAATACTAAGAGATTATCAAGAGTAATTAATTTTTATCGACAACTAGTAGATAAATGATAATTTTTCGCTGTCGAGCTGATGTGACGTCTACGCCGCCATTCATAATAAGGTGGAATATATTTTAAATAACAATAATACTTAAAAAGAGGTAAAAAAATCAGAAGAATTTATAAAAAATTATTTGTGCTGATAAAAATCAAGCCACATTTTTCTTTCGATTAAAAAACAAATTACCAAAAATATGTTTTATTTTTAATCTATGAAGATGGCGAGGTACCGGAGCCTGAGCTGAAAGAATTGTGGTCTCAGCTGTTCCGAGTTATGGACGATATACATGAAGGGACACGATTGGCTGCTCAGGGATCCGCCATGTTTTTGAGTAAGGTAAATATTATGTTAATTATTTTCATTAAAGTAGATACAGCTAACCATGACAACATTAATTTTTGAAATACTTACGTGGTTAAAAATTAAAACTAAGTTGTAAATATTTTCTTAAATAATTTTATTCGAATAATTACCTATACAATTAATATTGTATTTGTAATATATTCACATAACATTTTTCGAATAATTTTCATTACAATAGTTTTATTTTTAAAGAAGTTAATTTTAGCTGCATTTATATTATTCTTAGCTCTGTGTGATTGCCGCTTCGTCGGATCATGGCAAATCTGGTACGGCCGTTGCATCCTCCATTTTACCTTTCCTCCTGGAAACCGGTGTTATACATACTGTCGATGATATACGCAAAATTAGTATTAAAACTATATCGGAAATGATAGATTCGTCGGGTGCTTTAATTGCACCACATTTACCATCCCTTATACCGTGTTTGCTCAAAGCCACCGGCGAATTGGAATCCACGAAATTGTCTTATCTGTCAACTCGTTTAGGTGCCGATCATGATGCTCAAGAAAAAGTAGATTCTCTTAGAGCTGAAGCCGCCAAAAGTCATCACACAACAGAGACAACCGCCAAGGTAAGAACGATCAGAAAGATTAGATTTTTCCTGTTTAATTAGGGAACTTAATTTGTTAAATTATTACATTTTAGTGTGTACGCTTTGTGGACTATCCGGCCTTGGAGAAAATGACACCTGCTATACTGGATCTTATCAAAACTAGTGTAAATTTGGGCACCAAAATTGCCTGTGCACATTTTATATGTTTGGTAATGCAGAACAAAATACTTAAATATATTTATTTCATTAACAAATAAACTTAACATTGCAGATCAGCATTCGTTTAGGCAGCGAAATGACACCTTTGGTGGGTAAATATTTGGGAGCTTGTTTCGTAGGTCTTAAGGATCGTAATGCTACGGTGCGTAAATACTATGCCAGCGCTATAGGGCATTTGATAGGAATAGCCAAGGTTAGTTTAAATACTTATAATAATTTATTTACAATAATAATAATGCGCTTTGCAGGAGCAATCCATAAGAAATTTATTTGTCAAACTTGATGAATTGTATATGGAAAACCCTGCCAATCGTTCGGCTGTTTTGGTTATTCAATCCATCAACAAACGCCATAATGAGTTACTTAAGGATTATTTGGATAGTGTTTTGCCTCTGATATTTTTTGCTATGCACGAAGAGCCCAATGAAGAGAATAAGAATACAATTGAATTGTGGCGTGATTTATGGAATGAAATAAGTACTGGGGATGCCGGTATACGTATGAATCTGAATGTTATAGTGCCAAAATTAGAAAAATCTCTAAACGATGCTAGTTGGTCGCGCAAAGCTCAGGCTGCCAATGCCATTCAGACCATAGCTAAGCGTTTAAAAAACTCTATGGAAGAACAGGATCGTTTGCGTTTAATTTCACTTATGATAAATGCACTGCAGGGAAGAACTTTTCAAGGAAAAGAACGCCTCTTACAGGCATTGGCAGCTTTGTGTAAGGGTTTGGATCACAACCATGAAATCTGCGATAAAATAATTGAATCAGCCATGAAAGAGTGTCGCAAAGAAGAACCGCAATATCGTACCTTGGCCCTGGCAAGTTTGGGTGATATTTTAGAGGAGTTGGAACAAGATCGTTTTGAAGAGGTATATAAAGTTATTCATATAAAAATAAAAATTTTTAAAAAAATGCTATTTTAGGTTTACAAAATGATCTGGTATTTATTGGACAAAAAGGAACTGCGACAATTATCCAATTCGGATGACGAAGATGGCCGTAATTCCAACAAAGATTTGACCACTGACGAACGCAATAAACGAGCCAATATTTTCAATAAACTCAAGGAAACCGTTTGTGAAACATTGGGAAAATCATGGCCCAAAAATTCTTTGGAAACTCAAAAGAAATATCAACAATTATTTGCTGAACGTTGTTCGCAATGTCTGCGCGACAATACGCGTTCAGTGCAGGTTAGCTTGATGGTGGCTTTAACAAAGTTTATAGAACGTTTACAAGTGCTTAACATTGAACAATCGGAGCTGTCCGAAGTAAACAAAGAGAAAAAGGCCAAGGTGGATGTACAGTTGGAACGTGATACTATAATTGCGAAAATATCTCAAGATATATTATCCGCTGTTACTTACGCTGCTGGTATGATGTCTTTAGAAAAGCAATGTTTTTTCTTTAAATAAATCTTTATAAATTTTTCCAGGCATACCCCATACAGGGCTGAAGAAGGAGGCTCTTAATATTGTTTTAATACTCATCAAACGATTCTCTGATGCCAAGGACATGAAACATTTGAAACTGATAAGACAAAACTTCGAAGAGAATTTGGAAAGATTCCAAAAGGATTCGGCCCCAGAAATAAGATGCCGTATTAAAGATATTGAAGAGAAATTTAGCAAGTGTAGTTTTCATGACTATTAGTTTGTAGTAAAGGTCTTATCGTACATACATATACATATATGTGGAATTATAAACAATTGAAATACATTTTTAAAAATAAACAAATACCAGTTTATAAAATAATAAAGAAAAAGTTTCAAATTGTGTACAAAATCAGTGAAAACATTTATTTGGACATTGTTCCTGATTATATATACTCTTGATTTACCCAGTAAATTTCATATAATTATCTAAAGGAACGGCTGCGATATTAAACAAAATATAAAAAGAGCTTTTTTTAGTCTCAAGCTTTATGAAAATAAATTAAGTTGTTTTTGTAAAATACCAGGCAAACAGAATTCTTTAGCAGGTGAATTTTTGGAACTTGTTCTCTTTGAGTGTGGAAGTTATGTATGCGATGGCAAAACTTTGGCCCACTTCAAGCAACTCTGTGTTTTGTTTACCAGCAAAATACATGGATGTGACAAAAACCAAAATTATCTATACTTTAGCTAAATATTTCAGTCATACAATCATATGTATAGTACTTATGGTTAAAATTAATTCAAATGAAAAGGCCAGAGTAGCAGTCCAAAATTAAATTTACCCCATATATCAGCCGAAATAATTGCCTTTGAATCTACTAGCCATATCTAAATAAATCACAAAAACCAATTGAAATATTTTCACGCTGTTAAGATACCAAAAGAAATAATTTATTGGTTGTTTTTATAATGCTTATAAACACTTAATCAAATGAATCCCATGCAGAAATATAACAGACAGTTTTTAACATAACAAATAAGTACAACTTTTAAATTCGCATGTACTTAAATCTCCACAATGGCCTGTATATCCACCAGCTGTGACCCAAATTTATATGGTAAACACCATTACTTAGCAGTGCGGATAGATATTCATTTTATGGGTGATCATTTTAGAGTGGAATGCAAAATCACACGAAAGTTTCCATAATTATTTTCATGTTGGCCTTAATAAAATTCCTGTTGACACTGTGAAAGTTTTCTTTCAAAAATAATTATTTTGTGTCGAGCTGATGAAGCAAAAATATATACCATTTGTGTTAGCAATTCCAAATTTCGGGAAGAAAACTTTCATAGCGTAGTATTTTTTTTCTACAACAATTTATATTTAATATTCTTTTTTCGGTATGGAAATGTTTTATTGCTTTCTACATTTCGTTTGCATGTACATACAGACTTACATACTACTGGTATATGTATGTATATACAGTAAAACTTCGATATAACGAATTCCAAGGGGATCTGAAAATACGTCGTTATAGCCATTGCTTCGCTATAAATATAATTAGCAAAGCCTTGGTATAACGAAAGTTGAAGAAATACGAAATAAATTTGTTATAACTATAGTTTTGCACACACATTAAGAATTCGTTCTTTTGATAACGGCACTTTACCATTTTGTTGTAATTTTATTACTTCGTTGTATAGAGGGGTTTGTATGAGTTCTTCGCTGTATAGAGGCTTTACAAATGCGCTTGTATATACATTTAAATTTCGCTGTTTTTATAAGGTGACATTAACTTTTAGGATTTATTCTGATTTCGTTATATTGAAGAATTGTAAGGAACATTTCGCTATATAGAAACTTTTTTCCTCAGAATTTTTCCTTATAGCTATAGTGTATTTTTGTATGAAAAACTTTGCAATAAAGAGGTTTTCTCAAGGGCCTGAATAAAACATACGTTATAATGAGTATTTCGTTATAACGAACTTCGTTATATCGAAGTTTCACTGTAGTATATTATGTATTTTGCAAACACAATAAAACCGCTATTTTATTTGTCTTTCTTTTTATAAGACATACATATCGATGGCTAAAAAAGATAAAAAAGGCGTAACTAATTTTGATCAGTTTACAGAAGGAAAAAACTGAAGTCCGTAAAATTTCTGCTACACAAGAAAAGTTTTGATGCAATTTTTAATAAAAAGATGCAACACATTTCATTAAAAATTCATCAAAACTTGTTTTGTGTCATAAATTTTACGGGATTTATTGTTTTTTTTTCCTTCCTCTGGAAAGTAACAAAACTCGAGTTACGACCTTTTTATATTAAGCCATCGATGTAGTATACATATGTATGTATGTTCACGGCATTCATGATGTTTTGTAACAATTTCTTAGCTTCCATATACTACATACATACTAATATAAAATGTGATAAAACGATTATACTGGAAATAAAAAAAGAACGTCCAATAAGATAAAAGTAGAATGCGATTTATATATTTTCAGATTAACTTTTCTAGTTGTTAATTACTACATATGTATATGTAATAAATTTTTTCTAACAAATTATCTCTTATTTACTAATGATTTTTTAATTTTTGCTGATTTCAGCATATTATCCCTATAATTTTTATCTTTTTTTAAATACATATGTACATATGTATATAAATTTAAGACCTCGTCCATAAGAAATATTTCTAAATTATAACATTCTTATTTGACATGTTTCCACACAAAATTTGGCAAATAAAAAGTTTATAAGCATTAAATATTTTTTATCAATTAGACCTCTAAACTTAAAATTTTTGATAAGATAAGGGGTTTTCAACTAAACAGTGGTTAAAGTCTACTGATGATTTGATAATGCACCAATGAAATGCATATACAAGCATACATTGCTTGGCCACCAACAAATAAATTTCATTTAAAAAGAATTGTGACAATATGTCAAATAAAAATTGCATAACAATTTTTTATTAAGATTATATGCAAAGGTGTAGAAAGTACTCCTGTATAAATGTGTTGAATAAAGTAAAGAAATCGTTAGTCTCGAGTGAAGGTTGAAAGCTGTGCAATAGTTTAAATTTCAATAAAATTTTAGACTTAATTAAAAAGCAAACAAAATGTTTTTAACGGAAGTATTAATTTTAATTATCAGCGTTGTTGGCATTATAACAATATGGCTTAAATATCGTTACAACTACTGGCAACGTCATAAAATACCCTTTATTAAGCCTCATCTGATTTTTGGCAACATAAAGGATATTATTTTATGGACATCGGATCCATGTACACATTTTCAAAATTTATACAATGAACAGAATGTTGTGGGTAGCAAAACCAAAGACGATCCCGTTGTCGGTATTCATATTTTCAACAAGCCCGCCTTGTTAATAAGAGATTTGGATTTAGTTAAAAACATTTTAGTTAAAGATTTCAATATATTCTCCAATCGATATGCGTATTCTGATCCCCATTCGGATGCTGTTGGTGCCAACAATTTGTTCTTTGCCAAAAATCCCAAATGGCAAAATATACGTACAAAATTAACACCCATATTCACAAGTGGCAAAATTAAACAAATGTTTCCCTTGATTGAAGAGGTGAGAGCTTAACAAAAAAAAAAATAATAATAGTAATAATAATAACAATAATAGTAAAATATGTAGATGACAGAAACTTTTACATACGGATATTATTCTATCTTGTTCTGAAGTTGAATGAAAGTAAGTGAATTTTCAATTATTAATAGCAACAAGCAAATAAATTTTAGATCTGTATATTTGGAATTTTGTCGGTAAAATTTGAAATTCCGAGATAATTTAAATCCCATACAATATTGGATTTTTTTATATTGCAATAGTGTTTACTAGTGGTAATGTGTTTCATTTGCGCACATTTCGTTGTGTTTCATGGCGCTTAAGAATTTTTTGTGGTGCATTATTACAAAGCCACATGCGTTTCGAAAAATGCCCCCAAATTAAAATCACTGACGGATGTGGACATGCCCTATCAGTTGATAAAGAAGCCTTACTTTGACACATTGTTTACATTTTTTAAATAACGCAAAAATGTTATTAAATTTATTTGAGCTATTCTACCGAAAAAAATATATATTTTCTGAGTTAATCCAATAAGTACATGCTTGTTTATTTCTCATTAATGAAAAATCTGTTTTTATGTAAGATGTTATGTCGCAGCATGAATATGTTTATACACCTTCTGAAGAATTCGTTGTACGTCAGACAAACACAAGAGCTAAACAATTTTAAGTTGGACAAGTTTAACCAAATATTTTTATTAGTATCCAAGCAAATTAAAATTTAAGTTATGCAAGTATATAAAAAGGAAAAAAGGTTATTAAACTAAAACTTAATTTAACAATATATTAAATATAACTCGTTTATCAATTCAAAAATCTTAACCATTTTAACAATATGATATATATGCGTATCTTAGGTAAACAGTTTAGGTCAATATTGGAAAGTTCTTTTATCTGATACAAAAAGCTCTATATTGAAATAGCATTTCATATTTTTAATGAATCTTCCTGAGTCATGCAAAGTCATATTATATTATTATTTAAATTAAAAACTCGATACTTGGCAATAAGCAAACTATTAAGGAAATGTAGATATAAAGAAGTTATTCGAATATGGCTGTTAAAAAAGGAATAAAGTCACATTCGCCGAATGTCTGAACTTAAACTATGTCCGTAGATTTAAAAATATTCTAATTTTGTTTGTCAGCATTTATGGTAGATGAATTGGAATCGTCAGTTATTTCAACAGTAGAATCATTGTCATCCGCTGCTAATGGTTTTATGCCTTCACCCTCGGTTTCCTCACCATCACCTACCTCTTCTTCACCTTCATTTTCATTCAGCATTTCCGATAGAACCGATACTAAATGTTTGGCTTCCTCTAGCTGTTTACGTGATGTGTTTAACTCTTCTTCCAAGCCCTCTATACGTTCGTACAGACGCTGATTTTCCTCCAAAGACTGTTCTAAAGCTTCCCGTCGTTTTTCAGCCAAACGTTCCCAGTAATGTTCTCCCGGATTTCCTACGCTGCACAAATCATCGGCAGTAATTTTCTGAACATTAGAAGGTTTAGCTTCGGAGCTTGTCTGGGTCTCGGCAACTTTAGTTTCTACCTTTTTACGCTTCGCATATTCAATGCTATTTGTTGAGAGTGTAGTCTCATGAACGGCTGCTGCTTTAAGACGACTCAGTTTGTCTAATTGCGTACGACCCGTCAAGTTTTCCTTATCTGTTGCAACGCCTTGTAAAACTTTAAATGTTTTACGCTGGTTCTTAAGATTTTCCTCTTGCTCAGCAGCCGTTTCAACTTGTATGTAGACTTTTTTTGCAGAGGCACTAGACATATTTATTTACGATTGACAAAGAACACACACACAAATCATAAAATAGTTTTCTCTAAGTGTTAGTTGCGTAAAACTAAGCGTGTTTATGTTTGCTATATTCTTTTAGTTACTATAAACTCACTTAGACAACGATGTGAACATCTGGCTCAATGCTTGGCTTATTATTATTTTTTGCAAGACAATTACGTATTTCCAAACAGAAAAAGAGCTCTTAGCACGAAATACTGAACCAAAAAACTTGAGAAATTTTTAATAATAAACGTCAAAACACGCGCCTTTTTCATAAAGCCAAATGAAGTGAGCTGCAGTTGTATTGAGGGCAAACAAACACAGCGCATATATTATTTGCGGCCTACATACCACTAGATGGAGCTAATACTTATAAGAAGGAGTCACGGTGACAATAAATAGATAAACCCAATGGGCGGTTACCAATAGATTTGTAACTTTGTCGTTATATTTAGGCGATGGCAGACAAAAACAAAACATTTTTATTATGTACCTATCATCTGTTGTGTTATCAACAGGCATTATTCGGGTTTTTGCGCCGACTTTTACATATTCAGCCTTAAGGTGTTTGGCGTTTTTCGCCTTCAAATTCGACAATTAGCAAAAAGCTATTTTTTTTATTTGATGGCGAAAAAAGCCAAACACGATAAGGGTGATTGTAATAGATTAAAGAAATCGAATCGGCAACTATAATAATGTCAATGCTAGTTGCCAAACGTTTCACATGCAAGAAATGAATTATATTTTCACAGATTGGTCGAGAATTGGATAAATATCTTATCGATTTGACTGAAAACACTCCCAATACCAATGTTCGCGAGGTAAAGGACATCAGCGCTCTGTATTCGACCGATGTCATTGCCACTGTAGCCTATGGAATCCGTGCAAACAGTTTGGCAAATCCTAATGGAGATTTTCGTACTAATGGCAAACGTATTTTTGATTTTAACAAACGTCGTGCCATTGAGTTTTCTTGCATGTTCTTCCTGCCCAAAGTTGCTAAATTAATGAAATTTAAAGTATTTTCGCTGGAAACCACAGTCTTCTTGCGTAAAACCATTAAATACATTATGGATGAACGTACAAAGTCTGGCATAAAACGTAATGATCTGATAGATAATTTGATACAATTTCGTAAAGAAGCTGAAAGCGATAAGACACACTTTGCTAACGAGCGAGATGCGGTAATTGCTCAGGCTGCTATCTTCTTTTCAGCTGGTTTCGAAACCTCTTCAGCTACCATGTCATTCAGCCTTTATGAATTGGCTAAACATCAGGAGATACAGTTATGTGTCAGAAATGAAATTCGTAAGATCTTGAAACAAAGTGAAAATGGACAATTGTCTTATGAGCAACTGAATGACTTGAAATACATGAATAATGTGATTTTGGAAGTCTTACGCTTGTATCCACCGCTACCATTTCTGGATAGAGAATGCACGGCTGACGGAGGCTATTCACTACAGCCTCAACTTGATTTTAATATTCCTGCTGGTATGCCTGTTTACATTGCTGCCAGTGCTCTGCACAAAGATGAAAAAGTAAGTTTTAAATTATTCATGTCAATAAAATTTATTTAATTTAACATATCTTTTAGTATTTTCCTGAGCCCGAAAAATTCGATCCTGATCGTTTTAATGCTGAAAATAGACTATACAACAATATGAGTGCTTACATGCCGTTTGGTATCGGCCCTCATAGCTGTATTGGTGAACGTTTAGGCATGATCCAAACCAAAGTAGGATTGTTCAATTTTTTCCGCAACCACTATGTAACAGTCTGTGAGAAAACTTCCCCCGAAATTAAGTTAAGCCCTTATGCTCTGGTTATACAATCAGCCAATGGCATATATCTAAATATAGTAAGAGATCCTTTAGTCTAAGTACTTTTAAGTCTGCCCTATAACATGCAAACAAAATTTATTAATAACTTAGATATAATAATTATTAAATATATTTCATTAAAACACAGCCATTATTTCCAAGTATGTAGTCGCAATTTTTGAGAGAGATGTTTCTTAGCAATGCTGATCTTTAAGGAATTTCAAATAAAGCCCTCCCTTCGCCTGCAACATGAACGAGTTGGGATCGAATTTTACATTAGGTTGTGTTCTGGCACACTGTTGAACGTGGCATATTTTAAGTATATGGGCTAGGCCCAGTTTCACTTGAAGCAAACCTAAGCGGCTGCCTATACAGCCGTGAGGTCCTGCTCCAAAAGGTAAATATGTCATGGGATTTATGTTTACCATATTATCAGCTGCGAAGCGTTCCGGTCGAAAAATGTCTGGATCTGGCCAATGCTATGAAGTAAAAACATATGTACCGTACGTTATCTTTATTAAAAGTATAATTATAAGTCAGCGAGTGCAATATTCATGTGCTAATATTACCGGATTAATAAATTAACAAAAACGAGTAAAAACGTTCTATCCGACCGGGTCGAATCCTAAATGCCCTCCAAATATTTGGTAAGTAAATTTCAAATGTTTAACGTGGTGGGACAGATTTCCTTTAAGACATCTCTGTACCCAATTTTAAATCCCTATTTTTGAGAGTCATTCCGCGAAGGGCCGTGGGGTAGACGTTTCACCTCGGCAAGATCAGAGAACATCTCAGCTTCTTATAGGCTTAAGGAATACAAATTGTTCAATATTTACAAAATTTTTGCATATAATACCGTACGTCAACGCCCACTAAAGGGGCGGGGTCCAAAAATAGACTATATGATGTTTTCCACAGACGAACGTATGGGCATTGCTAGATCATCTTAGACTTCATCATTGATCAAGAATATATATACTTTGTGGGGCTAATTTTTATTAAAACTGTATTTTGTCGGGGTCTCTTTGGAAAGAGCCGTGGGGGAGACACTTGACCTTTGTCATAAAACTCTAAAAAATAAATATTTGGGAGAATTATATGTAAAATTTATTTTAAATTTCTTTTTTTATAGGGTCATTAAGGTGGCAAAGGGGGAGGAGGGGGTAGGGCGGAGTAGTACCAGGTTACGTCTCAGCTTTGTCATTAAAGCTTAATGAATGTAATTAACGCATTGGAGCTTCTCTGATATAAAAATAGAGTCTGACTCTTTTCGTTTGAACTGAATCGCGATTTCCACAGACGGACGGACGGACATGCTCAGATCGTCTTAGATTTCATCACTGATCAATAATATATGTATATACTTTATGGGGTCTCAGATGGATATTTCGCTGCGTTACAAACGGAAGTGAATATACGCTCCAATTCTTTTTTGGAGGGTATAAAAATAAGTGAATTATTACTTAAGTGTTGCAAAGTGTGCAAAATAACAAAAGGACAAATAAATAAATATACTTACTTTGGGATCTCTGTGCAGTCCCAGTATGGAAACATATAATGGCATACCCTTGGGCACAAACAGATCTGATTTTAAATAAAATCCTTTTGCAGATGCCTCAGCAGGAGTACATTCTCTGTTTATGAAAGCGGCGGCTGGATACATACGCAAGCCTTCACACACCACCTGATGTAAAAAGCTTAATGATTGAAGTTTTTCATACGACAAAAATGCATCCGTTTTAAAAGCCTCCTTCAATTCCAAACGCAAACGCTGTTGTATACTAGAATATTTTGCCAACTCATATAAAATAAAGCCCATGACCGAAGAGGAAGTTTCAAATCCGGCCAATAAAAATATTGCCAACTGCGATGGTATAAAATCTGGATGTTGGGTGTAAGAATGAGTTTTGGTGTTATCTTTTTGAAATTTTTGTAAGATATCCAGCAAATCGCCTTGCATAAGCGGAGACCCAAGCAAATGCTGTCGTTGTTGAATGATGTCTAGGGTGAATTGTCGCATAAAATTCGTATAGGTTTGACTGAAAACTTTGGCTCTTAGAACGGTCGCAAGCTGAGGTAAAAAGAACACTATAAAAAAGTTGTAAACTTTTTTAAAATTAGTCTTAAATAATTCTTTGGTCTGCTGTCTCAGTGAAGAGCAGCCAGTTTTTAAACTTTTTGCATCGACCCCATAGTGCAGAATAGAAGTTAAATCTGTGGTGAATAATGAGCACATTTCCTTTATCTCTATTTCGATCGCTGAATTATCTTGCAGATTGTCACAATAATGCTTTAACACATAACCTTCCAATTCTCTGGCAATTTCTAACATCAAGGGATACATGCGATTTTTCATTCTACCCGTTGTAAATACTTCAGACGTCTTTCTTCTACATGCCTGCCATACGGAATATTTTGAAAGGGGCAAACTCAGACAGCCCATGTGATCATTTTTACTGTCAGCGGCCTCGAAACGATTTACAAATTTATCAAAATCTTTAATGAGTAGTCTTTTAATCAATTCTGGCTCTCGTATTATCAAAGCGGGTTGATGCAATAAAAATATGCCGCCATATTCTGAGTGCTGTAGTGCAGGATGTTGATACAATTGCTGAAACAATTCACCAAACGATACTCTTAGTAAGAAGAGATCTAAAAGATTACCCAAAATGGGCCAGGGCTGAACATATGCAATGTGACGTCTCTTCCAATATGAATATAAATAGTGGAATGTTAAATATGCAACGGAAAATATCAGAGTTATCGAAATGGTGATGCTGTAAAAGGCCATTGCAGAGCTGGAAATAATTAAATAATTATTTTTGTTTTACGTAGGTTTCAAATTGAAGATTTTGAAATTTAAAAATAATTGTAATCATCACAGTACTATTGCACTAATTTTTTTTTGTGACCGAGTGTATTTGTGTGAAATGTATTACGATACAAAAAAAAATTAATTTCGCAAAAAAGGCGAGACAAAGATCAGAGAACATCTCAGCTTTGTCATAAAAGCTTAAAAATTTAATTTTTAAGGAATGTAGGTTTAATATAAGTTGTTAAATAGTTACACTATTTATACATGTAATATCTTACGTCAACGCTCACTAAAGAGGTGGTGCCCAAAAATTTCTTTTTTCTGATTTTCTGGCTCGAAGTTTAACGCTTCGGACCTATAAAAAACAAATTTTAAAAAATATGTTATTTTTAGAGGTTGATTTAGTTCTTTTTAGGTTAACTTTTTTCCCCTCAGGTCCGATTCAGCCCATTTACGAACTTGACCTGTGCTATTCTTCAAAAATTTATACCGAATTTCAAGGGTCTGGCTCTTTTCGTTTGGACTGAATCGTGATTTCCTCAGACGGACGCACATTGGCTGGATCGTCTCAGATTTCATCAGTGATCAGCAATATATACAGTTTATATGGTCTTGGAGGAACATTTCGCTGCGCTACACACGAAATGATAAAGTGAATATACCCTCCAATTCTGTTTTGCAGTGTATAAAAATTTTCATACAAATATGTTTTTTTATAAGTACAGTGACCAACCCTCCTTTTTTTAAAGAGGACAGTCGTGTTTTTACACGATTCCCTCTTAGATCAAAAAGATTAAAGTGACTTTTTTTAAATTGAATTGTCCTTTATTGTCCATTTTTTTACTGTATATTGCTCAATGTCGAATGAATTCTTTTTTTTTTTATCTTGGATCAGCACTCAGGGAATGACCCCTATATATGCAATGCATTGCGTCGGAACTGAAAACGAGGGGATAGTATTGAGGGGTCAGATTAGGAAAGATGAGAAGATAGACAGTTTTTTTTGTAGCTATTTCAACCTTTTACTTCGCCGGCCAATTTTTGCTACAGGGCCGATGAAGGTGGGTGCTGTTACTCTGCTTTTAGTACATGATAGTGTCAGTCGGTGCCAGTTATGTTCAGTGACCACTGACTATGCCTTCATCATTAAAACAGGCTGGCAACAACTAACACAACCACGCACTAATGCTGATCAGAAGAATTCAACACAATATTTCATGACTCAGCGCGGGCTCGAACTCAGGACCCTCCGCTTCATAGTCTCATGTTCTACTACTTCAGCCAACAACACCCACAATTCTTTCATTCGTACAAATATATTTGAAACAAAATCAAAATTTTATTAATTGTTCTTGTTTCAAATGTATTTATACGAAAGAAAGAACTCCAAACTCTAACTGCCTGGCTCACGATGTCACTCGATATCGTTCTATCGAGTAAATACATTAAAAATAAAAAAAAATTTCAAAATTTTGTTTTTGTTTTAAATATATTTATATGAGAGAACAATATCGAGTGACATCGTGGTCCAGGCAGTAAAATTTAACATCAATCAACAATACAATAGAAATTATAATTATCAAATAGACTGCGCAGAAATTAAATCCTTTTTGTCATATAACAGTAATATTTGTGGACATATTTTAAGTCCTGGTCACATTTTATTTTTTTAAAAACATTAATATATGTAAGCAAGTCTGTAAAGCATGTAATATATCCAATAAACTTAATAGTAGTTAAAATTATTACATTTCTAAATGTCTTGTTTTTTTTGTTGAAACATATGGTCACCGTATTTATAAGCCACTTATTAATCTAAAATTTTTTTTACAAATTGGCCTGTAATAATATAAAAAACATTTTTATTACATTATGTATGAATTTTTATTAGTCGAACTTTCCTATGTAAATTGTTAATTTTATCAACGGGCTTAAGTTCGAATCTGCAAGACTGCAAACCATTTTTTTATTATTTTATTAATAAATGAATTTGTTCAAATTCTATTTTATTAATTTATATTAAGATTGGAATATTAAGAATATTTTTCAATAATCATCAAACCAGCTGAACGGATCAGTACTGATTTCGAGGCCGCTACGCCATCTCATCAGCGTTCTTTGTTCAATTTTTCCACTTTTGCAAGTGGTGCTAGTTAGTAGGAATATCAACTATTTAACCAATATTTTAACGAAAATTGAATATGAGAAGTTATCACATTCATATTTTTAAGTTATTACATTTTTGGTTAGTACGAAATTCCCCAACCCTGACGATTAATATTCCCAATATTCCATATATCTCTTTCGCTTTTTCCAGAGCCATCGGCTCTGTACTGATCCGTTCTGCTGGTTTGATGATTATTGAAAAATATTCTTAATATTCCAATCTTAATATAAATTAATAAAATAGAATTTGAACAAATTCATTTATTAATAAAATAATAAAAAAATGCTTTGCAGTCTTGCAGATTCGAACATTTTTATTTTAATATTTTGTGTTTAAAAATGCAGCAAAAAAATAAATAAAAATTCTTGCTTTGAGAATGCATTTTTTGGTTCAGTATAGTTGCTTTAAATATTAGGCCTATTCATAAAAAATGTTCTGCACTTATAAACTGCTTATTTGACACATTTTGTATAGAAATATGAATATGAGGTTATACGCATAAAATACTTTTATGAATTTTTTGTGTAATTGTTTAAGCATAAGAGTTTGAAAAGTTTTCAGAAATAATTTTAAAAGGAAATCCATTGATGAAATGGCATTAGCAATTTCTTAGAAATTGTTTATAATAAAAACAAGAAAACAATAAACTAAATATAGATTAAAAACATTTGTGTAAGTGTCGCATGCGAAATTCGAACAACAATTGCCTTTAAATTTCATTATTATTTCCCACTTATCAACTTTTACTGATCTCTTATTCAAATTAAAATATTTCTTACCAAATTAGCATAATTCTAATAAAAAAGAAAATATATGTAAGTATATTATTTGTTAGAGAAATTGCGAGGAAACTTATTAGTGTGTTTTTGCATCTATAGAGATGTGGCTGTTAAACGATTGGAAAACTTCCGCCAGTTTAGTCCTTATTGTAGTTTTCATTATTTATTTCAATTTAAAATATCGTTATACATATTGGAGTCGCAATGGTGTTCCCCAAATACCACCAACATTATTTGTGGGTAACTTGGGACCTATACTGCGCATGTGTAAAAGTTCTGCTGAAGTCATACAGGATATTTATCATCATCCAAATGCCAAGAATAGTGCTATTGTGGGCATTTATTTATTTCATAGTCCAGCTTTATTAATAAGAGACCCGGAATTAATTAAGCGTGTTTTAATACGAGATTTTAATAAATTCTGTAATCGTTATTCGAATTCAGATGTTTTGGGCGATCCTTTGGGTTCACAGAATTTATTCTTTTTGAAAAATCCTGCCTGGAAGGATATACGTTTTAAATTGACGCCATTCTTTAAAAGTGGAAAATTAAAGCAAATGTTTGCGCTGGTAGAACAGGTAAGTACTCGTACATAAATGAATTAGAGGATTTTAATAATAAAAAAAAAAGAATTAAAAGAAAACGTCAAATTGGTTAAAAGTCCCTTAAGCCTGGGGACTTGAGAATGTTTAAAACACTTATGTTTCTGCGCCTTTTAACTAAATTTAAGATTTTGAATTCTTACTTAATATTTTGTACAATTATACGAGAATTATGCTCTGGAAATGTTATTGAACCGAGAATAATCCTCTATAAAAGCAACATGACTCCAGCATAAAGAGTAAATAAAAGCCAAGTTTTGAGAAAAAAAAAACTGTTTTGGGGACAACTGACGTATTCAATATTCGGGAAGCTTTTCGGATTTACATAAAAAATCGATTTGGAAAAATGTGTCTATTTATTTGTGAACATGATGATGCTTTCTCTTGCCACAGGTCAGTCAAAATTTAAACAATTATCTTCTGCAAATGCCTGCCGATGGGAGCGATAATTCATTTGAATTGGAACTGAAGGAACTGTGCGCCCTCTATACCACCGACGTTATAGCTACAGTGGCTTTTGGAGTGGAGGCCAATTCGTTTAAATCTCCCAACGGCGATTTTCGCAGAAATGGCCGTGAAATATTTCGCTTTAATGCCCGTAGAGCCATTAACTTTAGTGTAGTCTTCTTTTTGCCTCATTTGGTACCTTATTTGGGCATTAAGGTAGTGCCCGATGAACAAACGAAATTTCTGCGCACCACTATGAATTATGTGCTAAGCGAAAGAGAGAAATCGGGCAAGTCACGCAATGATTTAATTGACATTTTAATAGAATTTAAAAACGCCACCAAATCGGAAGCGGCCAAGAAAGGAGATTTAATATTTGAAGGTGATTTATTGGTGGCTCAAGCGGCCATATTTTTTACGGCCGGCTTTGAATCTTCTTCGGCCACCATGTCCTTTGCTCTGTATGAATTGGCCCGCAGTCCCCAAATACAACAGAAACTTAGACAAGAAATACAAGAAGCTTTAAAACAACACAACGGTAAAATTACACAAGAATTAATTGATTCCATGGAATATTTACAAATGATTGTCAGTGAAACATTGAGGTTATATCCACCTTTGCCGTTTTTGGACCGGGATTGTACCGTGGAAAATAATCAATTATATTCCTTGGAACCATTTCACAAGTATGGCATATCCAAAGGTATACCTGTTTATATACCGGTCTATGCTTTGCATATGGATGAAAAGGTATGCAGTTTTTTAAATTACTTAACGCCACCATTCACACTCTTAAAATTTTTTTTTATAATATTTTTCTAGTATTTCCCCCAGCCCTTGGAGTTCAAGCCGGAACGTTTCTCTGCGGAAAATCGCAAGTTAATTACACCCTACACTTATATGCCTTTTGGCTTGGGACCTCATGCCTGCATAGGAGAACGTTTTGCTTATTTGCAAACTAAAATTGGTATGATACAATTTTTGCGCAATCATCGTGTTACTTTCAGTGGCAAGAGTTTGCCTCACCTAAAATTGGATCCAAAAGCTTTAATTTTACAATCTGAGGGTGGTATACAATTGACCGTTATACGCGATCCTTTATGTTGTTAAACGTTTTTATATTCTTATATTAATTTAATTTATTACTTATACCGCAATTTGCACAACACTTTAATTTTAAAGTTTTTATACAACTAATCTTTATAAAGCTCCAGCTTAACTTTAAGTAAAAAGAGAGAAAACACACTTTTTACAAAATGTTTGGCGTGTTTTCCATTTTTTTTCTATAGAATTGTCACCGTTTAAATTATAATTAAGAGAAGCACGCAAGATTGCATTCAATTAAAATGGCTTGGAGGAAAGTTACTTTCAAATTGATCAAGTATTTGATAAAATAAGCGGCGCGAGTCAAAAGTTGCATTTTACACAATATGCAAAATACACGCACTTAAAATTTTGTGAAATATAACAAGAGATTAGTAAATACGAAACTAGACTTATTTAATTAAATGCACTATTACAGCGGCGCTATCACTTCACCAAAGTGAAATTTATATGGAAAATAAAAACAAAATTTCAAAGAGAGTAAAAATTTTTCTTTTTTCTTAAAGCAATTGTTGAAAACGTTGAAAGGCAAAGCAATGAATGAATTCATGCAATTTGTTCGGTGAACAAATTGCATGAAAAACAAAAACAAACTTTTTATCTCTATAAATTTAAATTTATTTATTTTTATAACCCCCAAAAAAAGAGTTGGACCATATACATACATACAGTTTGTCATGCCGTGTGTAACGCAGCAAAATATCCCTCTAAGATCCCATAAAGAGTATACATTCTTGATCAGTGAAGAAATCTAAGACGATCTAGCCACGTCCGCCCCTTCGTCTGTGGAAAGCACAATACAGTGCAAACGAAAGGAGCCAGACTCTTGAGATTTGATATGCATAAATTTTGAAGGACAGCACAGGTCAAGTTCGTAAATGGGCTGAATGGGTCTAGAGGGAAAAAAGTTCCCCTAAGAAGAACTAAACCAGCCTCTAAAAATCAACATAGTATTTAGTTTACACATAACATAGTTTATTTTCTTGTAATTTTGTTTGTATATACCAGTTTTGAGAGTCCGCCGCAAAATATTGAACATAAAATAATAACGGGATTTTTGCCTATTCTTGTAAATATTTAATATAACAATTTTTTTTTAGAAAACCATATGGAACTACTATCAAGAAAACTAAGGCCCTAGTTATATAAATCACTTTGCGTTAGTATAATTTATAAGTACACGGAAACAAAATTAAAAAAAAATTATATAAAAAATATTTTGAATAAGAACAAAATTTAGGAATTTGTTTTTGCTTTCCTATAAATTTCATTAACACAAAATTGATTTGAAAAATTAGGATCTAAAATGTGCTTTTGTTTTCAATATAAGATTTTAAACCAAATTTTTTATTTTATTTACAAAAATATAACAAAACCGATTCAAGAAAAGAACTCAAAATCAAGCAATCAAAATTAGTGCAGGCCTAAGATTATTGAAAAGAAAAGTTATAAATTGAGAAGAGAAATCATGACATGAAAAATCACCAGAATTTGGAAAATATCGAAAAAATTTGCTTGAAAAACTTGTTGAAATTTGAGATTTAAAATGGAATCTGAAACAGTTAAAAAATTCTTTATTCAATTAAAAAATATAATAATAACAAGTTAATCTCTTTTTACAATTTAGAGGGGACATTCGGACTAGTATACGAGTATATAGTAAACCCCATATTTTATTGAAAGATATCCAACAAAATTTTGATAAAATAGTTTTCTAATGCGATTTTTATGTATTTAAATTTTGTATAATAACAAGTTATTGAAAAAAATTGTATTTCAACAAATAATGTGTTTTAATGCGTGATACTCTGATGTTCACTCTTTGAAAAACTTCCCTAGCTGAGCTAATTTCGCCACACACTATACCAACAACCCGATGCCATCAAACTCTGTTTGATATCGCTAAACCACTTGCACCAACATTTGATTGCACATGCATACTGGAGTCGTGTATGGACCCTTCAACTAATTATGTACTTATTTTCATAACAAAGGCTTCTAAAATACAGTTCGTGGCTATAAAAATGTGCTTGAAAACCAGGTAAAATTAAATCTTAACTAGTTTGTAACATTTCTGCGTATTATTTTTCATTGCGACGTTATTGTAGTGAAAATATTTAAAAAGAATATATACCCACATGTTTAAGTACGTTAGAGCAGGGCTCTACAGCATACCATTTTGCAAATTTTATATTATACACATACACATATTTACATACACACACATTTTTCAAAATTAAAGATTTCCTCATAGAGTGAGATCCACGCCGGTTATTAAAAATAAATTCTTACGTACAAACTTAATTTTAAGGTATTAAGCACACGATACCCATATTACGTATTTCGATATTTTATATTTGAGACTAATTGTGTGTTTTTATAATTGTTAAATAATACCTTTATAGATAATAATTATAAACAAAATTAGTTGCATGTCATGCACATACATGCATTATAGGCAGCGATGATCATTTCGCATTAGTGTCAATATACTTTAGAAAACACAAAACGAGATGAACAACAAACAATTAACGTATTAAAGTGTCATACAGAGTTTTGATGATATAATTGAGCATTAAGAGTAAGACTACGTCAGGTGTTATTTAAGCATCACTTTCTTTCTGTGATGTAAAAGCATATTAAATTGTTTGCCAAAAGTTGGAAAATTTTTTAAAAATTGATTCATAATCACTAAAACCTGAAAGCAAAATTGCTAAGGTCTAAAAGTCAGTAAGTGATTTTTAAGAATTTATAAAACTATAAAAAATATATATTTCCTTAAGTCGTATACGTTTACAAATTAACACTTTTATTTAATATCGTCCAAACACAAAGACTAATTGCAGCAAGTTTAAATTTCTGCGATTTTCCAAAATTTGAAAACGAAGTAATAAAAAATTTGGGAATTTGGTAAATTCCAAAAACATTTAACCACAAATCGATTTTCAAAAAGTGGCACATTCTCGACAAAACTAATTTGTTTACAATATTAAATACAGAGAAGTGCATAATAAAAAATAATGTACATACACTTACACTCATTTAAAAATAAGCAAATGTTATGGAAGTTTTCTTACTGCCTGGCCCACGATGTCACTCGATATCGTTCTCTCATATAAATATATATAAAACAAAAACAAAATTTTGAAATTTGTTTTTATTTTAATTGTATTTACTCGATAGAACGATATCGAGTGACATAGTGGGACAGGCAGTTAGTTTTTTAGGGTTGAAAGAAATAATTAAAAATTTAAAATAACATTATTTTTTACAAAACCCTATAAATTTGTGTTTTATAACAACTAAATATAAACAAACGATATTAGCATTATACTATATTAGTTTTATATATAAATATGTATGTATATGTATTAATTTCTTAGTTTTATATATAAATATGTATGTATATGTATTAATTTCTTTGTAAATATCAAATTTCTAAAACCGAACCCATAATTTCTTTAATAATTTACTTATTGCTATTATTTATTGTTGTGCGTTTATTGCGTTTTTATTTACTGTTGTAGATCATACATTTTGCGCATTTTTATCATAGAGATTGTCACGTATAACTCTGAGATGCAGGCCACCTTCAAACTGTAATATAAGGGCCTTTGGATCAAATATGGATTCACTCGGTGTTTTAGCACAAGGTTCAACCCTGTGATTTTTCAGAAAGTGCACAAGACCTATTTTAGTCTGCAACAGACCAATGCGGCTGCCAATACAATTATGTGGGCCAGTACCAAATGGCAAATAACTCATAGACGTGTGTAATTTTCTGTTTGCGGTCGAAAATCTTTCTGGATCAAAAGTGTTGGGATCCGGCCAGTACTGGAGTTGAAATTTTGTTTGTGCCAAAATACATATATATGTATATGTATAAGAATGATAAAATAAATAAATAACATTTCACTTACCTTAGGATCTCTTTGTATGGCAAAAATAGGTATATATATGGGCATTCCATCGGGCAGAGTATAATTGTAAAATGGTTTTAGACTTAAGTCGTTGGCCTCATTTGCCGGCCGGTTATATTGGCGATCTAAAAACGGCAGCACAGGATAAAGTCGCAACACTTCCTCCACCACCATATTCAGATATTCCAAAGTGATTATGTCATCATATGATACGGTGCCATTTCCTTTTATCAAAGCCTCATGGATTTCTGTTCTTAGCCTATCCTGCAAATCGAATCGTTTGGCCAGCTCGTATAGTGTAAACGTCATGGTAGACGAAGAAGTTTCGAAGCCAGCTGTCAAAAAGACAGCTGCTTGGGCCACTAGAACATCTGGATTTTTAGCAATTTCCCTATTAATATGAGCATCGCCCACTTCGTTCTTAAGTGCCACTAAAATGTCAATGAGATCATTACGTTGTTTACCGCTTAGCTGACGTTCATCCATTACATAGTTAATGGTAGAACGTAGAAATTTCGTAAATTCTGGTGAGAAGATTTTAACACGTAGCGGCGCCGCCAGTTTCGGCAAAAAGAATGCAATCGCAAATTCAATACCACGTTTTATGTCAAAAAGGAACATTTTGCGACAATGTTTACGAAAATCGCCATCGGGATTCTTCAAACTGTTGGCACTGACACCAAAAGCAATGGTGGCAATAAGATCGGTTGTAAAGAGTGCACATACTTCTTTGATTTCGGTTTCAAACTGATCGCCTTTTTTGGCTAAATGTTGTTCCAATTGTGAACTGACCTGTAAGAAATATATGTATTTAAGTGTGTATGTATGTAGTTTATTCATGTAAATTTTATACAGCGTATCTATATGTAAAAAAGACAGTTTCCCGAATTTATAAATCTCTAAATATTTAATCAGTCGTTTTTTTAGGTTTCCCTTTGAATTTGTTTTCTTCTAAAAACAATATATTTTTATATCCCCCAAAAAAGAATTGGAGGGTATATTCACTTTCGTCATTCCATTTGTAACGCAGCGAAACAACCATCTGAGACCCCATAAAGTATATACATATGTATGTTCTTGATCAGTGATGAAATCTAAGACGATCTGAGTACGTCCGTCCGTCCATCCGTCTGAAATCACGATTCAGTCCAAACGAAAAGAACCAGACTCTTGAAATTCGGTATAAATATATCTTGAAAGATAGCCCGGGTCAATTTCGTAAATTGACTGAATCGGGCCAGAGGGAAGAAAGTTCCCCTAAGAAGAACTAAACCAACCTCTAAAAAAATAGATAATTTTTAAAGTTTTCTTTTGTAATTTTGTTAAAATATATCATATTATTTTTATGTCAAAGAAGGTTTAACGCGTTAAACTTGGAGCCATAAAATCCAAAAAAATAATTTTTGGAGCCGTCCCCTTTTAGTGGCCGTTATTATATGCAAAAATAGTGTAAAAATTTAACAAATTGTTTTACTTAAGTCTACATTCCTTAAAAATAAAATTGTTAAGATTTAATGACGAAGTTGAGACGTAACCTGGTACTACTCTGCCCTACCACCTTCTCCCCTTAAATGACCCTATAAAAATAAATTAATTTTGTATTTAATTATTCGAAACATTTATTTTTAGAGTTTTATGGCAAAGGTGAAATGTCTCCCCCACGGGCCTTGCCAGAGACCCCGACAAAATACAGTTTTAATGCTCTGCAAAAAGAATTGGACCCTATTAAGTATATATATTCCTGATCAGTGGTGAAGTCTAAGACGATCTAGCAATGCCCACACGTTCGTCTGTGGAAAACATGATATTGTCTATTTTTGACCTCGCCCACTTTAGTGAGCGTTGACATACGATGTTATATACAAAAATAGTGTATATATTGAACAATTTGTTTTCCTTAAACCTATAAGAACCTGAGATGTTCTCTGATCTTGCAGAGGTGAAACGTCTCCCCTATGGCCGTTCCCGGAATGACTCTGTCAAAATAGAGATTTAAAATTGGGTATAGAAATGTCTTAAAGGAACTCTGTCCCTTCAAGTTAAACATTTTAAATTTACTTACTAAATATTTGGAGGGTATTTAAGATTCAAACCGTTCGAATATAGCGTTTTTACTCGTTTAAGCATGTATTCGAATAGGTTTTAGCACTAAGAACTTGCGTGCGTGATTATAATTAATATTTGCTTTTCTAAAATGAAATGTCACATGTGATTTGACAATATTTTTATATGCTCACGTTTTGCAAATTTTAAATTCACAAAAAATAAAGCAAAATGACAACAAAAACGTAAAACCACCCCAAAACTAATGAATACGAATGTAGACAAGAAAAAAAATATAACACGTTTTGATTTGCTTGCTAGAATTAAAAATAAATAGTTAGCCCTTTTATTTTCGTTTTAATTTTTTGATAAAGTGAGTTTTATCAAGTTTATCCAGTCAGTCGACTTGATTAATAAATTTTGCATTTGTATGACAATTTATGCGAGTGAATTTTACATATTTTTGCTGCGTGTATTAGGGAAATAACATTTAAGTTTTATTTCTTACCTCCAACATTAAAGGATACATTTGCTTAATCTTGCCGCTGGTAAATACTGGCGATATTTTCGTTCTCAATTCCTTCCAATTACTATCACGTGCAAAAAATAAATTATTAGCACCCAAAGAATCGTGATGTATATCACAGTTGGAAAAACGATTATTAAAATAATGAAAGTCCTTAATTAATACTGATCTCAAAAGTTCAGGATCTCGTATAATTAATCCCGGCTGATTGAAAGTGTAAATGCCCACAACAGCCTCATCAGACATTTTCGGATTATTGTAAATATCCGAGAGATGTAGACCAAAACTAGTTTTAAGTTGGAAGGCTTCTTTAGTGTTGCCAATTATAGGTGTGGGCTTAATGTAGGGTATACCATGACGTTGCCAATAGCTGTAGGTGCGTTTACACCAATACCAAATTATGGCCAGAACAAAAGTAATGAATATCAATATACTGCTTGCAAACATTCTTTTTGTTGTTGCTATTAATAATGTTACTGTAAAAATAAAAACAATTTGAAGTGGATTAGAAAAAAAACTACACCCTTTAACTGATTAATTATCTTATCTGTTGGCTAAATATTTTAAAAATGTAAACAAATAATAAGTTTTGTTGCAATTATTACGATTATATTCATTTACAAGTTCATGGCATATACATACATACATACATACATAAATACATACACACATATCGTCATATGTTTGCAAAAAAGTCAAAGTTACACTTGAACAATTTTACAGCAGAATAAACAACTGAACATTGTGTTGACTAGCAATTGAAAAACTTCTCATTTGCTTAATATTTTATGGTGCATAAGTGATCAAGGTTTTGTTACAATCAAGAGGAATGAGTTGGAATACGATTCTTTCCTTTAGTGCATGTGTGTATATTAGAGGGTACCCGAACTCTTATTATTATTATAGTAGTTAGCCGAACGATATCCTTAGAATTTATATCGTTCGTATTATTATTATTGCCGTACTTAGCCGAGTGATATCCGCAGAATTTATATCACTCTTATTATTATTATGGTAGTTAGCCGAACGATATCCGAAGAATTTATATCGTTCGTATTGTTATTATTATTGCTACCGTATTTAGCCGAGCGATATCCGAAGAATTTATATCGTTCGTATTATTATTTTTATTGCCGTATTTATCCGAGTGATATCCGAAGAATTTATATCACTCTTATTATTATTATAGTAGTTAGCCGAACGATATCCGAAGAATTTATATCGTTCATATTATTATTATTGCCGTACTTAGCGGCGCTTAGAGTACGAAACCTAAGTGCACGAATTGGACTACAGTGGTGGCCATATTTCAAAGGAAGCAGACCTTTGACGAACCTGGACAGATTGAGGATACCTCGGCTGGGAAAATAAACTGCGTTACAATTATCAAAAGTTATCAAAAAAATATACATCAAACTTTTTTTATTTTAAGTTTTTTGATAAGAACGTAATTTTTAATTTTATTTTTTTGATACAGGACAGTATAGTCAATCTGAATTGTTAATATTATTTATTAAATAGTATTTAAAATACAGTACTTTATATGATCGCAATCTTGTACTAAAATAAACACCTCCCACTGTACCTACAGTCTATGTAACTAATTATCCGACTTTGAATGTCAATTCTTTGTTTATTGTGTTGGCTAAGTACTCCAAGGACTCTAGGAGCAAATACGAAAAAAATAACAAAACCTATTCTAATTGTTTGGTACAGTTCTCGTATACAATTTCCTAATAAAATTTTTAGAAATAAAATAAAAAGTTTTTACAGAACGTTTTCATTCTAAAAAAAAATACGTTTTAGAAAAAATTGTGTTGCCAACAAGCAAATTAAAAAAAAAAATTATTTTTGCAAAAGGTACCTCTTTGTTAATTTTTTTTTTTTTTTTTGTAAATGCATGCATTTTAAAAATTTACATAACTAAAAAAAATCTTCTTTACTTTTAAAACTCCTTACAGAATGTTTTTATTAGCAAAAAAATACATTTTAGAAAAAACTGTGTTGCAAATATGGAAATTTAAAAAAAATTTCTTTGCATTATCAAAAAGGAAAAAAAGTTGAAAAAGCTACAAAAAAACTGTCTATCTTCTCATCTTTCCTAATCTGTCCCCTCAATACTATCCCCTCGTTTTCAGTTCCGGCGCAATGCATTGCATATATAGGGGTCATCCCCTGAGTGCTGGTCCAAGATAAAAAAATAAAAAATTTTTTTAATGCATGCATTTTCAGAATTTACATATACATATAAGAATTATCTCCTTTACTTTTAAAACTCCTTACAGAATGTTTTTATTAGAAGAAATATGTTTTAGAGAAAATTGTGTTCCAAACATTCAAATTTAAAAAAGTTATTTTTGCAAAAAAAAAAATTTTGTAAATGCCTTACATAAATAAAAAAATCTTCCTTACTTAAAAAAAAAAATATTTGGAAAAAATTGTGTTGCAAACATGGAAATTTAAAATATTTTATTTTTGCAAGATATAGAACGTATTTATTTAAAAAAAATTTATTTAGCCTGTATTAAAAATTTTAGAACGTTCTACTTTATAAACTCTAGTTGATCTTTACATACGCATTTTCATATGTATGTATGTGTATGTATGAAAATATGTATGAAGTATATACATATAACCGCCTAAAATTACAAAAATCCAATTTCCGTTTCAAGCAATTCACAAAGTGTGTGTGCGTTTGTGTGCGTGTGTGCTTACGGTGATAAAATAATTCAACACTTGTATATAAAAACATACGAGTACTAGCTAATAAATTTATGGTTTTTTTGACAATTTATTAAAATACTTTAAAACACACATCAGGCGAACAATTTTTTTTAAATTTCAAAATATCAAACAGAAGATAGAAGTACCGTAAAGTTCTTAACATCCAAATGACAAAGACTTAAAACCTAAAATTTATTTTTTATAATAAAGATTCTTTGTTATAATAGTATCTGAAGTGAATTATATATGTACAACTTAAAAAAATGGACTGTTTGTTTTTTATCTCAAATCAACTGTGCAGTTATCGGTCGCTTTAATCTAATTTTAAACTTTTCAATTCAAAACCATCAATAATATAATGAAAAATGAGTCCTGGATAGAATACTGGGAGCCACCGCGTAATTCGATTCGAAAGAAAATCCCTTTCGACCGTCAATGGTAACAAACATACATTTTCGAATCGGATTACAGATAAATATAAAATGCCATAAAATTATCTGCCAGATTATAATAAAAAGTATTATTATTTTATGATCTCATGGAGCTAAAAATACACGCGATACACACATTGTATCGTCCCATAAGCACCAAAAAAGCTTATGTTACAAAAAGTAAATTTTACAGAAGTATTTTTAGATTTATTATTTAGGATTAGAGGTTTAATATTCTAGTCGACTGTATTTAGTAATAGTTTCAACTGTTATGAAATTTTTATTTGACATATTGTTGTCACAATACTATTTTAAATGAAATTTATTTGTTGGTGGTCAAGCAATGTCTATATAAATTCAATGAAATGCATATAGACATTGCTTGACCACCAACAAATAAATTTCATTTGTAATAGTTTTAATATACATATTTCCTATAAGACAATGCATTTTTGTGGCGATTAAGATATTTGAAGATGATTCTTGAATGCAGTTTTTGGCACTAGTTTATTAAATTTTACAGAAAACATACACTTCAGATAAAATTTCATGTGCTGTGTTTGCGTAACAATACTTCACATGACTTTGATATTTTAACAGATGATCCAAATTATATTAAATAATCTATTTTCGTCAAAAAATAATTTTCGAGGAACATGCCGTTTAACCTTTTCTGGCGGTTATGTCTTGATATAACTACCAACGGGGTATTATCACACAATTACATTTATTTAGGATACGTCAATAATACTTTTCATTTCATTGCACACATTTTTATTAAACTATTGTAGTGTTTAAGAGAATAGTTTCAATTGGTATGCGCAAAGATTATATAAGGGAACACACAAGTTATACTAATTTTTGTACTTCAGCTTATAAAAATGAAGATAAACAACTATCAAAAATCTTAAATCTCAGAATAACTTTTTTCCAATTTCAGAAGCACATGTCGGTCTATGTCTTTGCATTTCTTTATATTTTATTAGTGCAAAAGCCTTAAAATATATAATTAAGACGTTTTGAATTATTAACACCAAACATTTAGTTTTCTTTTTTATTTGATATTCAAATATTTATATATATTTCCTAAACACCATTCTGAATAAATTTATATGAGAATTTTATATTATTACTCCAAGAAATTTAATGACAAACACAAGGACAATGCAACATTTGATCCGTTAATTTTATTAAACTTACAAAAATATATTTTTATTTAATTAATATTTCCTCCTTTGTTTTTCAAATTAACCAAGAACTGCCTTTTTGCAATGATTTAAAATCACTAAAATATTTCCTACAGATTTATAGAATTTTTATAGCGAATCATCAATGCACTTCTAATTGGTAAGAGAAAGCAAAACAAAAATAATAACACAATTTTTGGAATCGTTTTAAAGTGTGTTGTTATTATATTATTCTGATAATGCAATATTTAAAAGTCTAATAAGTTAATATTGTAACAAACTACATGTCCAGTTGTTTGGTTGGGTCTCTGTGTTTGTGTGCGTCCAGCAAACATAACGGTTTAATATTCAATTGTGATTGTTGCAATATGATTTTTATAGCCGAATCTAAAATTTTTGTTCTGAAAATAATTTCACAAAAGTTACTTTCTCAACCAACAATTCAAAGTTTTCTCCAAACGGGAAGATCACACATGCACACATTTATTCTCAACTTATTTTCAATGTAGATCACGAGAAGTCCATTTCATCGGTCGTTTATAAGGGTTATTGTGCTAGCAGAAAAGAACTTTCACACTATTACGCAAACGTAACATATGATACGGTTCCTGGTTTTATGGCATGTAGATGACAAATTTTAAGGAAGTAAGTATTAGTTTACATTTCAGCTAATGCATACATATTATGAAAATTGATCAAATGTGAGCATAATATAATTTATAAGTAGTTATTAAATTGTTTGAGATTTTCAGGAGACCGAAAAATTAATATGCATCAGTATATCAACATATGGAAGAATTTGAAATTTTTCCTGAAGATGAAGATATTGGATCTGTACACTGAATTTTACTACAATTATACATTAAATTAAAAATTGCATACAAGAGAACTTAATGACAAGAATTTCAGGCTGGCTAAATATATGAACAATTTTAGTTCAGATCCAAGTGTTGGCTGGGTGACACTCTAGCAGCCCGCTAAGCCTGTCAATAATGACACTGCAATAACGAATTTATATTCTGTGGTTGTAGTATATGTTTGTATGTATGCAAATTTTAGGTATGCCATTAGAATACGTGAACTTAAAAGTTCTATTATTACATAATAGAAATTTTTCACAACTCAGTCGCGTTTTAAGAAGAAATCTTTGCCATTAATTTTATATTGTTTTAAATATTTTATATTATTAATGCGTATAATACATTGAATATGAAATTTTTCATTCATACATACACACATACCATGCAAATGTATGTAATTGAATTGATACATGTAGATAAAAATACTATTTAAAACAATCCCATTTATTCCGTAACTATTTGTCAACGTCACGTCAAGACAATACACAAAAATAGGACACTTGCGTACTCTTTTTCTTCGCCAATTGAAAATTTCTAACAGCCTCTTGCTATATTTGGGTGCATAGACTGTAAGTCAAAGGATGCCAGAAGTACTTAATTGTATTCCGCAAGGAATGGGTAGTGTCCTATTTTTTATATTTTCTTGACGTGATGTTGACAATTAGTTACAGAACAAGTGGAAAAATTAAATAGGTATTTTGTTATTTAAATTTGCTGAGTATGACACAGTTATTGTTATTATTTAAACACACATAGATATCGTTATATGAAACGAAAAATAGTATGTGTATATACGCTAGAAAATATATTATATATTTTCGTTTGTATAAATTGTCTTTAAAACCTGGTCCAGGCATGTTTATTCATGAACTAATTTGTTATGGTGTAACATTATTAATATATATCCTACAGTTTTAAGTTTTAGCTAAAGAAGTATTAATTTCAAAAATAATATATATTAATATGAAATTTTTATTTGACATCTTGTTGTCACAATACTATTTTAAATGAAATTTATTTGTTGGTGGTCAAGCAATGTCTATATGCATTTCATTGGTGCTTTACCAAATCATCAGTAGACTTTCACTTTTTTTAAGTTTTCAAAACTGTGGTTAAAGTCTACTGATGATTTGATAAAGCACCAATGAAATGCACCAATGAAAAGAAATTTCATTTAAATATATATTAATAGTTTTTAAATGTAACGGAGAAACGAACTTCCAATTCGTTATCACCTGTTTTAGACCACAAGCGCCATCTTTCGATAATTTATGTAGCAAACATCAACTGTAATGCTATCATTCCAAAGAGCATGAACAAAAGAAAAAGCAGCAAACTACATGAATTTGCAGAAACAGCACTACTGAATTTTGTTTTCCACTTGAAAGCGGCTTGTAATTATTTCTAATACATTATATTAAATATAATTGAGTGTTAAAAATGGCGTTAGCTGAAATTTGCAATATATCGAATGCGCCTTACATGAAACCACGTAATTATACACCCAACGATTTTGAAAATGATTGCCAGCAATATACATCAAATTTGGTTAACCCCTACGTGTTGTCGGCTCCACCATTCGAAAATCCTATAGAGAATTTGTGTAAAATTCAGGCGAATAGTGACAAGTCTGGCATTAAAATCGAATTTGATCATGGTACAACCACGTTGGGTTTTAAATATCAGGGAGGTGTGATATTGGCCGTAGATTCCCGTGCCACTGGCGGTCAATTTATTGGTTCACAGACAATGAAGAAAATTGTGGAAATTAATCAGTATCTACTAGGAACTTTAGCTGGTGGTGCAGCCGATTGTGTGTATTGGGATAGAGTGTTGGCTAAAGAATGCCGCTTGCATGCATTGCGCAATAAAGAACGTATCTCCGTGGCTGCTGCAAGTAAAATTATGGCAAATATTGCTCATGAATACAAAGGTATGGGTCTAAGCATGGGCATGATGTTGGCAGGATATGATAAACGTGGTCCGGGTCTTTACTATGTGGACTCGGAAGGCTCGCGTACACCCGGTAATGTTTTTTCAGTTGGCAGTGGTTCGGTTTATGCTTTTGGTGTACTGGATTCTGGCTATCATTGGGATTTGAAAGACGAAGATGCACAAGAATTGGGCAGACGTGCTATTTATCATGCTACATACAGAGATGCCTATTCTGGCGGTATTGTACGCGTATATCATATGACTCCCAACGGATGGATCAACATTTCCAATACTGATTGTATGGAGCTTCATTACAAATATGATGAGGAAAAGAAAAATACTAAATAAATCTTTGTATGGATATTTTAAAAGATTTCGTTCACAATAAAATTATTTTACTTTTAAAAAATATATAAATAAAGTGAGCTTTTGAATAATAGCAATAATTTCCCGTTTTAATTTTAGAATTATTTTATAATTTAACGTCCGAACGAACAAGACACAAGTAACATTTAAAACAAAAACATTTAATGTTTATATCTTATTTGTGCGATCTTTTTCTTTTATTCCAAATCCAATTTTGTTCGTTGAACTAAAATTTGAATTATAATTAAATAGAATATTTTCAAACTGTAGTAAGAAATTGAGTTTTATTATATACACGTACAAATAATTTGTAAGAAACTGATTTCCTACTAGTTCTTATGAATATATAAAACATGAAAGTGTTTTGTATAATTTCCTTTTAGTTTGGACATTTAGCGCTCAAGCTCATTTTTCAAACCTACTATAGCGAAATGTCTTGGCGAAACTACTGGATCAAAAACTGGTATTAAAAAACTTTGACTATGGCCTAATTCTTTCAAATACAGAAGGCGATCCAGTAATATAAGAGACTCCAGAACTGGAGCAAACGACATACGCAGTAAATAAAATAAGTCTAAATATCTTTTACTTTGCCTTCGCTGCTGCAATTCTAAAATTTCTGCGATTCTTTCGTTTTTCAAACTTAAATTTGGATACTTATTTGTACACAAATCTACATATTCATCAAAACTACTAAATTTACGTACTTTTCCCACCTGTATAAGATTTCTTAAATCTGGATGCTGTTCACATATTAACAATTCCAACAGCGCTCTGTAATATAGCGAAATATTTGGCAGTTCTTTAGCTCTTATAGTTCTTTCTATAGACTGAGCAGCTAGCATGCGAGCATTTCGTCCCAAACTGACCTTCTTTTCTTTTAAATATTGGCTAAGAGGAAATCCAGTTTCCTTATTCATGTCTGTAATCTCTTTGTTACCAAAGAATTCTGGCCCAGAGAATTGTTCTTTAAGAAGGTGATAACAGCAACCTATATTGCATATTAGTTTGCATGACTTTTGACTGTGAAACAACTTTAAACAAGTGGCAGCAAGGTTACCGCAGGTATGTAAACCAGTTAAACATACTGTTTGCATTGAGGAAGGCAAAGACTCGGAAAAATTTTCTTGTAAAAGACCATCTAAATTCATATCAGGTGTAATAAATTTGCCAATGGTTTTATAGTTGCAACTTTCCGTGGTTGAGGCCTTGTCCCCAGTTATTAGAGATTTTTGTTGTAATTTTTGTTTGCAATTACTTCGCCGCGCAGGAGTTATTCCTTTCAATTCTAGCTCAGCTCTTTCCTTCAAACCGTTCCAAGCTTTCTACTTCAAAACATTAATACATTACAAACGTTCATTTGTTTAATTAACATTTATCTTACCTTTAACTTTTTACTCCTTTCTATGGCATTTTCAGTGTTTTTGCTATTACTGTCAATTCCTAATACCTTGTGACCATATTCCAAAGCTAAACGAGATGACAAATAGCCCTTGCCGTCGCCAGCATCGACAATTATACAGCAACTTCTCCAAGGACTAGAGGTAATTATTCCATTTACCAAGCTAGCAGTAATTTCTACCTGCATATATCAATGAAGCATATATTATAATATACATCAGGAAATTGTCTTGACAAAACCTGCCTACTACAGTAAGTATCTCATGTTCAAAATAAATAATTTTCTCTACTAATTACCTCGTGGCGTTTCTTTTCCGTTAGGAATTCTTTTATTTTAATTTGTTGTTCGAAATCCGTGTCCACTTTTAATACGTTCTCCATGAAATGTTGCGGTGTTATTATGATTTCATCAAAAGCATGTAAACTATGCAGGTGAGCTTGCAAGCGAAATAGTTTTAACTGGGGATATTTACTTGTGCAACTTTCTGAACTATTCCCAGAGGAATTCCAAAAGATGGTTTCTATACATTCATCTATGCAATTATGAGATGAAATTTCTCTTTGCAGTTCCCAGGGGACATGGTGTTTCCAGTGATCATCTGTTAGATAATTAACCATATGGCAATTAACCCAAGACCAATGAGGCGCCATGAATTGCAGAATACTGTCTAAACGCACACGTAGACTTTGGCTGGTCATGTTTTCTATGCATGTGTTATTAAAATGTTAAATCTTTGGCTTCGCCTTGTACTGCGTCAACTGCAGTAGATTTGAGTCCCAATAGCAAGCGCAATCTTTTATTTAAATTCCTAATCTGCTCTAAAGATCCAATTATATCGATGTCGGGATCGTTTTCTTTGGGAAATATTTCGATTAATGATTTTAGTTGTTCCATGCAACGTTTTACCTTTTCTGTATGATTGCGTTCTTGCTGCAATGCTATTATAAAACCATAAATCTCAGCAAGTTCTTCTCCTAATAGCAAACCTTGGGCAAAACCCAAACGATATCCTTCGGTTCTACCTTGTTCACAACCTTCGCTGAAACCTTCTCGATACCCTTTCTTTACCAAACGTTCTTCGCTTAGCACAATATCATCAAATATATCATTAATATCACGTTCCGAGTCTGTTTCTTGTGGTTCCAACATGTCTAAACAAACGTCTACGTAAAGTAAATAAACGTAAATTATCACGTTCCCCAGAGTTGCAAAATTTTTGTACAGCATATTTTTGTTAGGTACTGTATTTGTGGTACAAAGTACTTTTTGGTTAACATTCCTTTAATTTAAAGAACGATGATGATTAATTTTTTTATTTATTTATATATTCTAAGATTATTGAATTTATAATTTATATATATTAGGGGGCAAAGGTGGGGGGAGGGTAAGGCAGAGGAAGATCAGAGAACATCTCAGCTTCGTCATAGAACCTTTAAAACTGAATTTTTAAGGAATTTAGGTTTAAATTATACAATTTGGTATATATTTACACTATTTTTTCCATGTAACATGTTACTTAAACACTCACTAAAGAAGGTGGGGTCCAAAAATGTTTTTCTTAGATTTTCTGGATGTAAGTTCAACGCTTTAGACCTTCTTTGACATAAAAATATATAATTTGCTTAACAAAATTACAATAAAAAATTTTAAAAATTACGTTGTTTTTTTATTGGTTGGTTTAGTAGTACTTAGAGGAACTTTTTTCCACTCTAGTCCGATTCAGCTCATTTACGAATTGACCTGTGCTATCCTTCAAAATTTATTTATACCAAATTTCAAGGATCTAGCTCTTTTCTTTTGGACTGAATCCTGATTTCCACAGACGGGCGGATATGGCTAGATCGTCTTAGATTTCATCACTGATCAAGAATATACATATGTATGTATATACTTTATGGGGTCTTAGAGGGATATTTCACTGCGTTACACAGGGAATGACAGACTGAATATACCCTCCAATTCTTTTTTGGAGGGTATAATAATATTAATTTTTTTTTTTAGGAGTAGGAGCAGCACTCAGGGGATGACCCCTATATATGCAATGCATTGCGCCGGAACTGAAAACGAGGGGATAGTATTGAGGGGACAGATTAGGAAAGATGAGAAGAGATAGACAGTTGTTTTTGTAGCTATTTCAACCTTTTACTTCGCCGGCTAATTTTTGCTACAGGGCCGACGAAGGTGGGTGCTGTTACTCTGCTTTTAGTACATGATAGTGTCGGTCGCTGCCAATTATGTTCAGTGATCAGTGACTATGCCTTCATCATTGAAACAGGCTGGCAACAACTAACACAACCACGCACTAATGCTGTTTTAGAAGAATTCAACACAATATTTCATGACTCAGCGCGGGCTCGAACTCACGACCCTCCGCTTCATAGTCTCGTGTTCTACTACTTCAGCCAACAGCACCCACAACGATATTCACTTATTTAAAGTGAAATTTGGTTTCACAATTTATTTTTTACATTTAATTACTGCAAAAATGTATTTTTAGTATTTTAATGCAAAGATGGCCTTTCTCAGAGTGACCCTGTATAGAGTTCTAAAATTGGGCACAGAAATAGATTTAGCGCAGCAGGCAGTCCCGTTTTTTGCACATCGATATAAAATATTAATATGTAAGTTTTTATGCTGACGGAAAGGTGTCTCAGCCATGCTCCTCTCATTGGAAACGACCGTATTAAAAAATGTATATATATTTAATAAGAACAAAAATAGAGTTTTTATTTACTAAATATTTGGAGGGTATTTAAGATTCGACCCGGTCGAATATAAAGTTTTTACTTGTTTTTCTTAATAACAAATAAATTTATATGAAAATCATTCCCATATCTGTACTTTAGAATATTTTAATTTAAAATTATGAAGTTCTCAACTTTGAAAAATATTTTCATGCACAAGCAAACAAATATTTTAAGATTTCGAAGACGATATTTTTATATTTATATTTTAAGAAAGAAAAACATTTTTAAATTAGAACCGCCACTTACATCTTCTTCACTACAGTACCAAAGAAGGTTCTTTAATGCATGATATTCAGGACTACGTGCGGGATAGTGTCTATGATCGGCAGTACATACATATGTACATAAATATCTATGTATATATGCATGGTATGTCTATCTAATATTTCCACCCATTTATATATGTATATGTAAATCCGCCCACTGTTGATTATGCATTTTTGTTAAACTGTATTTTTAAAGTCGTCATTAAAATTCTCTATCCTTGCAAAAATGCAGTAGTTAATGCGACATAAAGTGAAAAGAAAACGTATCGGTTTTAACAAAAATTGGTAACTTGCAAGTATTTTATGCATTTGACGTCATACATTAATTGTGTGTTCGTAAGAAATTCGACAAGAAAGAAAAACAAATTGATAAAAGGAAAACAAAAGTAGTAAAAAAGACATGTTTGTGCAAAGGTTTAACACTCTATTAACTGACTGACATCCTTTGTGTTACGCATACGTACGGGTTGATTTATTTCAGGAGGTATAGTTTTTAAGAAAAAAAAATGAATATACCTGTGTGACAAAACATCTTAAGTGTAATATTTAAATTTTCCATACATATGTATAATACATACATTTGTATTATTTCCAATATATTATTTCGTAAGTATATGCGAATGAAAGCCTATTTATGTAATAATTAGAGATGTCGTGATTTTTTCGTATCACGTGAATTGTGATTATAAATTATTAAAATCGCGCGTGCGTGCTTGACGTGATTCAAAAATTTAGAACCGTGCGTGATAGTGCCTGATTTTTAATACGTATAATATTCACTTACTCAAAACAAAAGAGAAGTTTTTTCCAAGGTATATAAATACAAGGTATTTCCACTTGCTTTTATTAAATTTTAATAAGGATTTTTGAAGTTTATTTTTCTACATCATATTGAATATGGCGTTGCCACATTATAAAAAATAATTTTCTTTATTTGGAAATTTTGAAATAAAATCGGTTAAGGGAATGTCAGAATCCTTAAAATTGTCAGAAAATTATTTTAAATTTAATAGCTCACAGTGGAAGTACCTTGTTTTATTATACCATGGTTTTTTCTTTTGAATTTTGAATACTAAGGAAAATATGCGTGCGTGAGCGTGTGAGAAAAACATTTCAGTTTCTTAATCGTGAGCGTAACTTTACTCACACTCACATTTCTAGTAATAATAGCATACATACATACATACATATGTAATAACAATTATGTATAAAAACGTTTTCAGTTAGAGTTTCATTTAAATTTTGTTTTGCGACATACATAATTATTTGAAATTGACTTTTCTTTTTCCTTTGTTATCAATTGTAGTATTAATATGCCGGAATATGTAGACATTTAAAGTCGCGCTTTACATGCTTATTAAATTTTGATATATTTCTTAAATCGACTTAACCTACTTTGTCCAATGCCGACATACATATACATACATATAATTGTTTAACCTGCTTTGAATTTACCACTTTTGAAATGAGCAATTGACGAGAGAGTATGAGTTCTGATTCAATCCAGTACGAACATTAGCTGGCTGACGTGCTAACCTCAACTTTAACAAATCGATAAGAAACACACAAAAACAAGTTACAAAAAATTTATATTTTATACTTACGATGATAATAATGGTAACTATGAGCCACTACAAGAAAAAAATTTTTATATACAAAACATTAATAATTCATTTCATTACGCAGGAAAACTTTTGGAAACAAAATACTTTTGGGCATAGTCCAGTTACATTAGATAATCTTTGGATCTACCCGTAGATCGTCCACTATTTCTCCGATGCTGATGACAACAATAGCAAGTCAAGAGTAGACTGAACATTACTAAACTCATCTATACTATACTATACCAGCATATAGCCAGATGTAGAACATTCTGTGCGATATAAATATTAAACAATTTTAATTATTTAGTTTCCAAATTGTAAGTTCAAATAATATATCTAATCTGCAGGTCTGACGAAATTTATTTATATATACTAATTACTTCATTGCAGTTGTATCAGAAATAATCTGACACTTCCTGAGTCAACCTGACTTGTCTGACATTAACAAACGTATTGAAACCTTTTTTTTCCTGCAACGCATTTTCTAAAAGATTATCGGATTAATAGCAGATTGACTGAATCAGTGAAATCATTCGTAAATTTTTTAGGCTTCAAAAAAGTTGGAACATTTTAGATATAATAGCTGTGTTCCAGGTGAAGCACGAAACAACCCAAACTCACCCAAAATTACCCAAATGCGTTCCAGATAACAATTTTGTGCAATTTTCAGTGCGAACGACAGAGTAACTTTTCCATTTCCTGCACAAAGTCTCCCCAACTATTTCTTTGGGTAAGTTCGGACAAGAATTATATTATCAGCTGTTTTTTGTTTACATTTAAAAATAAAGAAAAATTACAAATACAGAAAAGAACTAAACCTTTCGTAAATGTGTTTTGAATTTTTCTAGACAACAGAGTTAACTTTCTTGTCAACCACTTTTACAACTTTCGGTACTCTGACCGGCTTCGTTTACAAGTCTAACAGATTTCCTGAAATGTTGGATTTGTATGGCCTTTAAAAAAATAAATATTGTTTTAATAGCAAAGTTTTTAACATATATGTACATTCAACAAATAAAAAATAAGTAAACTAACCAAATATCTGTGTACGTGCAAATATACTTATGTACTAAATGTTTGTAAGTATGTTTTTCGAAAGTAATTAATATTTGAGCAATAAGAAAAATTATATTAAGACAAAAAAGCAAATCCATGAATACTGCCTAATGTAATGTATTGAAGTTTGGTAACATACATAAATGCACGCAAACAAAGTAAAAAAATATTAAGAACATGCACACACACCCTGCGTTTCATATGCATTTACAGTTAGTGCACATTTTACTATGTAAATAAGTTTACTTATGTTTATTCATTCAATACCGTTATATTTATAACCAACATACAATTGCATACATACAAGTGTATTGACATTGATTCATACACGAGTGTGTATTGAATGTGTTTTATATGACTAATAAAGACAGGGATAATTGGCCAAATATAATTAGAGGGTCAAGGGTATGAAGTAAAAGAGTTACAATAAAAATGTTGAATTCTAAATATGTTTCCATTTTTAACATTTGTTTTTCTTCTTCTTCTTTTTTCTTTTTATAAAATGAAGTTGAAAGTATGTAGACTCAAGTTATTTTGTTGAGTAATTTATAGTCAGTCATATGTTTAGTGGAACATGTTGTATTTTACAAATCCATATGTACATATGTATGTACTCGTATATAAAAAGAAATATCAAATCAGTTCCGTTTGTTTATGAGAATTTCCGATTTTGTTAAAAATTCTTAATTTACATTCAAAACAGGAATTCGTAATTGAGCGGAATTTGCATTTGAGAAAATTGGTTTTTCTGCCGCTCTTTTTTTTTCTCAAAAACTGTTAATGCTTATATTTAGTAGTTATTGTATATTTTAGTGTTGGTAACAAAGTACATAATATAAAAACTATTAACCTATGTAATAATACCTGCCTATATACATACATACATATGTAGTATGTATGAATTTGTCAACCTGCTAAAATGTTTTTCCTAAACATTTAATTCTTTCTATTTCTATTAATTACAACACAGTTTAATTGTATCCCAGCAAACACCAATACGTAAACCAAACGTAGGTATATTCTATTTGGTGTTTTTAAGTGTTATATAATTTTTGTAACAAGGAAAGAAAAAACAGAATATGGTATATAAATATACTAATCATGCAGCAATACAGGGCTTTAATTAGTGTTAATATCAATATAGTATTGATACAGTTCTCGTAAATTATTCCCACATACAATTTTTATGAATGCTGTCACATTCATCTAAGTAAGTCACATAATAATTGGTAATAAACAAAAATACACATGAGTACTGGTGATAAAAGTAAAGCAGCTTTCGAAAATTGCTGTTGATTTTGCCTTGTTTCTTAATAAATATATTTTCCTGAATATAACAAGTTACAGATCCTATTTTATTAATATTAATTGAATTTGATATCGAAAACATATTTAATTTATTCGTTTATGTTGAGTTTAGTCTAAATTCTTCAGTTTATTTCAGTGTACTTTTACAATTTGAAATCGCCGAAAGTTTTGCGATTGCGATTTACAGAACACTCTCTTGCCAGCTCGTATTAATATCATTATTTTTAATTTTCAGCACCGATTAATGGTAGAAATTTAAAAACATTATCTGAGTAATAAGCCGGTGAATTGAAAAAAATTCCTTTTTTTATTTTTTTTTTATTTTCATACAATTTGTTAATTGGACGCACAGCAATTAATGCGTTTTGCTTTGTATTTCAATATATTTAACATTTTTATGAAGAACAAAAACAAATTTTCGAAACATTTGAAATTTGATATACATTTCATTTTGGTGGCTTGATTTATTTTTAATTGTTTATTTAATAAATAATATGTAAATTTAGGGCTTTAACTTCACAAATCACCAAATATGCAATTATAGGGCTCGAATATAGAATATTATTGTAATATATGTAAATACATATGAATGTGTGTATGCACGTGTATATATGAAAACCTTAAAATGCTAGAAAATTTCTTTAAATTAAAAGGCTTCAAAGAATTGTTTTTATTTATCTATATTTTCATTTACAAAATTTTCTATATGTACATTTTCCCAAAAAAAAAAAATTCTTAATGAAAACTAAGAGTGTTCCAGATTCTATTCCCTGCAAAATATTGTGCACGTGAATTTAACAAAAAGTGTGTTATAGAAAAAAGAAGGAAGAAAACAGAAATTATTGCATGGTATTAACAAACTTCATTAGCCAAACAGTACAATATAATCAACTATTTAACCAAACTAACTAAGTAAGTTGGCAGTAATCATTCCTAAAGCTAGCAAGTTAGTGACTTAGGCATTCCGTCAGCCAGCCACCCAGTCAGCCAGACTGTCTCTCATGCATCCATGCTGACAAACAACCAGCCTTTATTGGAATTGTTGCTGACGCCGCTTTAGCATGGCACGCTTTTTGACGTTTCAAAAGAAATATAAAAAATAACAGCAGCAACAATAACAATAACACAAACAAAATTGCACATGAAATGTACAAAGAAACAAACATTTACAATTTGCTTTTTGATTGCTGTTAATTTCGTCAGTTTGTTTGGTAGTAAAGACATTCGCGATTTTACGCTCGCTCAGTTCTTTAACGGTAGTTCTAGGATTCTAACGTAACTCCTTTACGAAAACAAAAAAAAATAACAATGCTGACAAAAATATTAATATGAAAAAAATAATTAGCATAAAATTTTAATATTTTAGATTAGTTTAAATTACTAAAACAAAATATGAAAATAATGGTTAATAGCAAAAAATTAAAACACAAAATACTTAACCAACACACATGTATAATCAAGAAAACGAAAATCAAAATCGTAAAAATTGTTTCGTAATTTTGTGGTGAAATAAATGCAAAAAAAAAAAATAATAATAATAAAAAAAATATCGCTACATATCGTATTTCCAACAACAAAAACTTCCTTGGATTAGTAAAAACAAACAGCCGTTTAATATTTAAAGATCTTTATAAATTTAAAAACAACCCCGATTTCCTAAAAGTATATCAAAGTAATCAATACACAGAATAATGCAAATTATCAAGCATATGTTTTGAATATAAGTACGTATGTATGTACATATGTATGTATTACATACATACATTATTTCGTATATGTAAAGAAAAAACAATACAATAATACTTAATAATACAAACAAAAGCAGTGCTAGATAAAAAGCCACAGCATATTAAAGAAATAACATCCAATTATTAAATAATATACTGGCTACGACAATAAAATATATCTTGTTACAAATCTTTGCGTATGCGCGTTTTAATAATAAAAATTTGTATAACCAAACAACTTGGAACTGCATGCAAGTTTGCTTGGGCCTGTATGCCAAAGTGAATATTGGTGATTTTTGGTGCCGGAATACAAAGGTTGAAGTCAATGCCATTTAAAAAAAAAAATACGACCTCAGGACTATGAAACTTTCCTTTTACAATACACTAAATTAAGCACTAAAATAGTTATTCAACAACAACAATAACAATATTTATATAAAGCGTTGCCACAAACTTTGAAAGCAAATAATATTTTGAGAAATTAAATCAATTCCAACTAATTTGAATCGATAAAAGCATATTATTAGCTGTTTATTAATATTTCTCTTTATTTATTTATTATTTATTATTTTTTGATATATAGAGTAAACTGAAGACATAATATTGTCTTTCTTATGTTTTTAAGTTATTTTTTCGAAACTATTGCTTAATATTAAATTAAAATGCATTTTATTAATGTACAAAATATAAGCATTCCTTTTTTTATATTATGTATTTCCTTTTGCATTTAAGATATAAATAAACAAGCAGCCTTTCTAACTAAAAGCGCCAAAAAAAAGTTTATAAAAAAATTGCGTCATCGATAAAAACATACCAATTAGCGGAAGCATCATGAGAATAAGCGTATAAGTAATAAACTTTAAAATACTTATTATTGCTTATTCGCCTAAAGTATTTTATTTTTAGTGAATAGTTAAAGCAATGCTACAACAAAAATTTAAAATCGGTGTACCTAAGCCAATTAAAATATAACTGAATTCTGTGTGTGATCTGTATTCGCATAAGCTAGGGTTTAAAAATAGATTAGTGCTTTTGGTTGAAGTAGTTAACGCGTAGACTACGAAGCCGAAGGTCGTTGGTACGATCTCGTACTCCGTCATGAATATGGCATCGAATTCTTCTAATCTGCATTAGTGCATGGCTGTGTTAAAAACTAAGGAGAAATGCACTCTTTAAAATAAAATATTTACAAACTCTCTTTATTTGCACTTAAAAACTTTAATTATGCCACAAATTAAATTTTATTAATTGTAAAACTAAAATTTCATTAATTTTGATTTTATGTATAAGGTTTCAATATTCTTATTCCCTATTTATATATTCTTCATCATTGTTGCATTCACCACGTATTGATAGCGGGAATTCATGATAGGAAATTTCCCTTTTAGCGATGAACATTTCATAGGAACAAAAATGTCACATTTTATTTGCGATAGCGATAATTCATATATGGGAAATAAAATCGCCCAAATTAAATATTAATGCAAAAAGCGAATATTATTATTTATTTTAAAAAATTTAGAGAAAGTATTACATTTGCATCTTCCGGTACACTTTCCTTTTAAAATATTAATACAAACAAGCAGGTTATTTGCTGAATTCCGATTGTTTTTATTAATAATTAATAACACTTGAAAATTCAAATGACTTTTGTGTTAAAAAAACCTGTTCAATGAATTTTATAACATTTAATTTGAAATTTTTTAAATTTTATATTTTTATTTCTTAACAATAATTTATGACTTTCGGGTTAAGCACTTTAAAATATATTCTGTGAACTTTAAGTCACACAATTTAAGAAGATTAAAGTGATTCTTCAACAGAGTATTTCCGCGAAATAATATTCAGATCCAAAAACTTAAATCGCAGATATCTAAGCAATTTTGACTAAAAATTACAAAAATCCGGCTAAAATTCCGAAAAATCCCAATTGTAGACTATTGAAAAATTTCATTAATTATTTGCACTAATTATAATTCTTGTTCTCAAAACTTTACATTTTCTACAGTTCTAGCGAATTCGTAAATATTCGCACATATGACGAATGCGAAATCAAATATTTCCGTTTGACTGGTATTTTCTGGATATTTTCTTTTTTCTTTTTATAAAACAACGGAAATCTCTTACAGTTTTATGTACATACACAAATTATACACAACTGAAATTGTTTTAATTATCTTAGTTAGGCTTTAGTTTACTACTAAAATAAATTTAGCTGCTTATAAAATTTTCTTGGGTAATTTTTTTAGTTTTTCTTTGCAGTTGTTGAACGCCATAAATTAAAATTGAAGGTCAGTTTTGTCATCTGGAAGCTTTGGCAAAACAATTAATTATAGTTTAAGAAACTTTTTAAACTAAAACAGAAAGTTTGCCTGGTTGTTGGAAATAACGATATTTTTTTGTTAATTAAAAAATTTTGTAATTATATTAAACTAATAATGAAGAATAATGATTTCAATATACCTTTTTTGTAATAAATACATTTTGAATGGAAATGCAATGATATGATTTTCATTGTGATCGCGTAAAAAGAGCATTACAAAAATTATATAAAAAAGACCAGCAATTAAGTTTTATGCAGTTGGTTTGTTATTTTGTTAGATTTTATTATCAACAAAGAAATATATTAAAGACAACTGAAGTAGTATTTACTACTCTTACTTATGTGGAACGTCCATTATGGTTATAAGTTGAATATATAAATTTCATTCAGAGTTCGTTCTATTTGAAACTAGCTCACCAGATGATATCACCACTTTATATGTGGCTAAACTGACTGTGATAACATACAAATTTTATTATGAACTACTATACGAGAATTGTGTCAATACTTGTCGATACTAAACAGATGGTAGCACAGTTTAAATCCCAGTGTTGCCATTTGATTATTTTATTTATGTCTGAATTTAATAATTTTTGTACCATTTTTACTCAAGCCAAACTTTCATGGCTCGAAAATTTTTTACAATATAAACTTGCTTTTTTAATATTATTCCAGAGCACTCAGCGTTTATATCAGATGTAATTAAAGATGTACATTTTAAAGCAAATATTATAAGTTGTCTTTTAATCACAAAGGGGACATTTTTTTAGCAAGCTGTTGTACACAATTATGAGTTTATAACATTATTCATACCGTTACAAGATTGACAAAAATTCATGCGTTTTTACTTGTTAGTATTGCCAGATAGGAAAATGTATATTAATTAAAGGCATAATGCAAAAAATATTTGTTTTTGTTTCTAAGCTATTTATTTGACAAATTTCTGCTACTTATTTGAAAAATTTTGTACCGAAATAGCACGTTATAAGTATAAAATATATTTTATGAAATTGGCTTTAAGTATTTATTTAATACATACATTGATACGATTGTTAAATATATAATTAACATTTATTTATTTACATACTGGTAGTGTGTGCCATAATCGACTTAACCTTAGAAATTTACTGAAATTGTTTTCTAAGGCTCTAAGTAATATGATATGTTGAATTATTTTAATAATGATGGTTATTTTTGATGACATTTGAAGTGTTCATAACAGCAAATGTAAGTCGAATGAATGTGTAGATAAAATACCAAAGTACACAAACATACATCCATACATCTAAGTAATTTAAAGTGTCCATATGTTTAAATATTATTTTCAAATCCATAAATATACGAGTATAGGAGTAAAAAATCAAGGCTTTTTTATAGCGTAAAGCATATACTACGTACATGTATGTGCGTATGAGAGTTAAAGCATATTTTCTTTTTATGCTAAAAACTATTTTATTTAAAAATATGTGCGCATTGTATGTGTAATTTTTTCATCCTTTTTAATTTAAATTTTTCTTACTATTTCTCTCTATTGATAGATAGATTCCGGAATACAATGGCGTTATGCAAGCTAATTGTATATAACATGGACATAATTTCTATATTTCTTCCGTATTGATTATTTAAACGCAAATATTTTATAAAGATCATCAATTTAAATAAATTTATATCACTTTAAGATTTTATGTAATTTTTTTCTTACTGCTGAGAATATGGGTATTCATTTCAAATTGATAAAATACGTATGTATGTATGTATTGCCTATATAATATGAACATAATATATGACGAGCTGAAGAACAAAGGTATACAAGAGCCTATAAAAATTTAGTTAGGCACAGCGATCAACATTTAATATAAAATGGATTTATCACTCTACAAAAACTCACATCTATATGATAACCGCAAATTGAATTCATCTGTGTTTTAAAAAGCGCGATATTTTTTTTATTAAAGGGATTAAGGAACAAGGCCTGTTGAGAATACTTCAAAGTTTTAATACAATTAACAGTTTTGTTACAAACACTCCTGTCATTGTTTACTATGAAAATAGTTCATTGAAAGAGCATCAACAATTTTCTGGAACTGTTACGAAGCGTGTATGAGTCAATGGACAGAAACCCTTCCAAAATACAAAAATCTGCATGATTTTTTACCATTCATGACGTCAGTGCAATGCCCATTGTCATGGCTTTGACGCACTATGAGAGTGTGAAAATAAGCCGATCTTTTGTCAGAATATAAATTTTTCATTTCGAGAGGATGCAATTAACAAATCTCCAAAAAATAAGCACAATAACGCGAAGATGCTAAAAATTCCCTGTTTTGGAATTTCATGTTTTTTTTAATTACGGGGGTTTTTTCTCCACATTAACTGCACCATTTTCTACCTATGTTAGCATTTGCAGTCGAAGATATTGAAAAAATCAGTTTAACACTTTTTATATGTGTTTAGTATAAATCTCTTTAAAATCTAAACATCTCTTTCACTGAAATTTCAGTAAAAGAAAAGTCCCGGTTTCTTTCGAAGCGAAAACAACGGCCAATTTTATTTTTTTTCTTCAACAGAATGGCATAGATAAAAAATAATTAACATCTAAATTTATTATAATTAATTATTATTAATTTATAAAAATAAAGTAAATAAAATATAAAATTATGTGTTAAAATACAAACATCAAATAAATAGCACACTTCCGTCTGAGTTTTTAAATTGAAAATTCCCAAATAACTTGATCAATAGCGTGATGTGTCCAAATATTAAACGCAGTGTAAGCAATTGGTAAATTTCTGCTTATCAGCAGTATCAAATATTCTTAAAACCAATCTATTTATCTTTTCATTTTTCTCTTAACATCAGTCAAATAACTTTCAATTGTTTCTAATCTGCTTGGATGGATAATTGTACAAAATATAAAAAAATATTTTGTACAAAAAAATGCAAAACTTGTAAAAGATAATACACTCAAGTGTTTTGTATTCATTTCCGAAATAATAACAACAAATAATAGAAGGTGTAGTGTAGATTTCTCTAAATGAAATCGGCACGCGATTCAATTGTTAAGCTCAATTTATATCATTCCTCCGTACAAAGCTTTTTGAAAAGTCACTATAAAATTTTGCCTGACCACAAAACAAAAAAGTTCCATGACAGACAAATGGTATTTTTTCTATTTCATCATCATCATCACATCATCTCAGTATATGTTACTTGTGTATAAAAAAAAACTAAGTGGAAAGTATGTATTTAAACGGTCTAGAGTTGATACATCTTAACCTACTTGAAATTACCCTGTAAAATATTTTAATATTTTTCGAAATTTGCAGCAAATGAAAGCCCTTAAGGAAGGCACTTTCATGAGTTTTGTATGTATAATTCCCTCTCACAGGAAAACATTTTTAAATGGTTGAATTTAAAAGCGAAGCCTAACCACAAATATTCCCTGGGAGTTTATTTCCCACCGAAAATATTTTTCTCGATAGAAAATTCCGCCAGATAGCTAAACAGTGGCATAGAAGGTTTTCTTATTGACATTTAATTTTCTACTGTTTTCGTGTGTGCAAAGACTAACAAAAGCAACAAATTTCAAAAAAAAATATATAAAATGTTTTCATCAACATTTAAATATGTGGTATTAAATTTGCAAATAAAAAACATTAAACAAATCATAAAAAATATTTTTTCAGTTTAAAAAATATATGCAATTCTGCTACATTGGCTCTCAATAAAGTAAACAAATGTTGTACATGGATTTTATTTTTAGCTCTCGACATAATAGAGTAATAAATAATAACACCTCATTTCACTTATTCAAATTTATATACGTAATCTCCTTTCTGTTTTGAAACTGAAATATTTTTAGAGAAAAGCCTAAATTGAAATGTATGTTTCCCCATTACGGGAATAGTTATCATAATTGGAGGAATGTGAAAAAGAGGGGTGAAGTCCCAAGGAGTTATTATTCCTCAATGCAAGTATTGCTGGGTGCATTACAAATCTGTTTGGGTCAATATTTATGTAATTCGTATGGCGTATAAGCATTTTGATCATCAATCATACGCCTTCATTGGTTGGCCATATTATTATCAGATAAACCGCCTTATTCTGTTATATACATATGTATGTATGCACTACTTGTCAACGTCAAGTCAAGACAATATCAAAACTAATACAGTTAAATACCCTTTTTCCTCGGCATTTCATTATTTTTAATATCATCTTATTATTTTCTAGAACTTGGAGAATCGTAAAAAGCTGTCAGCAGTAAACAGTTGTTGGAAAGTGTAACTGCCCTGTTTTTGATATTGTCTTGACGTGAGGTTCACAAGTAGTTAGGGAATAAGGGGAAACATTTGTACTTAAAAGGACAAATTGTGGAAAAGAAAATATAGTTTACAAAAGCTCATTAAATTTAACCTTTCCTCCGGGATTATTGGTGTTGGTTTCTATAAATCATAAATGCAGACTTCCTAGTTTTTTTATGCTTTCTTGAAACATTTTAAGGATTACTTTTTTCCCAAATTAGTTTAAGCAATGGTAAGAAATATGTTTAGCTTGTCTGACTATATTTTTATGACTAGCTTTTGTTACATTTTAAAATTTCTCTGTTTTTGTATAAAGTTTTATGATGTTAAGTACTGTTGATCTAGGTTTAATGAGCATTTCTGCAAGAATTAGAAAGATTTCTCCTCTCTTTGAATATGCAATCAATGATTATCACATTTCTATGTACTTTTTTCTGCCACGGAATATATTTCGTTTTGCAACAACAAAAACATTTCAAGAATTAATTTAAAGTACAATTTCCGAACTTCTAGATAATAAAAATACTTGACAAGTTTTACCGTTATCAATAACAAACTATACGAAGTTGCCATATGTCTCATTATTATTTGGTATTGCATTTACTATTTTATTATGAATTATTACGAATAATGGCAAACAATTGCTGAAATTTATAATATTTGTGTAGCGAATCAATATATAGATTCGTCTAGTTAATATTTACTATTTATAATTTGCATGTTTGTAGTTGACAATTTTTGCAACAGTGCCAGCTTAGGATAGCAAAAAATTGAAATAAGATGAATATCTTTATTATCACCAGTATTATCTTCTTACAAAAATTTTCAGCTAGCGATAATTCAATGTATTTAGTTTTTTCTTTAGATTTGATAGTTTATTCAATGAACAACTACTTAAGCATACGGTTGCAAAAATAAATGCAAAACAAATACTTAACTATAATAAAAATATTAAATAAAACGACAAAAAACCAAAAGTGATTTTTTTAATTACAAAAAGAAACGAATATCTGCTGCTGATAAAACAAAAATCAAAAACCGCTCATGTCCTGTAGCTGTTTAGGAAATTTACGAAATATTTCAAGTCTCATGTAACTAAATAAAAATAAAATATTTGTGTCTTATTTAATGCAGTAAAATTTACAAAAACTTGTGTTAAATAACAACCAATAAATAATACACTATTTGCAATATTATTAAAAAAAATACTTATATGTACTTGAAATACCAATGCAAAATATCGTATTGAAAATCAACTAAAACTTAATGTTTCAATGCAAAAAATTAAAAAGAATTTGTTATAACAAGTATCTAAGTGTTATAAAAAAATAACATAATAAATTTACATATGCAATGCAAACATTATGAAAATTCTTCAACGAAAAAGAGTGAGATGATTTGAAATTTGATTTTACCTTTTTATTTTGGTTTCTGTTCGATTTTCATTTTTAACGGCAAATTTCGGCCATCACAATAATGTTAGACCGTTATACGAATCTTGTATTTTCATTCGGATTTGGTGTTATACTAATATGGTGAGTATTTCAAATATATAAAACAAAATCATGTCTCATACTATTTTCTTTTTATTTACAAGTTATTAATAAAAGGCAATTATATCAATTTATATAGAAGTGGTTATATTAAAAACAGTTGGCAAATTACAATATTCGATATAAATAGAAATTTATATTAAAATTGTATTGAAATTTAATTTAGTATCGAATGCGGTAACCTAGGACAAATGGAAATAAGCAACGAATTGATATTTGGATGGTTTCAATAAATTTAGCACTTCTTCTGCACTATTATTGCACAAGGATACTAATAAAAAGCCTTCGCTTTGTGCTGTAATTGTCAAACACAAAAATAAAATTGCCAAAGACAGAAGTAAGCAAATGTTTTTATTGTTTAGCCTTGGTTCAGAGGAAGCTTAAACTTTTTTGAAGTACACAAAAATCTTAAAAGAAATCTGTAAAAAAATCATCTGAAAAAAAAGCGTCTAAAATTGATTTTACCCATACCAGGATATCTGGTTAGTACGAGACAGACTTCATGAGGATTACGCAGTTTTTACTAAATCGACAATTATTAGTTTTCATTTAAAATATACTTATGTATTTATGTGGTCTAATTAAATTTATGAAAAATACGTTAAGTTATTCTTTTGCATTTCTTATTTTAAGAATATAGAAAAATTATTTATATAGTGCATATCTATACGAAAACACTTTTCAAACCCTATATGTTTCATCAATATTGTTGGACGTTAAGATATTTAAAAGTGTACCACAGATATAGGTGTGAAGAATTTTCATTTGTCCAATCGACTCTTATTCAGGAACTTTTACATAGTAAAATATATACTCGATGCACACAAAAGAAAAAAAATCGTTAAGGACAGCTAAAGGTTGACTGCGCAAAAAATCTTTATTCAGCAAAGTCGCTACTGAATACAACTAGAGTATAAAATCATTAAGGATGGAGAAAGAAGTATTTAATAATCGTTTTTTGCGAAAACAAAACGCTAACTGCCGTGTTCATAAAAATGTATTTATATTTTGCTTTTTTTTTATTTCGAAATATATTTTTTTTTACAATTCTGATCGAGTTTGCTTCCCTAATGCACGAATAACTAAATGTAAAGGTAAATGTCAGCAAACAAAAGGTGCACAATTACAGTTTTGCAGTAAATATATTCATTACGAAATAAATAAGTTCCCGACCAAGTCAAAACGCATACATATATACACATTTGGGTATCATCGTCGTTTGCTAACAATTTATGTTAGAAAACATTAATGCTATTTCGCAAATATAGCAGCATTAAAATATTGCAACATAAAATGATAATGAAATTTATGCAAAATAGTTGAGAAAATCGATAATTCTTAGACCTAGATAAGTTTAAAAAAATATTAAATAGTTGACAAAGTATTCAAGGTTATCATAATCCTCATAACTTTTTTTAATGCTACCTTAACACGAAATTCATATTTTTATTGATAGAATAAAATACTTGCATATGTATATGTAATACTTATACAACAACAATACAAGGATTATAGTCAATGAAATACTAATTATAATACGAAGTGAATAGCTGCACAAGAAACGTCTATAACATTAAATATTTTTATATTAGAAAGTCATTGTGCAATGGGATTTTCAACCGCTTAATGCCTTATATAGCTGGGATTTTTTTCCCGTGAATTCCTGAATTCTCATTGTCCGTGTTCTTGGGAATTGTAGGTCAGAATACCAGGAATTAAAAGGGACTTGTGTGTTTCATTCAAATACTCATAGTTATCATTCCATAGTGATTGTCATTTAAAACGGTAAAAGTCTAAATAAAAAAACTGACGAAATTAACTGAGCCCAGGGTACAACTAACCAAAAAATATTGAGAATATTTAACGCTTTTTCTGTTTTCAGCATCCCATTTTCAACAAAGTGTATAAAAGCAAAATTTAAATACGAAGTTTCTTCAAAATTTCAAAAAAAAAATTAAATGTTCATTCCACAATTTTCTTATTATAAATTAAAATTTTTGATACTTTTGAACACAATTTGTCCGACGAGATGTATTTGTGAGAAATGTATTCGAATCACTTAACAAGTAAATTTCGTAAAAAATGCTATTTAGTGTATGCTTGCCATTGAGAATGAAATGTTCACCTCAGACCTATACAATAGTGTAGTGCTTATCGCACCATATGAAGGTTTGGAACCACAATCAGTCTGAAGATCGCGGGATCGATTCCCGCCAAATTCTCTTTGTTAAAATAAATACCGTTGCAATTCACAATAACATACAATTTGATTTGATACATATTTAGCTTTGGGAAAATTGCTGGGCAAATTTGAGGATAGGAAGTAAAATGGTTGTCAAATGATGAAATGTCAAGAATTGAACTGTCAACGTTTGACGTTTATTCAGTAAAAGTTGAGAAATGTTGACCATGGAACGCCGGCCGACAATTGTTTGCATTGAAGTTTTGTGAAATAGCTGTTTGAAAAACTGAGCGAAAACAACGCATTTTCCAACAAAATCATCTGTAGTGGTGAGGCCTTTTTTCAATTAGGCGGTTATGTAAACAAAAAAATTGTCACATGCATGCAATGCATGTCTCCCCCGACGTGCTAGAGGTAGTCCTTTGTCCTACATTATTCCCATATTTTTACTTTACATTGGAAACAATAAAACTGAATTTTTCCAGAAAATGTGCTTCCTAAGATCAAATTTCCCCACCATTTATTATGTTTATTTAGCGGTGGGAAATTCTACTGCAGTTTTATGTGTTTCCTCTGCTTATAAGATAAAGTAAATTAATACGTAAATAGAGTGATATTAATTTTTCAGCAGATTTAGTTCGTAGCTAGTCCTGCAAAAAAGCAACACTTCTGATACAAATTAAAAGAACCATTACACTTTCAAATTTCCACATATATCCAAGCGCATTTTTTAGTATTTCTGAAACAGTCTGAAAATATGAAATATTGTCCCAAAAACATGTTAAACCTAATTATCTAAAATCATATAAATACATAATCTTTTATTATTGATTGCAGGTTAACGGATTCTACGGAAGCAAATGTAAATTACACAGCGAAACCAAGAGTAGTATTACCGCCCAATTATGTCAAGGGTAAGTTTCTTTATGAATAATTATAAATTAATATATGGACATGCTGAACGTGTAATTAAAAATAGTTAAAAAAATTTTAAACTTTTTAAACATTTTATTACGAAGCCAGCAAAAACTTACGTGTTATTGATTATAAAATAAGTGTGTATAATCCCAAGGCAAAAAATTAGGAATTTAACAAACTAGCATTGAACTTGACACTGTAATTCAAGGTCTTTAAATGCAAATAGTCTTGTCGTCTACACATTTCCTCCATACACGTACCTACAATTGATTTACATGGACACCCCGAAAAATTATATACATACATATATAATAAAAGAGGAAGAATATAAAAACGATACAACAAAATTGTTGAAAAAGAGTTGTACGATCCCTGATAATGACTGTTAACACGAATACTTTAGGAAATCGCCGTTTATTTTCTTCATTGTTTTGATTTGATTTGGCTGTTTTGTTTAGTGCACATGAAATTTGCACTTACTACATCAACACCCACCATTAACTTACTACACACACCCACACACATATACTAACAATAGTACCGTTAGCATTAAGCAAAAACAAACACCCATTTAATGCACAACTCTTATTGATTTCTCTTTAAAATAAAGTAAAGAATGTGGGAGAGAGAGAGAGAGAGAGAGAGGAGAGTAGGGAAAGTAGGGAAAAACAAAACAGTGCATGTGTTTATAAATTCCAGGGTCATGTTTTTTTTTAATTTCCTTTTAGATTATAGAACCAGTACATATGTATTTAAAAACAATATTATTCGGTTTAAATTTTAATAATTATGTACATATTTAAATAAATACAGATGTACTTATTGTGGGCACTAAATTTATCTTTTTCTCTTGCTTTTTCAGAAATACGGCCACCTTCCAGGAAGGGTTCTCCAGTCATAGTAGATTTTAGTATTTTTGTAGTAGATATAAATTCAATCAATGTAGAGGATATGGACTTTCGGTAGGTTAATAATAAAATTCAACACTTAATCAATAATCATAAGATGAGATATTTTCGAAATATGTAATTGATAACACAAACTTAATTTGTAACTGAATTCAACTATTATCGATAACTTGAAATGATGGTGAAAATCTTTGATGTGTATTGATGTCAAATATTTTGACCTCATTTCTAGCTATATTATTTGTCATTAATCTTTATTTGGTGGAAACTAATTAAACAACAACTGCCTGTGCTTGAAGTAGAATCAGTGGAAGATAATTATTTTCACAATTCGCCACAGGTGGTAGTTTTCAAACCCACGCCGCCATCTTAATATTATCTACAAGTGCAAAGTAGTGATCTTCAGCGCTAGCACATCCAAGCTTTTTCTTTTTTTTTTTTTTTTTTTGGTGTAATATAATTTTAAGAATTTCGAAAAAAAAGATGTGTGTGCTCCTTAAAGATATTTCTAGTTATATGTAATTGTAATAATTAGCATATAAATTGAATGGTTATCGATTAAAAATTTTTTTTTTCAAAATTCTTATTTTTATATAGAACTCATTATTTTACTAATTATTTATTTGATTCTTTCATTTAGAGTAGATATGTTTATACACCAAAAATGGTTAGAATCCAGATTGGAAATATCCGATGACATTTTCGAAGAAGGGGACGATTATGTAACACTACTTCCAGAATTCTTCGATAATCTTTGGCAACCAGACCCATATTTTCTCAATTCTAAAATAGCTGGTGAGTTGATATTTATTCTTTAGGATACATAACTAAATATATTTTATATTTATGTATTAATAAATGCCTGTTTGTCATTATCGAAAGAAAGTCTAAGCGAACCAAGTGTGAAACCGTTCAAATTCAAATCAATTTTGATTTCCCTAGTAGGAAAGCATAGAGAGATCAAGCTTGATTAATGTTGAACAGTTGCCTTTCCCACCGCTAAAACAACTTGAAAAAATATTCACTCTCTTGTTAACGATGAACAGGTTTCAAGTTCGCTAAAACAAGTCGCCATTTTGCATTTGCTTATTTATTATTTTACTATTTACTAAATGTTCCAATATATATTATAGTTTTATTTGTCATATATGGGTAGTACTTTATATACATATATATTTTAACTATAAAGCAAAATCCATTTTCATTCGCTTTTTATCCGATATTTAATATAAGAAATCATAAATTAAGTGTTATTAATTTTGTAATGGCTATCAAAATTGATTAACTTTTCATTTTCTTTTTAACATTTTTATTTGAAATATTTTTCAATGCAAAAAAAAACTATATAAAACTAAAAATAACAATAACCACGACCTCCACCACTACGACCATAAATATGAAACCGAAATAAAATAAAACAACGCCTTTGCAAAAAAATAAAATAAAAATAAAAAATCTAAAACCAATAACACAAAATAACAATGTCTGCCCAAACCAACTAGGATTCGGAAGTCCATTTGTCTCATCAACTTCTCTGCTACGCGACAAACATGACAGAGAGAAGAAAAATTTTCATCTGAACAAAACTTTAAGTATACACAATAATAATCTAAATAAAATAATTAAAAGCAAATGATTTCTCAATACAATCAATCAAGCAATTCAGTGCATATTTGTCCAAATAGCGCGTTAACTATCAGTCATCATTCTATTGTTTCATCTACTACTTTTTTTTTTGGGGAGATGTACAAAAACCATACAAATCCAAATGTAATCAATTGCTATTTGTCGTTTATTATCGTCCAATGTACACAATTTAAATTTATTTTCGAATATTGTTTATAGAGCTGTTTTTTTTACAAACAACAGTGGAACACAAGAAAGATAGATATGCTATTACTTTAATTAACATAGTGTCAACTAAAACTATTTTAGAAATTTTAAGTTTTTTGGTTGCAGTTTCAAATGAGTACTCGTATTACAAGGTAATTTTATTTTTATTCTTTCTATGGTAAGGACCCCAAGTTAACGTAATCAGAAATCACATCCTAAAGTCCAATTTTCCTAGTTCCAGCACAACGTACGCATGATTAGGGGTCATTCCCTGAGTGCCGGTCCTAATTAAAAAAAAAAAGTCAGTAGATTTTATAAATAACTTTTTAACAGTGAACATGTTATGATATATTCTGTAACTATAGTCTAAAAGTAGATAGATAAGTGATAAAAGAACTAGTCCAGAGACCGGCACTACGACACCAATTAAATCTTTTGTGCCACTTCTTAATCAAAGTATTGCATGGCACCCCTAATGAGTGTCAGTATAAAATTCGGAGACGCTTGTTTAATGACATCCGATACCAAAAGCTCAGAGTGGAAAACACGTCTCCTACAGCCTCGGAAAACAATACATTCACATAGGATGTGTGCCATAGACTCATACTCTTCCATACAGAAATGGCATAGAGGTGAGTGCATCCGGTTACTCATCCATAAACAATAAATCAGTCCAAAATGACCAGTGAGAACATGAGTGAACAGGCACAGGTCGCATCTGCTTAACTCAAGGACACCTTTGAACGAAAAAGGTTTTATTAAAGTCTTGGAGAAACAAGCCTAGTCTGCCATTCTTATCCAGGAGGCAACCGCTGTCCGGGCTATTCCACAAAAGGGTTCTGGACCCATAAATGGAGTTGCGGAGGCCCTTCCGATTAATTCTGCCAACCTCAACTTCCTAGAGCCTACGGAAGGACCAGCAGCATCCCAAGTAGTCTATAAGTAAATATTTTCTGGTCAAGCATTTTGATAGACTGCACGCACATTGGGTCAAATGATCATTTTTTCTCTACAAAAATAATAATCAAAGTGGCCTTTTATATTTATTTATTTATCTCTTTTTATACCCTCCAAAAATGAATATGGAGGCTATATTCACTTTAACATTCCGTTTGTAACGCAGCGAAATATCCACCTGAGACCCCATAAAGTTTATATATTCTGGATCAGTGATGAAATCTAAGACGATCTGAGCATGTCCGTCCGTCCGTCCGTCTGTGGAAATCACGATTCAGCCCAAACGAAAAGAGCTAGACTCTTGAAATTTGATATAAATATATCTTAAAGGATACCACAGGTTAACTTCACAGGTGGGCTAAATCGGGCAAGAGAGAAAAAAGTTCCCCTAAGAAGAACTAAACCAACCTCAAACAAACAACAAAATTTCTAAAGTTTTTTTTGTAATTTTGTTAAGCAAATGATATATTTTTATATTAAAGAAGGTCTAACGCGTTAAACTTGGAGCCATAAAATAAAAATAAAAAATTTTTTTGGACCCCACCCCCTTTAGTGGACGTTATTATAGTGTAAAAATTTAACAAATTGTTTACTTAAGCCTTAAAAATAAAATGTGTAAGCTTTAATGACGAAGCTGAGACGTAACTTGGTACTACTCTGCCTTACACCCTCCTCCCTCTTTGCCCCCTAAATGACCCTATAAAAAAAATTTTTTTTTGCTTAAATTTTGTATATAATTATCCCAATCATTTATTTTTAAGAGTTTTATGACAACGGTGAAATTTTTCCCCCACATCCCTTGCCAGAGCGACCCCGCCAATATACAGTTAAACATTTTAAGTTTACTTACTAAATATTTGGAGGGTGCTTAAGATTCGACCCGGTCGAATATAACGTTTTTACTTGTTTTTATTATTTTTAATTGTCAGTACTTTGAAACAAATATTTTATCTGACATGATTCTTACGTTTACATTCTTTTTTAAGACAATGAGATCTTCTGTTTTTTATTTTAAATAAAAAAAATATCAACAATTAGGTTGGCATGCCGCATAAAACAAAAAACTTAAACGAATGCAAAAAATTTTAAAGTTCAAATTCAAAAATCAATTTTTGGGAACTTTCTAAGCAACTTAACGTCTAGCGTATGCACTTTCCCTTATTCATTTTAAATCGATTAATAAATGACCCTATATCATACCCTGGGCAGCCATAATAAATGTTTAAAAAAAGTTGTTCCACTGTTCGCTTTAACGCAAATCAGATATTTTTTATTATTATATATTTCTTTTTTTTGAGTTGGACATTATTTCTAAACACATATTGAGATTTTTTCCAAAAAGAACACATTTACTTTCATATTTAGTTTTTATCGTATTTACAATTGACTTTAATACAAAACACCAAATCTCCCCTGTTAAAAATGCACTTTATCTATTCTGACACCAAAGTAACAGCCCAGCTAGCTTAAATACTGCACACATGTTTTTATTTCTTAATCCCAAATTAATAACACAATACTTTTCCCCAATTGTTTTTGTCCAGGATATTTTGCAGAAATTTTTACAAAAACCCCCTATTTCCCGATAGTCCGTTTTGCCCTATTAATTAAGTTGAAAAATTGTCTCAGTATACTTAAAGATGAAATTATTTTTCACTGTGTACATACGTATAATATGTTATTTTTGTTCTTCTTTGTTAGCGGACAAAATTTATAAATATATGTTAGACAAAATTTTGTGGTGAAGTGTTGTGTTTATGTATAATTTCTTTAATTTTTATTTGTTTAAACAAAAGTATATTTAACTTAACAAATTTAGTGGCTTATTGTAAAAATATGCTTTAATTTGAACAGAAAAACAAAGGATTTTCATAATGAGAAATTAGAGACAGACATCAAATTATTTACAGCGATTTTGTTGGCAGTGTGGCCATTAAAATTTGTCAAAAGGAATTTTTGAATAAAAAGGTGGCAGCTCAAACAATTTACCCAATTTATTTCGTGGGTGTTAATTACTTTTGGCATATGATTTATTTGTTTTTTTATTTTTTAATAAGAAAATTATTTCATTCGCTAGCAAATTGTATTTTAGCCAAGCATCGCACATTGGAAGATTTAAAAAAAAACTGCAATTTCTAAATAGATAGTCAAATTATAATAAAATGTAATACATCACTTAAGGAGGAGTTGCTGAATTTAAGTTGAGGTTTTGGATTTATATCCTCAAAGGGAATGGAGCCAGGAGACCCCAAAACGGTTCACCTTCAGTTTATAATCTGATAAACAAGATTTTTCCACATTCAGATTTTGCTATTCAAGAGGTAAAAAAATCGTCTATATGTTCCGCTTACATTCGACTGTTTTGCTAATAAAAAAAGTAAGGTCTTATCTGGTTAGCTAGAAATTTCCTTGTTTTAAAAGCATATGTAATTCATAAAAAATTTTAAAAGCATAAAATATCTTTTACGAATTAAGCCTTAAATGTTTAGAGCCTAATTTATAAAAAATATTTTTTGTTTATAAACTTCTTATTTGACCAAATTTTGTATGGATCATCGTGGGATAGGTTGACAATTTTGCGATTTTATAAATATTCCTTGCTAATTAAGGGTCTTTCAGAAACAAATCATAATTGATTTTCTTTCTACTAAAGTAATTACAAAATTTTCCGAAAATATTGATAAAATATGTATATACATATAAAAATTTTATATAATTTTTTAATATAAATTTTGTGTTTAAACTCAAACTTAGCAATATGTACTTCTTAAAGTGCCCTATGACTTTTTTTCAATCGGCCTATCCATTTAGAAACTGCAAATATATTTCTCTTCCTTTTTATCCAAAAATTGGCCATTGTGCAATAGTCACGATGGCTGCCAAATACATGGATATGTCGCGAAATGCATGTTCATCTTTATGACTCAAGTTTCAATTATGAAAATCTTTTTTAGCATTTAGAAAAAATCACTTAAAACATCATGTAAGCTTTTTATCATAAGTAAGTATTTTATTTTATATATTTTGATTTGAATTTAATTAACCAGAAATCATTAACTTGGCGTCGGAAATTTTCAACAAAGTTTTATAAAACTAAATTAATGTTATCAGATAGTATCACAGATTTCTTTTGGAGGCAAGGAACTTTACATTGGCGATTCGTTTTTATTAACTCAAATTACACATTAACGCCGGTGTACTGTTCTGGTGCAAATACGGTTTCGTCGTTTGTTGTCAACACACTTGCCCTGGGAACAATGTTGCCCAATTGCCTGTTTAAATACTAAGGAAAATATATATAATAAAAGTTATCTCCTTATAAAATATAAAATTTGATACCTATAATGTTTCACACGAAATATTTTCTTGAGAGGTACAGATACATTTTAGTGCCTTAATTGAAATAACTACTATTGCCTAAAAAATGCAAAATTATTTTTACAAAAGAACAAGAAACAAGGGCTAATGTAAAATCAGAGGCAGAAAATACAGTAGCAGAAACAATGGCAGTTCCCTCATAGATCCCTCAAGGACTAAGGCCATACGCCAAAACTTTATTTAACAAAATCCTATAATTGCACTTTAGAGGGATTATTATGAAAATGTAATGAAAGTTAGTTTTTTTAAATCGTCAAAATTTTTATAAAATTAATATAGAAAAACGTGATACGTATTAAATAAAATGTAGGTGATCTCTGTTCAAAAAAGCTTAAAGTTAGAGGATTTTAGTTAATTTCCGGATAGAAAAGAATAAAAAAACTATCTGCAAATATTAACAACAGTACAATTATTATTTAAATAAATCTGGCGTTGGGAAAAATAAAATAAAAATTAGGTAATTTTTTTATTTACATTTGGAGACAAATTATTCACGACAAACACCCCTTAGGATTAACCCCTATTAAAATAAAAATAAAACTATTTATTGTTTGAAAACCTATTTTATGACGTGCTTTTTACACAATCCAGACAGCCGAGTTTATTTAATAAAAAATTATCACTCAAGTTAATTGAGTGGACTGTGTGTGAACAGCACTTGAGTGTTATTTCAATTTGAAGTTTTCCGCCTCTACACTTGCATTTTCTTATGTATAAGAAAATGCAAGTGTTCTTTACACAAGCCAGACAGACAACCAATTGATTTAGAGATTTGCTAAAAAAAATTCTAGACAACATGACTGGCATTTAAATGTTCTTTTTTAAAACTATCTGATTCAAGTAATTTTCAATATAGTAACAGTAAGCTCTGCTCTTTTGGCTTTTAGTCAAATTAAAAAAAACCGTTAAAATAAATAATTAAAATTTTCTGGCGCCAAAAACCAATGTTTTCTTGTTGACCTCTTTTTTTATAACAATAATGTCTGTCTTTTTTTTGTAGACATTTATTTGTTTTCTATAATTTTGTTTTTGAGTGTAATTAAAATATTAAAAACATGCCAATGTTTTCCCCCTGCCATCTCCTTCTCTTCTTTCTTTTCGTTTTATTTTTAGAAATTGCCACTTTAACACACAAATTTACGTCGGTAACTTTGTACAAAAATAAGACCGTACGGTATGCAGCACGTATGCATGCAATTATAGCCTGTCAAATGGAATTTCAATTATATCCCATGGACATACAAGTTTGTCCAATATACATAGAAAGTTGTAAGTATTTTGAATTCTTTTTAAACATCATATTTGTACTGTGAATTATGAGAAAATAAAAACAAAATGAATTGATGGTTCAAAAATATGTACAAGGTGTACTATATTAAGTGTTACTTGTAGTAGGTACTTTTTTTGAAAGCTCTAAAAAGAGTACCAATTACGGAGTCACATTGATATGCATACCTGAATAAGAGCTAAAAAAAAGTAAATAAAGAAGCTTTTAGACCTCATTTTAAAGTAGCATGATCCCCTATTACATTTTATTAAAATACAACAACTAAAATATATTTATATTTTTTTAATTTCCTTACAAAAAAAAAGTTTCATCAAACAACAAAAAAGTAAAATTGCGTTGGTCAGATTCGGGTGTTACCTTAAATCCTGAGCTAAAGCTTTTGCAATATAATTTGGGCCAACCCTTAGAACTGGAAGAAAGCGATGGTTATATGCCTGAAAAAGTTGGCAACTTTTCACGTTTAACTGTATATTTTCGTTTTGAGCGACAAATTGGCCACCATTTGATACAAACATTTGCCCCCTCATCGCTGGTGGTCATGTTGTCATGGTTCAGTTTTTGGCTGGGCCTCGATGCCATACCGGGACGTGTTACATTATTGGTTACTTGTATGCTAACACTGGTGACTATGTTTACCGGTCTAAGAGCGGATATACCACCTGTGGCCTATGTTAAGGTACTAAATGATTTCAATTATTTCTTACAATTTATTTCATATATTTTTCTATTTAGGCTTTAGATTTATGGATGGCCGGCTGTATGGTATCGGTATTTGCGGCCTTAGCCGAATTTGTTGTCGTCAAAGTCTTAGATGTTCAATATCAATATCAGGTCAATAAAATACCCAAAACTTTGCCAATGGTAAGAATAGATGTGACTTCGGCAAAGTTGAATATCAAATACCCTTCACTTTAGTGAGCTTTAAGGAAATTCAGAAAAAGTTTCAATTTCTAACGAATTATTTATGTCATTGGCAGGTCTGGTACTCTTCTTTTACTTTTAACCAAAATTGGCTATTTTTACTACCATATGCAGATTTGAACTTTCAGAAGGAATTGACTTTTTTTTTTTGTTTGAAAAATTTTGTGGTAAAAAATATTTCCGTTTATTCTTCAAATACTTGTCAACGTCACATCAAAACAATATCAAAAATAGAACACCTCTGGGCTCCTTTTCATAGGCAATTAAAAAATTTTAACTGCTTATTGCTATATCCAACCCCGTCAGAGCAAATTAATTCTTGTTCACAAGAAGTAGGTAAGTGACCTGTTTTTTGATAGTCCACTTTATTTTCTAACTATTTGTCAACGTCAAGTCAAAACAATACCAGAAGGAGGACACTTAACCACTCCTTACGGGCAACAATTAAATAATTCCCTACGGTCTCGGATATAGCAAAAGGCCAATTGCTGAAGAAAGGGAATACAAAAGTGTTATATTCTTGATATTGTCTTGACGTGACGTTGACAGATAGTTACAGAATAAGGAGAATTGTCTTGACGTAACGTTGACAAATAGTTACAGCATAAAAGGGCTAATTTTAAATATAAGAAGCAGGCAACTTAGAGGAGATGAGAAGTCAGTTAACACAATTTATTGATAGGTCCCAAACTCCTAACCAATTAACGCGTTTACGGAACTTCCAAGCTAAGTATGAAAACTTCCGACGACAAAGTAAATAAATTTGTTTCGCCAAAATAAAGATTACTACCACTACGTCAGGACAGGCAGAAAGCTGCTGAAGCAGATTAGACATTAACGGATGACTATAATAGGTCTACAATGGATTCAATATTAGAAAAAGACGATAGGTTTAAGGACTTATACTTTTCTGGAAATTTAAAACTTCCAGAAAATCAATAAAGATGGCATTCCCTGCACTATGCCGGAAATAATGAATGGTAATGAAAATAATAGTAGGAACCATGCGAATCAAAAATCCGTTTTTATATACTTTTTTATTTCATATTCTTTGTTTATGTGTTGAGTACTTCTAAAGGGTGTTTTTATAAGAGCTTGCTGATTTGAAATTTAAATAAAACACATGCCAAATTATGAAATGGCCAAACAAATTTTTTTATTTGATAGATAATTTCTTGTCATTTAACATTTAAATATAATTTCGGGCATATGGCCACCACGACTATTTTGCATAAAGTTCATTCTGGATTGGAGGGCGTATTTCAGCAATAACACGTTGAATACTGGTTTCCAAAGCGACAATCGTTGCTGGTTTATCCACGTAAACCAATGATTTCAGGTATCCCCACAAAAAATAATCGAGTGGCGTCAAATCACACGAACGCGGAGGCCAATTCACCGGTCCATTTCTCGAAATAATGTTGTCATTGTCAATAAGTCCATTGTTTCGCCCGCAGTATGACAAGTGGCACCATCCTGTTGAAACCACATTTCGTTTACATCCATATCTTGAAGTTTTGGCACCAAAAATTCCTTGATCATGATTCTGTATCGATTTCCATTCACGGTAACGCGTCGTCCTTCCTCATTTTTAAAGAAATAAGGACCGATGATTCCACCAGCCCATAGACCGCACCAAACAGAACATTTATCGGGATGCATTGGTAATTCTTGAACGGCGTGTGGATTATCTTTGCTCCAAATACGGCAATTTTGCTTGTTGACATATCCATTCAACCAAAAATGCGCCTCATCACTGAAGTGAATTTAGCGGTAAAAAAGCGGATAAACATTTTTAATTGAACACTTTTTTTGAAAATAAATTTCCACGATATGGAAGCGTTGTTCTGGAGTTAACCTGTACATGATGATTTGCCAAACAATACTGACTAGAGACGTAACTTTAAACTGTCAAAACAGCTGTCAGACAACAGAGTGATTCGTATAAAAAAAAAACTTCATAAAAAAACACCCTTTATATGCCTGCATTTCATTCCAAAATAACAAAACCTCTTAGCTTATACATAAAACCACAAAAACGAATTGAGAATTACACAAGCTTTTGAAATTAAAAAAAAACACAAGAAACAAATTTAATTTTTTATTTTTCTATATTTCGAAAAAATGGTGGAGACCACTAGATGCTTTTAGACGCTGTTTTTTGAAGTTGTTAACGCGTATACTACGAAGCCAAAGAACGTGGGTTCAATGCCGCATTATGTCAGGAATATGACGTTTATTAGTTTGCGGTTGTGTTAATTGTTGTTGTCCTGTTTCAATGACGAAAGCCATAGTCACTGAACATTACCGAAACGATTGGCGTTATCATGTATTAAAAAGTGTATTACAGCACTCTGCTTCATCGGTACTGTGGGAACAGGAAAACCGGCAAAATAAGAACTAAGCTGACTACAACAAATTCTCTCTTTTCTTGTATTTTATCGCAACACAATTTTCCCCATTTAATAGTTCCGGCATTCCACGAGTAGCGGTCATCCCCTGAGTGCCGGTCCAAGTAAAAAAATAAGTACTTTAAACTGACCACGCGAATGTTAAATGATCTTTTTAGCTAACTATTCAACGCCATCATTTTCAGATTTCGTTTAGGAAAATTTACAACAGTTTTCCATTTTGCACTTTTAGGGCATTTTTAGACATTTTGTCTCAAACTGCCTAAAGTGCCCCTTTTTATTTGCATTTTGTAATAAATACCCATTTTATTTAAAAGTTGTAATAAATGATTTTATAATTTAATGGGATTTAAATTTAAGCACAATGGAAAATTTTACATATACATATGTATGTATACCTACCTATACAATATTTTTTTCATTCAAAACTAAGAAAACTTCCATATGAAATTATTGAATTCAAATTATATTAAGTAAACTTATGCAACACAAGTTACAATTAAAACTATGAATGTCCAAGGATGAAGGGTGTTAAAGTAATAAATATTTTACCCATAATATATATTTTTAAAATGGGCTATATTATATGAAAAGCATTTATTATTTCAGCGTATAAGTAACATGGAGAAAGGTCAATGTGCAACGGTAGCTAGTTGGGAAGGCGGTGCTGTACGGTCACGCAAGGCTACACAAACACCAACAACACCCGGTCAAGTATGTTAATGTTATAGACATTTCCGTGCGGTTAAAAAATTTCGTTTTTCTTTTAGACTTCATTACAGGGAAATGGTGGACCACCGAAACCGGCAAGACGCCAAAGTTTACTTTCTGTAGCATGGACGGACATAGATACCGGAGTTGAAAAGATTATGTGGCGCGAAATAGATAAAGTATCACGCGCTGTTTTTCCCATATTATTTTTTGTCTTTGTCCTTTTATACTGGCCAATATTATTGATGAAATCATCCTAGGATTTAGGGAGTTCCAGAGCACATCTTTCTGGACTCCGTTAAAAACAGCAAACAAATAAAGTAAGGCACTTTTTTAAACACGGCTTTAAATGCTTAGAATGAAAAACAAAACTACATACATATCGTTAGCTTAAAGGTGAAATAATGCTAAATTTTTTTATGAATTATTTATTGTGCATTCCAAGTCTACCATAAAAACAACGATATTGTAAGCAAAAAAATTATAATATACCACCCTATTAAGTTAAGTATTATCCGATTTCAATAAAATCAAAATAATGTGTAATTTGTTACATTGTTTTCAAGTTAAGCTAACGATATATTTTCTATACATATGTTATTTTAGTTATTTTAGAAAATAGTGTTTTTTTATATGTATATACTAACGAAATTTTTCTAAAAAGTAAAAATTTCGTTATAGATTGACTAAATTATTATTCCGTGCTTCGAAAATCGAACATCTCTACACTTTAAATATTTCATTGCTGCCCATAATTCACCGTTTATACGAAATTATTGAATTTCTGTTAACTTTTTTTTGGAACGAAGTTCCTTACGGGACGATGCGGAAGGGTACCCTAACCGGGAAAAAACGTCAGTAACGTAAGATTTTTTGTTTCTAAATCAATGTTTAAGACGTATGAGTAATACAATTCCATACAAACAAATATTAATCATACGCAGCCGTGCCGTGACAGAATTCAATTCTGTATTTTCGTTGGTCGGCGAAAAAAAAAAATCATAATAAAAATGTATACCCGAATAATTATTTTCTTTATACCTCGAATAGAACTTAAAATTAATATTTTGATAATAAGGAACTTCGTTCCTATCCGGTGTCCCACGACACCACACATCTTTTTTCAGAATCTATTCTTTTGTGTTAATCCCTTCAAATGTAAAGTAAAGAAAAAAAACTAAATTGTTCAAAAATAATTACTTTTTGCCAATGCCTCAGGGTGAAAAATATTTTTCATACTTTTCATTATTACATTATAGTTTTCATAGTTAAAATCAAGTTAAAATACGTTTTCTCAGCCTAAGGTGTTCGTACCATGGCCTTCTTTTTTCATTAGTAAATAATTTATAGTTATTTTCTAACACTATAAGCAAACATTCAAAATCGTTTCAATTCTCATGTATGACATTTTCATTCTTGTTGAAATTTACTAAAACATTGTAGTGATTGTATGGCAGCACTATGTACTATAAGATGGCAGCACTATTGGAGCTGAGAAACAGTAATACCAACTACTTCAAAATGAAACTTTATTACATGTGCATATTTTCATTTTATAACATAAAAAATCTCCATAACGTTAGAAATCATATTAGAAAAAGTTTCATTTAAGATATTAAATTCTTAAAATCAGTATCTTTTATAAACATATAACTATTCATTTGATATTTTAATTAGCAAAATTGACCTTTTTTTTATATAACATTCATTTGTTTTCACAAATCATTTAAAATAAGTTCAAATACACACATGCCTTGAACAAGTATATGAAACACAATAATAATAACGACAAATAAAAATTTTTTTAACATTGAAACTATTAATACATACAAAACATCTCAGCAAAATCTGTGAACCTGTATTCAAAATAGTATATGTTGTCGTATGCATTGAAAACACTTATATATACATATACATAACTTAATCTATTATATAAAAATTTGGTGCTTCTGATAATAAATTACATATTTAACGAAAAACAACAAATTGTATAAAACCAACTAAGTAATAAATATTTTTATAGCTTTTTGCCAATTGAACGCACATTATTATACATTAGGAAAGAGAAATAGGTAGGAAGCCTTGATAAGAAAGCTTTATGAAACACTTGTTAATTTTACATGAAGAAATATATCAAAAATATTTTGCATAAGTACTTTTTTAACAATACCTTAGTTTTTAAGTAACAATGTAATTTAAAATAATTTAATTATTATACAATCGAATAAAAACAACCAAAAGCTCCGAGAATAATATATAGAGCTTTATTGTGGTCGTGAAGAAACCGATAAAATGTGGCAACTTTTGCCATATATTTAATATTCGAGTTATTTTATTTCGACTACAAATAAAGACCATTAACTGAAAATTCCGAAATAAATGCATATTCAATATTAGGGATGTTCAGTTCATGGTGCTAATGGTTTTCCGAAAGCGCAAATACAAAATATTACAGCCTTTATATAAAATCGAGCACCAGCACAGGGTATTTAACAGGCAGTTAACTTTTTTTGTAAAGAGGCTGCAATATTTCACAATTGCTCTTTCGCAACCGCATTTGCAGCAAACACTGAATACCACTTTTGCAAAACTCTTAAGCACTTTAAAGCATACAATATTAGATATGTAGTTAAATAATTAAACAATAACTAAAAAAAGGTGAGCGTTTCAATGTTAAGATCGCTTAACATATTGGCATATTGTAAGCGAAAGCAATAATATGAAAATATTTCATGATTATGAAAATATTTCATGATAATGCAAACTCAAAAATTAATTCCGTTTACATACATATTTACCAAAAAGTAAGTGACCTTATCAATTTTACGAGCACCTTTGCATCGGAATGCCTACAGTCTTTAAAGCTTCTTATGCAGACGTTTACATATTTTTCACATAACACTAATTGTAAATTAATAAAAAGATGATAATCAAATTATCGAACTATGTAAGTAATATACGAAAACTATTTTTATTTTATTTTTATTGATTAGCTATATTTTATATTAAAAATCTGCAATAACATATTGCATATATTCAATATTGTATAGCAAATGCTTTTAATTTGCATTAAGAATGACATATTAACTCGAAAATTAAAATAAATAAATTATATTATGTAGATATAATATTAAACGAAGATTGTATATAAAAAGAAGTTTGTTTTATTTTATTGCTGTTATTATTAGGAATTGTCCTGATTACAAAATTTTGATTTTAAGATTTCTACTCCATAACAGAATTTTAACGCTTCTGGGAGATAACTTTGGGAATTTGTATCATAAATGGGTGTAACAAAGCATTAAAGATATTTCACATTCTCGGCTTATATTTTATTTTAGATAAGAATTTAGGATTTTTAATGCTTTATTCGAAATTGGCAAAAGTAAATACGAAATCACGCTTTCAGAGTTACTTCCTTTTTTTCTTTTTGCTGCGTGCGTCACACAAATTTTTTATCAATTATTTCACAAGTACCTTGTAAAATATTATATTTTATACCTTTTATATTTCCCTAATTACTCTGTATAACTTGAAGATACATCTTTTGAAAGACCAAATTTTATTCCCAATTTTAATCCGGAAACAAGTACGAATGTAGCGTACGTCGCGCACAATTTTCCCAAATACAACTTGACATTTCTAAAATCCCAAACTTTACTTCAAATAGAGCTGCAAAATCGATGTTTTCATTTTTTAATAATGTAATCCAGCAAAAATTTTTTGTCGAATTCTATCCGAGGTCATCTTTTGGCTAAGAAAATTCTGAAATTTTTACCGAACTGTCTGAGAGAATTCTGTATGAGCTCGGAAAAAATCTTAGGGAATTCTGAAGAATTTTTTGACATGTTGCAATAATGTTTGCAAAGGACAAATAAAAATACTTTGCGAAATCGAAGAAAATATGAATATTTTAAACTATATAAACAATTTTATACAGTAGAAAATTAATGCGCTGACAGTTTGGATAATTCCACATTTAATTACAATAGTATTTTTCTATATAAACCTTTTTCTCATTTATTGCCCGTTTAAAAATTCAAATCTTTTATATAATATAAATCTTTTATAAAATTAGAGTAAAATCAATAAAAATTGAGAATCACAAAATATTGGAACTTCAAAATAGCAAAATTCAACAATAATGTCAATGTCTGCATCTCCTAACATCAAATGAGTATTTCGAGGTTTACTAAAATCACACATGGTGATACATAACATAACATTATACATATATTATCAATTAATTACTGCCTAGGTTCCAGCAAACAGTGAAATAGGATTCGATGTCCCTATTGCGTTACAATAATACATAATATTGTAGTAAATTTTTGATATAAATGGCTATAAGCATATGAATATATATAAATTTACCTTTGAAATCCGCCCATTTCGTCACTTTGAATTTAATAGTTATTGTAAAATTTATTGAAAACATTTAAGCACTTGATTGAAGACTTGTTGAAAATCATATACATATGTAATTGCACCTTTTAATGAAAACAAAAATGAAATAATATATTAAAACCAAATTTAAAATAAATGCTGTTTACATGTAACCAGGGACCAAGTGAACTAAATTGTTTTTTAAATGAAATTTATTTGTTGGTGGTTAAGCAATGTATGCATTTCATTGGTGCTTTACCAAATCGTCAGTAGACTTTAACCACAGTTTTGAAAAATTAAAAACCTCTTATCTTATGCATATACTTCCGAAAACCGTCTGAGAATTCACAACTTGTAAATTACAAACTATTTTCAAAAATAACAACAGAACAAGAACATAGGCTTGCAACTCATACAAAACTAAACCAACAAATAAAGTATGTTCGATATGAATCTATTTTATTTTTCTACACCTTTATTAATCTGTTGCCTGCTGCCTGTTTTTGTAAATAAAATAATATTTATTTTATTAAAAACTGAAAACATTTTTGTTTATTTACTGTTCTTTCAACATTAAAAAGCAAGCAGAAATGTTTATTTTATTTAGAGAAACAGGTAGGTACCCTGGGTTTTTGAGATAAACCTAGTTTAAGGTTTAATTAATCTGAAAACAGATTTGTGCAGCCATTACCAAGTTTGTATAATCAATTTTGCGGAACAGCTTTGTTTTGCTTAAAATGTTGGTGTTTAATGAAATAATAAAAACAACTCAAATTTCGCGGGAAAAATCAGACTAACTAAGTTAAGCAAAGTTTAAACTTTAGTCTCAAAAACACAGCCCTAATTAATTATTTTTACCTTGCAGTCGCTTTTATTTACCTGTTTAGTTCCATTTCTATTAGATTTAAAACTTTTTGTTCTTTAAATTTATTGCAGATGTGTAGAAAACTTTAACTTAGAAATAATCAACGAATTCAATCACTTTCTTCTTCACTTTCACCTTTATCACCATCATCATCATCGTCAAATTCATATGTTTGTTTCGTATCGGTTTTTATTAGCAGCATTTCCTCATCTTCATCATCCACATCTGAGGATTGTGAACTGTCATTATTACCTTGGGCAGAAATTTGTATATTTTTAACACGGACCGTGTTTAATAAGGAACGTATAGTATATTTATTGAAATCACAGCTTTAAAAATATATGTTTTTAATTAGTGTTATATAGTAAATAAAAATTTCAAACGAAACTTACATTCTATTGAGGGATTCATATTTCCTGGAAATTGATTCATGTAAAGCTAAAAGTGAAGTATGTTTCAAAACACCGTCCTTGTTGCCGTGACTAAACAAAAGGCAGCAGCACCACTTTAAATAGAACTCCACATGCGGGGAAGTTTGCAAAAGTTTGGCCAATATTTGCATTAAACGATGGGCATATTGGTTGGGTAGTGTAGAACATATAAGATCAACTAATAACAAAAAATTTAATGTTTAAATGTGTACCACGAACAAAAATGATTTAAACTTACTATCCTGATAGGGTATCGATTCCAAGGACAAATTTATAAGACTATTTTCGTTTAGTTTTAATGCCATTATTAAGGCTTTAGAATAATTGTGCTGTTTCAAAGACTCTTTAATAGCTTTGGGCGTCACTTCCAGCGACAAATCAAAAGGATCGAAAACCACACCTAAGTTAATATAAAATGTATTAAATATTACAACCACACCAAATCAGGTACTGCCCCATTTTATTTTCTTACCCTTATCTAATGTATAAACACATAAACCTTCGGTACAAGCAGCTGCAAATGCTTGCCCGGTTGGGGAAAATTTTACACAAAATACTTTAACTTCTGGCTTAAAATTACGAGCAGCCATGTCGCCTTTTTGGACACCAGGCAAACGTATAGCCACATTACCCCCCTCTAGCTCTTCCCTTTTTTCCACTAAAGCCATGTTACCAAATTCCGTTAAATTTCGACGATTTATAAACTCCTATGGAAACAATTAAGATTTTTACACGAACATGATGAATTCTTTAAACTTAAAGAACACTTACATTTAATCCGTCAAAGCTAAGATTTTGTGTTATTTGGAATTTTTTTAATAGCATGGCCTCCTTTACGTGATAAATACATATGACATGAGATTTACCACCAGCTAATATACACTCGCCATCAGCTGAATATTCTAAAGAAGAAAAATACCTAAAAAAGAAGTTAATTTTATTAATACTCACTAAATAAACACTAAATTCTTTTTTTTTAGAAATTTTTTGCCGAAGCAAAGGGCCTAAAAACTATGACATATTAACTTTTTTCTCTAGAAAATCTTTTCTAGAATTTTGTTCGAGCAAAAATTTTTAATAAAAATTCTTTCAGATTAAAAATATATATAACAAATTTTCGGATTAAAATTATTTCCCACTAAAAAGTTTTTATGGACATTTTTTCGTCTACAAATATTTTATAGAACTCAAAAATCTGGAATTCGATAAACTCTGAGTTATTCAAGTAAGATAAAGCAGAAAACAAGGCTAATGTCAATAGCATATACCTCTTCTTGCCATTTACCCATTGTTTCTTAGCTTCACTAGTATAATTTTCAAATGTACATGAAAGTTATAGATCAAAACTATTAAAAGCATAGTGGATTTAGATTTTTATATATATAAGTAAACAATTAAATAAATAATTTTTTGTGAAATGTACAAAAAAAATATTTATATACAAAAAAAGAGGTTTTGTTATTTTGGAATTAGGTTAAAGTCTACTGATGATTTGGTGTAAGAACCAGTGAAATGCAGGCATATAGACATACTTGACCACATAACAAACAAAAAGCACTAATTTATATAAAAATCTAATTTTATATTTCATACTGAAAATAGTTTCATTTATTTGATAACTTACTTGCCCTGTTGATTCTTTTTTGCCGTTATCACATCCGTATCCAAACGACCACTATTTAAATCATTGCGACCTTCTAAAGTGCTTATTTGAGTCGCAGTCTTAACATCGAAGACGGATATATTGCTATTTAAAGTAGCAACAGCTACCTAAAATATTACAAAATTAAAGTTACAACAATCAACTCAGCATGAAACTATTTACACAATTACTAACATTTTCACCATTTGGACTAAATGCTACACATGTAACATCCGATAGCATATCAATGGTTTCACTTTCTGATTTGCTTTCCAAACAGTTACAAATTTTTATAGTTTTATCCCAGGAACCTGAAATAAAGGTTGACGAAGAAGCTACAGGTGCAAAAGCAATCGATGATATGGGTCCTTCATGGCCGCTAATAACTTCTAATAGAGTACCCAATTTAACTGACCATAAATAGAGTTCAAAAACATCTAAGCCGCCAGCAACAACTAATTCATCTGAGAAATCCATGGACACGCATGAGAACTGAACTGGTGTCGGCGATGCAAAGGTACGAAAATTGCGATAACTAGTACAAAAATAATTATTTTAATAGCTGCAGAGAAATTCATTTGAAAATCTTACCGTATTATATCGAAAGCCCTTACAGTACCATCTAATGAACAACTCACTAAAAACTTTTTTCCACGGCTAAATTGTACTCCTGTCACACCGCTGGTGTGCTCTGAAAATGTTACAAAGCAAAAACCACTCTGTGTATTCCATAATTTTACTTTAGAATCTTCACCCCCTGTTGCTATATATTGACCATCAGGAGAATAGGCTATACAAGTCATTTCACTGCTATGGCCTTGTTGTTTCATTATATATTGTTCTGATTGCCATTCCCAAACCAATAATTGGCCCATCTCCTTAGAGGCTAAAGCAACCCAGTCCCCAGTGTTATTAAACAAAGCCGAAGATATGGCAAAATCGGATATACTCAACGAATGTATCATGTTTACATCAGGTAATTCATATAAATAAAAAGAGCCGGTACTAAATCCTACAACCAATACTTTGGTCTGGCGATTGTAATGAGCTGTAGTCAAAACGGCATCCCGATGTTCTTTCCTTGGATCATCGGCCAAATAGTGGCGTGCCAACTTTTTATAAAAAAATGGATGACCTCTCTTGGCATCTTCATCTTTTACCTCATTCTCGTCGACAATGTTTTCTGATGTAGTTTCATCAGTAGTATTGGTAGGATTTCGTTTTTCAACAGTATTTTCCACATCATCTTCAGACTCTTCGCCCGATTCTTTTTCGTTCAATTTGTTTCTCTTACTGTGGAAAGATAACGGTTCAAGACTTTTGACTTTTCTATCAGATATCGTTATTTCTGATAGTTCCAAACTACATTCCCATATACACAACTGACCATTTCGACTGATGGTGTTGGCATGAAGACTGTTGTTTTCGAAGAAACAAGCAACTACAGAATCCGTATGTCCGCCCAGTATATAAGTACGAAAGTTCTTCATATAAGTAATGCCAATAACTTTAGAAGAATTATCGCGACATCCTATGATCAGAAAGCGCGAATCGGAAGACCAGTCCAAGCATGTAACGTCATCAAACCCGCCCAAATAATGACGTTCCAAAACAAACGGATTATATTCTCCAGTTATTTCGCCAGGAGATTTGAACACAAACACTAAATTGTGCATAGCTACCGCAAAATGAGCCCCATCAGGACTGAAGGTCACACACTGAACGGGATGTTGAAATTTGTGTTGATGTATAACTGAGCAGGATACCATACTTATAAGCTGTGCTTGTCCATGATCATTTACAGCCAGCAACAGGCTACCATCGGGAGACAAGGCCAAACTCTGATAATTGTAGAGGGATTCCAGTGATAAGGTAGACGCTTTATTACTAACACAAAAAATTGCTTTAAGTAATTTGATTATACCAAAATATTGTACACTTACTTTTTCAGATCATACAGGGTCAAACGATTGCCCACTGGGCTTATTATAGAATTTCCATCAGGTGTAAAAAGTATATTTCCACTGCGATATATGGTACCCAGCAAATTAGAAAACTAATAAATTTTTTAACAATTTAATTGATACAGATTTTTAAAATTAAAATATTACTTACTTTATAGGAAAATTTCATTTTTACTAAACAAATTAAGCTAATTTTGCTCCTCTCTGAACGACAAATTGAAATAATTGCCTATAACGATAATGTAAACAAAGTCAAACACACGTGCGATTGACATCAAGTTGCCAGACGGTTTGAAAACGCCTATGTGTTTCTTATTATAAACAGTAGTAGAAACATAGAGACAAATAATATATATATATATATATATATATATATATATATATATATATATATTTCAAGATTATGTGTAATAAGTAAAATAAATTCCAAATAATGCACTAACAGATTCATTTCATGCTGTGCAATCTTGTAGTTCACGTCTTGTATTGTATTTGGAAATGCTGCACTTCATAGTGACGATAATTGTGGAAGGTAAATGTTATCAATAAGCCATTGAGCTGCATTTGCTATCTCTAATAAATTGCCGCTGTTTAAATTTCGTAAAATAATTTTGCATATAATTGCTTACATCAGGTAAAAAAAAGTTGATACACAAATTAGGAAAATACAAAAAGAATTAAAAAATATGAGATCGACAACACCACCAACGCAATTGCTTAATTTCGCTGAACAAATCAATTGCTTTGATATTTGTAAAACAGATTTCGCTTCTAACCTTATTTGTATAGCGGCCGACAAAAAGCTCATCTTGGGCCTAGTGAAATTTCCAGTAAGCTTTCTTTCTACTTCTCATCTAAGTTTTATTCAAAATAAAATTTTTACATATTAGGAAGAATCTGAAAGCATACAATTTGAATGGGAACGATTAAAAGATATATATCACGAAAGTCGGTGTCATGCGATTTGCTTTGCTCCGGAGACTTCGTTAATGGCCATACCTAAAACAGTTACCTTTTGCGCAGCTGGAGCTGATTTTTTACTACGTATTTATCGTACTGATTTACAAAACACTGATACCGTACAAATTTTAAAGGCTCATACTAACTATATCAACGACATTGCTTGGGACAATGAGGGCGAGTTTTTAGCTTCCGTTAGCGACGACCATAGCTGTAAAATCTGGAGTAAAGAATCGCAATACGAAAATGTTATAACATTTTGTTTATCATCGGCCGGAATGTCCGTTAAATGGCAGCCGGAAGAGCCGTACAAAGTGTTAGTTGCCGAAAAGAAAGGTGTGGTGCACATGTACAACGTAAAATCCCAACAAGCTATACTGTCACTGGAAACCCCAAAAACTCCTTTAATGTCAGCCGATTGGTCTTTAAACAACTGTCATTTCATAACGGCTTTGGCAGCAGGGGAAGTGATTACCTGGGACTTATCGCGGCGTCCGTGTTCTCCATCTGATGTTAGACAAATGCATGAAGATGGCGGGCGTTGCGTACGCATTTCTCCTACTTCGGAATATGTGGTAGCCAGTATTGGCCGGCCTGATATAACTTTAAAACTTTATTCTACGAAGACGTCAGTACCTCTGCTAGAGGCTGCATTGAAACTGTATGCTGGTTTGTGTTGGCATTCTCGCCTTCCTTATATAGCAGCAGCTTACGACCGCAAATTATGTTTTTGGAAGGTACAATTTAAGTAAAAAATTAAAAGTTTGAGAAATATAATTTTATTGTGAGCTTTTATTATTTAACAGTTTATCATGTAATTAGGTATGATCCATCCATTCTTATCATGCTGCATTTACAGAGGCTAAATATTCCCTATATCGCTGTTCTTGCTGTACTTGCAATTTCTGTAACTTTTTCAGTTGTCCTTTGCTAACTTCTTTGCCATCTTTATCATGAGTTGGTAGACCCTAAAAATTTTTTTTAGAAGTGAATTAGGACCCTGTAATTACTAAAATTTCAATTAGATTTACATTTTCATCAAATTGTGAATACTTGTCGGTGTCTTTCAAAAACATTTCTTTTGGATTGATTTTACGTTGTGCTTCCTTCACTGCTACTGCCTCTGCTGCCGCCTGCTTCTTACGTTCCTTCTCCAGTAAACGAGCCGCTTCAGCGGCTTTTTTACTTTCGCGTTCTTTAAGCAATGTTTCACGATCCACTAATTTAACAGCAAATTTACCGCCATCTTTGTCTTCTAAACGTACGCCCAATTGGGGCAAGATATCGTCCCGCATTTGATCACATAAATTTAAAATTTCATTAGCTTTCAACAATTTGGCCTGCTCTCTTACTTGGTTTCTAAAAACAGCAACTGCCTCCACATACGGCAGTACTGTAGACTCCAGATCGATATTACGACCATTAGGAGCTGAACTTACAGGAAAACCAATACCACCGCGTGGTCCACCAATAGCGCCAAATATATGCAGTAAATCAGTGATATACAAAGCTATTTTTCGGAGCAGCAAACTATTTAAACCGTCTTTATTATCACGTATATAAATATTGGCTGCAGAAACTAAATCTCTGACGGCATCTAAAGCGCTACGGGTGTCAACATTATCTGCAATACTATTTTATTGTTTTCTTTTATATTATTTAGTTTCTATATTTACTTACCACATAAGGCATTATGTACGGCAGCTTGAATTCCATTGTATTTTCTTTGTAAAGCAGCCTCTACTTTAGTCCAAGCATTAAACTGTCTTCGCGGTTCGTCGGAAGTTACATGTCGGGTTAGATCTTTGACATTAAGAAAAAATTCCTGTAAGGTACACAAAATTATTATGTAGCTAATGGATAAATTTAATATTGCTTACATTTAGGAAACGTTCATATTGCATTGCCATTTCCATAGTATTCTCTGAGTAGTCCAGTGTATCTTTCCACGAATGTAGCAAGAATGCCAAACGTAATTGGCAGGGTGTGTGTTTTTGCAAGGCCTGCTGTATGGTTATAAAATTCTTCAGAGACTTTGACATTTTACATCCAGCTATCGTCAAATGCCCAGTATGCAAGAAATATTTTACCCATTCGGCCGCATCGAAAGCGGCCTCTGATTGCGCTAATTCATTGTCGTGATGGGGGAATTTAAGATCTACGCCACCAGTGTGGATATCAAATATAGAACCAAAAACATCTGAAGCCATAGCTGAACATTCAATATGCCAGCCCGGTCGACCTTTTCCCCATGGACTATCCCACCAGGGCTCGCCAGTTTTGCTCGCTTTCCACAATGCAAAATCATTGGGAGAACGTTTTTCTGTTAATCGTTCTTCACCGATTGACAAGTCACCTTCGCCTTCCTGTAATGATTTTGTATCGCCAAAAGCTTCAGGCACTAGTTTGGCATAGAAATGTTTCTCTTCCTTATCGAAACCATTAACATCAAAGTATACTGAACCATTGGCTGCATAAGCCAAACCATTTTTTATAATACGCTGAATAAACGAAATAATTTGGGGCACATATTCAGAAACGCGAGTTAATACATCGGGAGGTAAGATCTAAAAATAATTTAATTACATAAATGATTATCCGAGTAGTTGTGAAAATGAATCTCTTATATAAAAGCATTCACACACTTACATTTAGCGACTTCATATCATTATGGAACTGATCCTCCCAATATCTTGGTAATGTTTCAAATATAGCGTTATCATTTACTTGAGATCCTTTTTGTAAATCCAACCAATTTGATATGGGGTCTTTGGCCTCCTGCAAGTAGAAGTCGATGGCTTTTGAAATATCATCGGGATTACCGCCTGATACAGCTTTTGTTAACAATTCTACAGCATTACTCATGCGATTAAAAAGTTTATCTAACATAACTTTCTTATCCGTGTCTGTTGTTTTGGCGCAAGTATTCTGAAATTCGGCTAAAACTAATCGCTGGTCTTCCAATAGTTGAGGCAAAGGGTATGATTTTGACTTTGCAGCATAGCAATCAAATAAATAATTTTGCCGGGCACGTTTTATGATTTTGTCATCAATATCGGTGATGTTCATTACATATAAAATGTTATACCCAAAATAATCAGATAATACCCTCCTTAATATGTCGAACGATATATAAGACCTATAACATATATTCATTAAATATAGAGCTACATACATCTGTTTCAAACATTATTTTCACCTAGCATGGCCCATGTGCGACGCATCATAGACAGTAGGTCCACAACTATACCACGTTATGTTGTTACCGTCTAGTGGGACAAAATCCTCTTTTTGTCTGGTCAAGCTATTGAACAAGCGCAACTTTGGTTCATCTGATGCTTTTGGTACCTGCCAAAAAGGCTGCTGACGTTTGGCCATTTTATGCTCTAATAATTATTTTTTTATTATATTTCTAAAATAGTTGGTATTTATTATTGTTTTTCTAAAATAATTTGGATTTATCATTAAATATCTCCAATTTCCACGTTGCAACAACTATGGTATATAGTCGGCATTGGATGACAACTGGAGGAGGGGAATCAATGCTGCCATACCTCCTAACTACATACCTAAATCCAATTGGACATATGTTTGTGTAAAGTCATGTCCCGCGTCAAAATTTATAGCAATAAAACACATTAAAGTTTTATGGTTGTGTTAAAATGCTGGACGCATGCACAGTTACTAGCAACACTCACATAACAAAAACAAGGAGTAATTATTGTACAAAATTATGTTTTCATATCATTTTACCCCATTTTAAATCTCCACATCTGGTATTATGGGGATATATGGATATGTAACGAGATATTAAAAATATTGAGGTCAGTTAATATGAAATCGTTTTACCACACTGGTTATAACTTTTGTTTTAAAATCGCTAGGCTGATGTAAAATCTATAATTGAACAGCACTGTGTATTAGCCGGTATGTTGTAAACAGGATAAATGTAATAAATCACAGATTAATGTTTGGGGAAAAATCCTGTGGTTCCTATAACAAACATAATCAGAGTTTTATTAAGTTATAATAATATTCAAAATGAAAAACTTTTAAAATAAGGTCTTATACAATTTTAATTCAACGTGAAATTTAAAAGGAAGCCAACAAAATGCTGACCTATCTAGTGGTTCTAATCTTCGTATCAAAAACGGCCTGCAAAGAGTTGATGGAAGACAAAAATGGTTATTTAGCCTACTGTCCGTGCATGGGTAAGTTTATTAATAATCAAAGCTAAAATTATTACACATAAAACTTTATAGGACGTTTCGGCAATCAAGCTGATCACTTTTTGGGAGCTTTGGCGTTTTCAAAGGCGATAAACCGCACCCTAATACTTCCGCCGTGGGTAGAATATAGAAGAGGTGAAATGCGTTCCATACAGGTGGCCTTCAACACCTACTTCGCTGTCGAACACTTGGAAATATTCCATCGTGTCGTGTTAATGGAGGATTTCATGAAAGATTTGGCACCTAAAATATGGCCGTTAAGTAAGCGTATTTCATTTTGCTATATGGAACGTAAGACACTACAACTAAAAGAGAATCCAGTGGTAGGATGTCATGCTAAGGAGGGTAATCCGTTTGGTCCATTTTGGGACACATTTAATATAGATTTTAACGGTTCTGAATTTTACGGGCCATTACATTTTGATGTGCATCACAGTGGTATGTCTGAAAGATGGAAAGAACACTACGCAGCATCAGAATGGCCAGTATTGGCTTTTACCGGTGCACCGGCCAGTTATCCAGTTCAAAATGAAAATCGACGTTTACAAGAGTACTTGAAATGGAATCATAAATACCGCACTTTGGCTTCGGAATATATAAAAAAGATATTACCAAAAGGTGCATTTATAGCTATACATTTGCGTAATGGCATAGATTGGGTGAGAGCTTGCGAGCATGTCAAAGATAGCCAGCAATTGTTTGCCTCGCCTCAATGCTTGGGATATAATAATGAAAAGGGAACCTTATATCCGGAATTGTGTATGCCATCTAAAGAGCTGATAGTGCGCCAATTGAAGAGGCTAATTAAGAACGTCAAGCAAGATCATCCCATGAACGAAGTCCGGTCAGTGTTCGTCGCCTCTGATAACAATCATATGCTGACAGAACTTACTAGTGCTCTACAACGTATGGATGTTACTGTGCATCGTTTGGAAGAAGATGATCCTCATCTAGATTTAGCCATAATGGGACAATCAAATCATTTCATTGGCAATTGCATTTCATCATTTTCAGCCTTTGTTAAAAGGGAGAGAGATGTTAATGGTTTTCCCTCGTATTTTTGGGCCTATCCAAATGAAAAAGAACGACAGCATCATAAAGTTCATGAAGAACTATAAACAGAAATTTTATATTAAAAGCTAATGGAATTTCATGTAGTATTTCTATGATACATATTTGACTAAAAAAGTAAGACTTTTTTATAACGTATATAAACAATATAATATCGATTGTTTTTATAATATAGTTGTCTTACTGTATAAGAACAGTATAAAATTTCAGCAATTGCTAACTAAAGATTTCATTACAGTAATAATGGAAAACTGATATTGGTATCTATCATATTGAAGGTGTCGAAGTTTACTAAATTAACATTGAAGTTTTTTAATCAATCTGAGATAATTTATTTAAAAAAATCAATTAGTCATGTTTTATCATAAAAAGGAAATTTTGTAAAATTTCTATATGATGTTACATTTTCTGACATACAAACGTACAGAAAAATTTATTTTGTTTTTAAAACATTTTTCTTCAGTATTAGTGTTCTTGCTCCTTTTAGTGTACCAATTTCTGGCTTCGGGCCAAGTCTAACTGAACAGTGGAAACTTGAGTAAGACCTTCACGTACCGTACTTAAATTTTCCTTCCAGGCATGCAACAAGTCTCTCAATTGTTCCCATTGGGGAGCGCCAAATGTTCGATGCATTGTAGACGAGATATGCACCTTGCGGTTAGCCTGATCTAAACGAGCACGTACAAGTTTTGTCTTTAGCACTTCAATAACGAAAGCTTCAACTTCGTCTTCAGCTATTTGCAATTCCTTAGTCAAAGTTTCAAAACTCATCTCCGGATTACTTTCAGCCAATTGCATAAACGTTAACAAGCGCATTTTCTTCATGTTTTGTTCATGATTTAAACCATGAGAATTGACAAATTCCTTATGTTCTTTATAAAATTTTATGTAAGATGGAAGCTTGTCAGACACAAAAATGGATAATAAATCATGTATTAAATCTCCTTCCAAAAAGCGAACAGGTTTCAAAGCTAATAAAGGATCCAGGAGGAATGTGTTGGGATCAGCTAATGCGGTTACAACGCATTTCATAGCATCCTCACGCGCTACACAGGCATTTTCAGCAGTATATGTACCTAAAAGTTCTATCATTACTTTTGCAGAAAGTTCAATGTTTGTATCCTTGGTGACATCGTGCAATAAGCGGTACAATTTTTGCATTTGTTCGGCTGAAGGCGGGCAATTTGCAAATTGCGACTTCAATTGGTCGACACCGGTAAATACTTCCAAAACTTGATCACACTGTTTGGCCACTTGTACTAAATGATAGTAGACATGGTAGCGCAATGGGGATGCAGTGTCTAAGTTGTTAAACAAACGCCACAACGATTGCAAACATACTTTTGTCAAGGGTACATTAGGTGCTTTAGTCATTTTCTCACAATAAGCCAAGACAATATTCTCTCCTCGATCCAAAGGAATCTGAAAAAACTCAAATTTGTTAGTTGCAAGTTTATTTGAATTTGAAACGCAAACTACCGTAATCATTATAGATACAATACTATTCAGTATGCAATCAATCTGTTGGGGTTCACCATCCTTAAAACAAACATCGCATACACCAATGATTTTGTGTAAATCATCCTCCACACCTTTGCTGGATTTTTCCGACGATATTTCAGCGCCTAAGTTTTTAAAGTATTTTCTTAACTCTTGGACCTTGATATAGTAATATGCATTAGAAAATTCGTCAAATTGTTTATTTGTTAAACAAACATAACCTCATTCACGGTCAGCAAAATTTTGCTACCAGTTTTAAAGCACTATTTTTACAAATACCAACCTGTTCGTCCATAGATAAATCTATAAAAACTGGTGGAGAGGTCATGTTTTTTAATTAATTATTATATTTATGACACTAAAATTATTTTTTGTAATCGGCTCAACACACGTCGCTTCTTTGAAAATTTCAACAATAGAAAGGGTTGTCGAGCCGTTGGCATTTTGTGTCAACCGTTCACAGCGCGTGGTTTATGGATAATTTGGAGATGATAAAATATTATTAACCATAGTCAACCTAATCTCTCAATTTATATTCAAAATACAGAACATATTTATGCTTTACATATATTAAATAATATATCAATAGCCTTCAAAACTAAATAGTTTCGTGTTATATTGCAATTATCATTAAAATAATTTTTGAGAAGCCAAAAAAAGCCTCTATCTCTCAACTACATATGGTGTTATCGATACCATGCTAATCATAATTGCGTGCCTCTTACAACTCTGTATTAAATTTGTTGCATGAGTGTATTAATTTTACTCATCACTGACGGACTTTTCTCGTGAACTATCAAGCGACAATAATATTAATGTGTCTTGGCCAACTACAAAATTTGGCATTGTTCGAAATATTCAAAATTGAAACTGTGGACAGATTCGGAGAAATTGAAATGGCAGTGTAATAAAGATCATTAATAGTAAAATAATAAATAAAAATAACACAATATCGAAATGCAGCAACTAAGTCCGAATGCAAGCACAAATACCCAAAATGTATGCAACGATAATAACGAGCACAACCCACAAGAGTTTTACACAAGAGCTCAGCAATATTGGTCGGAGGTGCCCGCTACTGTGAATGGCATGCTGGGCGGCCTTGGGTACATAAACGCCATTGATGTTCAAGGATCCAACAGCTTTTTGCGCGAATTGAAAATAAAGGAAACTGGAAAGAAATACGCTCTTGATTGTGGTGCGGGTATTGGCCGGGTGTCCAAAAATCTATTGATGCCAATGTTTGCTAAAGTTGATATGGTTGAACAAGATCCGACATTTTCTGAAAAGGCTAGAGTATATTGCACTTCAGATGCTGGCTCAACGTTAGGATATCCAAATCGTCTAGGTGAAATATATAACGTGGGTTTACAGCAATTTGTTCCTACCGAAAACAAGTACGATTTGGTATGGTCACAATGGGTTTTGGGTCATCTAACTGATGCTGATTTGAGAACATTTTTTAAACGTGTACGTGACAGTTTGAAACCAGATGGATACTTTGTGGTTAAGGAAAATGTTACAAAATCTAGAGAAGTGGTAAAAGATGAGACGGATTCATCTATTACTAGGCCACTTAGAGATTATGAAACCATTTTAAAGCAAGCTGGTTTCCGGATAGCTAAAATGGCCCAACAAAAAAGTTTTCCTAAAGGTTTATTTCCTGTCTATATGATAGCATGCCGACCAATCAATGTACAAGTATGATGCGCTCTGTAGTTGTTAACCCTTTTAGTAAAGACATGCATACATAGTATGAATTTCTAGAATCTAGATTTAAAACTAAGCTGATTTTATAAAATAAAGACAAATGCTTGCGAATACAATTTTTTTAGCGATTTCGTTTTATATACTATGTATTGGATTTTGCAGCAAAACCTACGTATCCATAGGATTTTATCTTGGAATGGGTAACATGGGATACGTGCGATTCGGCGTTGAACCACAGATTTTGAATAAGAAAAGTATTGTTCAAATTAAGCAAAATTAACTGTTAAGCAAAGCAAACTCATAACACGTAGCCTTGACAGCTGTTTTAAGAATTTTTTGCTACTTTGCTCTCAATAAGCCTTTGTATATCAATAAATTTTATCTTATGAATATGCCTTGAGATATACCCAAATCTGCATTGGATACACCTTGCATGCACTGAAACCAGCATGCTCAAGGCGAATTTACTACTTGTAGTTAATTCCCCTTAAACAAAACCACTTGCAATATTTTGCTAGAGGAATATATAATACGTTTTCGAAAAAAGTGTGAATAAGTATATAAAAATAAACTCCCAAAAATGAATTGAGAATTACACAAGCAAAACCATAGGATTTGAAATTCAAGAAAAAAAACAAATATTCGATATAAATCTAAGATTTATATCGAAATCTAATTCTCAATTAATTTTTGGGTGTTTATGTATAAGCTAAGAGGTTTTGTTATTTTGGAATTAGGTTAAAGTCTACTGATGATTTGGTGTTAGAACCAGGGCTGTGGAGTCGTGAAAAAATAGTTGCGACTCCGACTCCAGCCGCCGAAATTTTTAAAGTACGACTCCGACTCCAACTCCGACTCCGACTGAATGCAATGCTTTATCAATACATAATTCTAACGAAAGAGAGTATTTACACGATAGAGAATATGTATATGCAAAGAGTAATTGCATTCAGTGTTGCCATAATTTAAAATTGTAAAGTTGCTAAATTTTTTAGATTTTAGTCTGGGTTTACATAGTGAAATATTTCTTATGAATTTTTTTTTATTCTCTTCTACACTTTCATCCGTGTCTGCACACTGAAATTTTTGTAATGAAATTTCACTGTGTGAACCGTGACTTTTCAAAATTGCTTTTACTTGGGAGAGAACGTTAATGCTTTTGTTTGCTTCGGTTTCTTCTCAATCATGAGAAAATAAAAGCACAAGTTTATGAGTGACAAATAGGGTTAATGTTGAAGTTTTTGAAAAAGGAGCAAAATAGTCGTTTTTTTTTAAACGAAAAGTCTCACATTTTTACGTTTTTATTATTCCAACACACAACAAAAAATCAACAAAATTAATAATTCAAATTAAATAAACTAAATAATAATTCATTAAAAAGATTAAGTCAATTTCTGTAAAAAGGCAAATATTTGAAAATAGAAAATATTTAAAAAAAAATTCGCAGAATTTTTATTATGAAAAATATTTAAAAAACTCTTTGTCGGAGTCGGAGTCGCGACTTTTTTTAGCGACTCCAACTCCGACTCCGGCAAAAACAGTGCAACTCCGACTCTTCGACTCCGACTCCACAGCCCTGGTTAGAACCAATGAAATGCAGGCATATAGACATACTTGACCACATAACAAACAAAAAGCACTAATTTAATAGAGACAATATGTCGAATAAACGATTTTAAAAATATATTTATTATTATTATTATTACGGTCTCCAAGACCTAGATACGAATTTACAATGTTTTCTTACATATGCTATTTAAAATTCTCAGTCTATGATAAAGAATGTTTTACTATTTACAATTTTCAGTCTATGATAAATAATGTTTTACAATGAGTTCTTATAAAATTTTTATATCATATTTGTTTCGTGATATAAAAAAAATAAATTGGCGCAATTGACTGCTTTCGTTGTGCTACATAAATAACTTCCCAATGGCTCTTGACAGTTTTTAAATATTGGAAAGCAGCTGCCGGTGAGACAATACCTACCCCAGCCATATTAATTAAAAATAAAATACTCCCATACATATATAAATAAACAAGAATCACAAGATATTATAAAGGTAATACATTAATTTTTTACATGATTGTTTCTGGAAAGTAGATGTTTTATACGTAGAATACCTGATGGAAGCTTTTTGTTAAAAAAAAAAAAAACATTTTGCTTATATTTTGCTATGGTAAATAAGTATTGGTTGATGTCGTTGATGCATCCGTTTGCAGTGCTGCCATTGCCTGAATCAGCTCGATTTCAAGTTCAGTCTGTTATAAATCCGTAGGTGTAGAACGCAATCTTGTAACAAACTGTTATCTATAGAATTACATAGTAATCTCGCTGAATATGACAACCTTTCGAAACAATATTGAATTTTTAAAGCTGTTATATATGATATTAATCAGAAATTGTGATATGAAAACGCTAAAATTAATGCTCAGTAGCACTGGCAACGACCGTCTCTGTCTTAATGTTTGTTGGCATTGGGAGTTGAAACTCACCTTTTTATTTCAGTGTTAGTAGGAAAGAGACAAATACTGTGTTCGGCATTGTTTTTTCATGCGTTGCGTGTTTTACAGAAAAAATATTTTCTTGAGGATTTCTGTAGATAAACAAGTAAAGAATTGTAAAACCATGCTCAAAATATTTCCAGACCTCTTTTAAATTTCTATTATTTGTACTTTAAATAATAAAAGTTGATTTTATACATATATAACATCTAAGTCAAATACAGCGCTTGGTTTGCATTAAAATCTCTGCCTTGTTTTAGAAGCCTTTACCAAATTTTGGTGATAGTTCGGGTTTGGTTATTAATAATATAGCTGCTGTAATAAAGCCCGCCACCATGAAACGGATAGCAGTTACAACTGGAGGTAAATGCAATTGTTTTATTTTGCTCTTTTCACTTACTACCCACAATCTTTTTATCTGCAAAATAGAACCTGCTGCCAAAACTACCAAGTACTCTCTGCAGACAGTAACATCAGCGGGTACTCCTCTGACTAGTTTTCATTGGCAACAAGGCATTGGAGCATCTGCTAAAAAACAACAACAGCAATTAGGAGCAGCAATAAGCTCTTTACCACCAAATACCATCATAAAAGCAACAACAGCTCCCAACAACACAAACCTAATACACAGCTCTAATGGAACTTCAGCCATTTTATCCAATTCCTCACTACAAATCAGACGTCCGACAATATATATTAAACGTGAAGTACCTAAAAGAACTATACGTACAATTACGTTGGAACTGATCGAAAACAATCCCTTTATACACCTGGGACTTAATACTTCTCGTTTAGCTCTGCTTAAAAATGTCATTTGTAACAGGGCCAATGTAACATTGATGAATTGTTATTTGACACTGAAGAAATTGAAAAAAAATGAAGACTTCTCGTTGCTGGCAGAGTACTTTGAACTTACCGAAGCCGAAGCTCAGGAAATTTTTGCCAAAACCATTGTTAAATTGGCACGTTGTTTACGTTTTCTAATACGTTGGTCCGATAGTAAAAAATACTATGACCGCCACAAAAATTTGCCTTTCACCTACAGGCAAAATCTAGCCTACGTTCAGTCACTGATTGAATGCATAGAAACAGACATGGTGACTAGTCCACAACAAATCGACTGTACAAATTATAAATTTATTTTAAGCATCAATACGAATGGTAAGCCTAATTTAATTCTTAAACAAGTTATTGATTCAGGAAATATGTTAATGTGTTTTAAACATTTTTCAGGCATAATTTCCTATATATCTGAAGCATTTGTTGGCCATCATGATGATTTGACAATTTTTAAGGCATCGAATTTTAACGACATAATACCTAAATACCTGTCGTTAGTTGCTGACCCGGGAAAAGCGATTCGACGTAAACGTAAGGCAAAATCATCACGTAGATCACAGTATGAATCCAACACAAGTAATGGAGAAACTGACTCAACAACTGATTCAGCTGATGAATCAGCTGATGATATTGTCCAAAGTGATGACGGGGAAGATGGCCGTCTTAGCAAGTATACGACATCACGTGTGGCAGGCGAACTCTGCTCGCATCAGAGTATGACTGTTGTGAATAATGAGTTGACCTCAAGGCGAGTGAAGGGCTTCACCATACCAACAATGCGTATTAGAGAGGCGGTATGCCGATCGCAAATACGCCAAATGGTTAATTGTCTGCATGAGTTTCGAATTCTACAGCCATTGGCCATCCAGGAGCCACTACTTTATCAATATCTTAATGAAATATTAATAGTTTGTGCCGGGTTGATAAATTTGCAAAGATAGACGAAAGCAGAAATTAAACACAGGTAATTTATTTTTTTAATAAATAACTTTTGGTAGTAAGATTAATCAGGACTAACTTTTTTTAGCTAAAATATTTAATTTCTTTTAATTGGTTATTTTTTCTTTTAATCGATTCATTCAAACATTTGTGCACATTCTTGTTCTCTTTTTTTGCGATCTTTTACTATACTTTAGTATATTCCCATTGAAAATGTTCTACACTTTCATTTTTCAAAATTTTGATTTAATATTTCAATAAATTTTTACGGTTAACGTTTGATCATACACGTTTTGTTTAAAAGTTATCATCAAGATGTAATATATGATGTTACATTTTTCATTGTCGACGAATTGTTTATTCTGAATTTAGCAATAAAATATTTTGTATTGTATTTTTTATTTATTTTTAACGCCGTGAAGTGCAAATTTTATGCGCCTAAATGTATACAATATTTATAAACATTTTACATTTCACAATCTGTTGTTGTCCTCAATAAACCACAAGCCAGTTTAAAATTTCACAAAACGAGGAGGATACATTTCAAAATCAGTCGCAAAGCAGCTCTGAGTCAGTTAACATCAAGCCTCGTTGGCAATTATCTTTTAAGTGCAGCCAGACCACTGATTGTTTACTCTCTTTCGAGAGTTTTGCGTCTCACTCGCACTAGTTAATTTCAACACCTCAGATAACTATAGTTTTACAGTTCTTCTGAGGAATATTCCGTGGTTAACTACGTTGCTACTTCCTATGTGAAGGCATAGGTCGTGTACAGTCAGTCACAGTAACGGAAGAAAATACGGGTTAATAACATCGCCGGCATATAGTCTAAGCCACTCCGTCGGCATCTGTGCACCAAATACTTTGCAAATTTACTTTGTAAAGTATTTCAACATACAAATACAATACATTTCAAAATGGCTAAGACAAAAAATTTCAAGAGTTATGGAAATCTATTAAAGACTCCAAAATTGTTACACATCAATTAAATGAAGAAATTCATTACTATACAAATATTTTATTGGTTTTTTACACAAAAAAAAATATAAAAACCAGAAAGAAAATTGCTCTAATGAAATTCACCATATTTCTAACACTTCTAACTATAGAAATTTAAATTCATGAGAATAATCCGAAGTCACAAAAAAAAAGAAAAACAAAAAAATAAACTTGCTAAAATTTTGTATAAAAACCCATTGGAAATGCGTCAAAGCTTTGCATGATTGAGGGGTCATCTCCTAAGTGCCAGCTCTCATAAAAAATAAAAAAATAAAGTAAAAAAATGCAGAAATAACTGCTGATATCTTGAGAAAAGAACATATTCGTCCTTTCGTGATAGCGTACAATTTTCTATACAAAAAGTTTTTCTAATACTGCCCCAAAACATGTAAAAACAAGTAAAAACGTTGTATCCTTTAAATATTTAATAAGTAAATTTAAAATGTTTAACTTGGTGGGAAATAGCTCCTTTCAGACGTCTCTGTACCCAATTCTATATCACTATTTTGACAGAGTTGACCGGGAAGGGCCGGGGGGACGCGTTTCACCTTTGCAAGATCAGAGCACATCTCAGCTTCTTATAGGCTTAAGAAAAAAAATTATTCAATATTTGCACTACTTTTCCATATAATATCTTACGTCAACGCCCACTAAAGGGGTGTGGGGCCCAAAATAGACTATATGATGTTTTCCACAGACGAACGTGTGGGCATTGCTAGACCGTCTTAGACTTCATCACTGATCAAGAATATATGTATATACTTTATGGGGTCAAATTCTTTTTGGAGGGTATTAAGACTATTTTGTCGGGGTCTCTCTGACAAGGGCCGTGGGGGAGACATTGCACCTTTGCCATAAAACTCTAAAAATGTTTGGGATAATTAAATGCAAAATTAATTTTTAATTTTTTCTTGGTGGGGTCATTTAGAGGGCAAAGGGGGAGGAGGAGGTAGGGCAGAGGTTACGTCTCACCTTCGTCATTAAAGCTTAAAAATGTAATTTTTAAGAAATGTAATGCTCAAGTAAAAGAACTATTGCTTTTTTTATTTTATGGCTCCAAGTTTAACGCGTTGGACCTTATTTGACATAAAAATATATCATTTGGTTAACAAAATTACAAAAAAAAATTAAAAATGATGTTGTTTTTTAGAGGTTGGTTTAGTATTTCTTAGGGGAACATTTTTCCCTCTGGGCCGATTCAGCCTATTTACGAACTTGACATGTGCTATCCTTCAAGATATATTTATACCAAATTTCAGGAGTCTAGCTCTTTTTGTTTGGACTGAATCGTGATTTACACAGACGGACGTGCTCAGATCGTCTTAGATTTCATCACTGATCCAGAACATATATACTTTATGGGGTCTCGGATGGATATTTCGCTGCCTTACAAACGGAATGACAAAGTGAATATACACTCCAATTCTTTTTTTGGAGGTTATAAAAAACGAATTTGGAATTCTAAAATCCCTCGAGCTGTTCAACTTGAACTTTCACTATTTTATATATTTTAAAAGAAATTCTTAACGTTAGGAATATCCTATTTAAAACTTTTTAAACCCTTATGCCAGTTAGTAAACAACTAAAAAATAAAATTATAAAACAGGAGGTGTTAAATCCGTGAAATGTTTTTGTCACCAATATAAACCACTGGAGGTGTAGCACCTATTTAATTTTATGCCAAATACTGCCATCGTTGCTGTAACAATTTGCGAAAAAAAAGAAAAATCAGCGACACCAAAATAATAAAATTAAAAGTTGCTCTTAGTAAATTCATTGCAGCGGAAACGGAAGTGTGTTGTGGTGTTTTTGTTGAAATTAAAAAAAAAAATAATAATAAAAAATTAAAAACTAAAATTATATCAACGTTTTGACGTTTTAAACTTATTTCGTTGGTTTGTTGGGGATTTTGTTGCTTTTTGTTTTTACAATGGAAATAGGAAAAGGAGGTAGACAGATTGTTTGGTGTTTGCGTATATAAACTAATTTTAATTTATTAAGTAATTATTTTGGGCGATTTTTGTTGTTACATTTTAAGGCAAGTTCATGAAAGTGTGTAAATGATATTTGATGAAAATGGAGAATACTTTAATGGTTAATTAACTAATGCAAAGAGTTTTATAAAATAATTATTAAATAAAGTAAATCGAAATTTTCGAACTTGGGTTTTTTTTTTATACCCTCCAAAACAGATTATGGAGGGGATATTCACTTTGTCATGCCGTTTGTAACGCAGCGAAATATCCATCTGAGACCCCATAAAGTATATATATTCTTGATCAGTGATGAAATCTAAGACGATCTGAGCATGTCCGTCCGTCAGTGAAAATCATGATTCAGTCCAAACTAAAACAGCTAGACTCTTGAAATTTAGTATAAATATATATTGAAGGATAGCACAGGTTAAGTTTGGAGATGGGCTAAATCGGGCATGAGGGAAAAAAGTTCCCCTAAGAAGAACTAAACCAAACTCTAAAAAACAACATAATTTTTAAATTTTTTTTTGTAATTTTGTTAAGCAAATGATATATTTTTATTTTCCCGCCTCCTTAGTGGGCGTTATTATATACAAAAAATGGTGTAAAAATTTAACAAATTGTTTTACTTTAGCCTAGATTCCTTAAAAATAACATTTTTATGCTTTAATGACGAAACTGAGACGTAACCTGGTACTACTTACCCGCCTTACCCGCTCCTCCCCTTCGCCCCCTAAAAGACCCTATAAAAAAATTTATTTTTACTTTTGTATATACATAATTATCCCAAACATTTATTTATAGAGTTTTATGACAAAGGTGAAATGCCTCCCTCACAGCCCTTGCCAGAGCAACCCCACCAAAATACAGTTTTAATACGCTCCAAAGAGAATTGGACCCCATAAAGTATATATATTCTTGATCAGTGATGAAGTCTAAGACGGTCTAGCAATGTCCATACGTTCGTCTGTGGAAAACATGATATTGTCTATTTTTGAACCCCGCCCCTTTAGTAGGCGTTAACGTACGATATTATATAAAGCAACTCTGTGCCACCAAGTTAAACATTTTAAATTTACTTACTAAATATTTGGAGGGTATTTAAGCTTCGACCCGGTCGAATATAACATTTTTACTTGTTTTAGTTCTCTTGTGATTATGTGCTCGTATTACATTCTAATAAGTTCCCGAAATATGTTTAAGAAACCTTGGACTTGCCTTGTTTCATTGTGCTTCGTTAAATTTTTGTATGTCTTTGCTTCGTTTTTCTTATATATTTCAAAGCGGCACTTAAAGCTTGTTCCCTACTCATGCACTGCATTATTTCCGGTTTGTAGAAGTAGGAATATCAAAATTTCATAATTAGCAAAATAATGTTTTTTTTTTTTGTAAATGTGTCACAAAATATGTTCATATTACTTTATGTTGCTATATAACTTTTACTTTTTAATAGACTTGCAACGTCTATTTAAAATTAAAGAAAAGTCAAAAAGTGCAGCGAACGAAAAAAAGTCTTAACTATTAAAAAGTGTCATGAAAAGGCTAAACCGTCTTCTTGTGCCTTTTTGTTTTCTCGGTTTAATAACTCCAGTGATTGGAAAATAATTTTATTTCTTTCAATTACACATCCGCACTCCAGCATAAATTGAAACTAAATCATCCTGCTACAGAGTGTAGCTATATAATTTTTGCCACAAACAAACTTTCTAAATATGCCCTCATCCATTTCTGCACCCCCAACCCTTTGTTATTGTTGTTTCTTATCTTATCGAGAAGAGCAACAAAAACACAGGTATTGTGTTTTATACTATTTTGCTTGCATCTGTTGGCTACTGTTGTTGATGTCTCTGTGGCAGAGTTTTAAACGTATTTTCCTATAAAATTAGTTGTTTCTTGTTGGCAAGAAAGTTTTTAATAATTACCGTAATTATTCTCTTATAGTGTGTCCTTATTGTTGCTGTTGTTTTTTATTTTTCTCTATATTGTTGTTAATTTTATTTCTTTTTGTTGAACCGTTAAACAAGCTTGTCGTTGTTGTTACTAAATGGGCGAGCGATTGTTGCAGAGAAAATGTGTGATTGAGGGTGGTGCAAAATAGTGTGTGCATGCATGTGCTTGTAATTAAAACGGTTGTACTGGCCGAAAACAATGAACGATGAACATCTACAATATTTTCCTGTTTATTTTTTACAATCCCGTTATAATAATGCTTAACCCCTTTTGGTGTGTTGAAAATGTTTTGTTTGGCTTCGCCAGAACTGGGAACTGTATAGATATGAATTATTCAGGGATTTTTTTTTTATAAAATTTATTCAATAAGTGTATTTATTGACTTAATTAAAGAAAATATTACAATTTTTTATTTATACAAGCAAATTAAGTTAATTTAGGCGTTTCGAAAGCCGAACGCTGGAATTAAAAATTAAAAAATGAAATATGCATGTATTTCATTAAATGTTCCTTAAGAAACTTTTTCATTTGATTATTATTTATAATATAATGTCATGACATATTTCAGGAAAATTTAAAGTTATTCTAAAAACTGATTAAAACAAACAAAGCAAATGTTGAATAAATTAATTTAGAGGCAATATCTCAGTTGAATTAAATTGAACCCCATAAATTTTTCTTAAAAGAAAACTTATAATCGAATTTACTCCTCAGCGAAATATTCTGCTCTATCCTTCTCGTTCTTAAAAAAAGAATATTCACATGTTACATATTATTTAATTTACTACATAAAAGAGCACAAATATTTCAAGGTTGTCGTCCCTGATTTTTGTGGATATTTTACCAGGAGTTGGTAGTTATAAAATAATGTTGTCATCCCTGATACCGTTACCGTTGTATATCCACAGACACATACATACATACTCGCACTACTGCATATTTGATAGTGCACTTTACTATTATTGTTGTCCGGGTGACTATAATGATTTTAATGGTGTCTGGTGTTGTTCATCGTCAATTATTTTAATGAAGCTATTTTATGTGTAAAAAGCTAATGATGATGAAAATGAAATTAAAGCAATAAATACAAAATAAATTTCTGGTGTTAAAAATTTCCAGATTTTTGGTTATAATTTTATATTCACATAATATTATGTTGGTTCTGTTGCTGCGGAATAAAGGTGTTTTGAGCAGGGACCGTAACTGTTATGACTTTTATCAAAAAAATCAAGAAATAAGAGTTATTTTTGATTTTTATATTTTTAGATAGAAAATAAGAGTTATTTTTGATTTTTATTTTTTTAAATGAAAAATAAGAGTTATATTTGATTTTTATTTTTTTAAATGAAAAATAAAAGTTATTTTTGATTTTTATATTTTTATATCAATAATAAAAGTTATTTTTGATTTTTATATTTTTATATCAATAATAAAAGTTATTTTTGATTTTTATATTTTTATATCAATAATAAAAATCAATTCAAAATTCGTGACATAGGTAATATGTTTATTAATCTTTGTTACGTATTAAAGTAAAAATAAAGTACACAGTTATAATAACAACAAAATGTGTGTAACAAAGTTTCTAAATTACGCTGTGCATTGCCCTTGAACTTGAAATAACGCTATTATTTGTTCTTTCATTTTTGTTGTTGTTATTATTAGCGTAATCTTATTGTTGTTTTTAATTTATTAATTGCAATGCAAATTGTATATTAAGTGATAACATTCAATCGCGAGGGAGAAGTTGTGACAAGCACTGCTTATTTATAAAAGTAAAAATTTTACATAATTTGATAATGGGAAGAAAACGGAATATATACATACGTGATTTCTATATTATTGATGGCTCCAATGGAGAATGTAAAATTTGTAAAAAAAAATTTAGTGCGATATGTTTAACTAATCTGAAAAGACATTTACAAAAGGACCATAGTGAGAAATGTGATGAAAAAAGGGTTAGAATAGAAAGCAGTGATACATGCGAAAATAATAAAAAAATTAAATTCACTATTGAAATGTCCGTGAATGAAGTTGTTAATGCTTGTATTACTTTGCTAACCAAACAATCAGTGCCCTTGTCATTTTTTGATAGTGAGCCATTTAATACATTAACAAAACCAATATTTGATGGTCTTCATATTCCAAAAATAAATTCTAGAAATATTTTACAACATTTGGAAGATAAATTTGATAACTTGCTAAATAATATAAAAAATATAACAAAAAATAAAATAGTTTGCATAAAAATGGATACAGCTACTCGCCATGATCGTGCTATTTTGGGCATAAATCTGCAAATAATCTCATCCAATACTCTTCAAATATTCACACTGGCCATGCTTGAATTGAAGCAGAAACATACTGCACAATATTTAACGACTCAAGTTGAAAATGTTTTGAAAAGTTTCAATATAGATAAGGCGCAAGTTTATGCAATAACAACGGATAATGGCAGAAATATGGTGAAAGCGGTGGAGCTGTTATCATTGCATAGTGATGACGAAGAAAGTGACAGTGAAAGTGAAGACAATTACGAAAGTATATTGGATAATGTAAGATTCGAAAATATTATTTCTATTAAATGTGCTGCCCACACATTGCAGTTAGCTGTTAAAGATTTTTTAGATAACTTAAATACAAATGTAGTACATAAATCACGGAAAAGTGTAAAATATTTGAGAACACCTGCATATCGGTAAGTTATTTCCTTAAACTTTTCATGTGTGTTTGTTAAATTTTTCATTTTATTCCAGACATAGTATAAAAAGTAGCCAAAACCTCAAACCAATAATCGACGTACCAACACGTTGGAGCTCCACTTATAATATGTTGAAGCGACTGCTAGATCTAAAAGAATTTTGCTGTGAACATTTGCCATCATCTGAGCAGCTCCAAATACATGAGTGGACGGAACTAAAACAAATTCTACAGGCTCTAGAACCAGTAAATACTCTGACGCTGAATCTACAAAAATCTAATTTACTGTTCGGAGATTTTTATAAAAATTGGCTAGAGCTAATTTTTACTCTAAAAGGCTTGAATACAGAGATGACCAGGCAACTTTTGGATCACGTCGAAAAAAGGCAAACAAAGTTGCTTGAATGCGACACTGTATATGCAGCCTTGTTTTTAGACCCCAGATTTAGGCGTGTGTTGTCACATGACAAAATAAATTCTGCGAAAAATCATTTAAAGAAAATTGTACTCCAGTTAGTAAAAGTAGTAAGCTAAGACAATAAATTTAAAATAATTTATAATATTTTTTTTATTTGTATTTAGCATAACACTGAAACTCAACGATTTTCCTGCGGTACGCCACCTGTTGAAGAAAACTTATTTGTAATAGATGAAAGCTCCGTTGCAAGCTCTCGATCTGTTTTAGCAGACGGTTTAAGGTCAATGGAGATGAATTATTCGTCTTCGGACGACGATGATACTCCTACGACAATAAATGACAGCGTCCGAAAAGCTTATTTTGAAATAGAAAATTACAAAGAAAAGCGTTTCGATACTTCTGCTAATTTATTGGAATATTGGGAGAGAAAAAAATTTGTGTTTCCATGGCTTCGAAAATTAGCTTTAATTGTTCATTCTGTACCTGCTACTCAAGTCAGTGTAGAAAGGTCATTTTCAGCACTCAGATTAATACTGGGAGATTTGAGATATAATTTATCTGAGGAACATTTAAAATCAATTATGATGGTAAAATTGAACACCTGAAAACGACCTCTTAACGCTGACTTGAATGGCAGCCAAAACTTATAAGCTATTTCTATGCATTCATGTTTTTATAGCTGATAATGGATAAGTCACATAATATATTATATTCATATAGAAATTTGAATGAAGCAGCATAATATAATACATACGGCATCAACAAATAAATAAGAGTTTTGAATTGATTTTTATTATTGATATAAAAATATAAAAATCAAAAATAACTTTTATTTTTCATTTAAAAATATAAAAATCAAAAATATCTTTTATTTTTCATTTAAAAAAATAAAAATCAAAAATAACTCTTATTTTTCATTTTAAAAAATAAAAATCAAAAATAACTCTTATTTTTCATTTAAAAAAATAAAAATCAAAAATAACTCTTATTTTTGATTGTTAAAATAAAAATCAGAAATTTAAAAATCATGCAATATGTTGGATGCATTTCGCCTAAAAATCATGATGGTGTAATTAAAAGTTTTCTACGATGTTCATTTATGTATGATTTATTTCTTCAAAAATTGAAAAATAACTCTTATTTCCGGTCCCTGGTTTTGAGATTAAAGAATTTAATTGTGCTACAATGTCGTAGTTACAAACACTCTATCTGCATTATGCTACGAAAGTTTATACAGCAGATTTGAAGTTCAATAAATTGAAAAATTATGTATAAATTGTACAAAATGAAATTATTACTAAACAAAATTCTAGTCCAAAACAGATACATGAACGAATAAGTCCAAGATAGACTTGTCAATCAATCCGTTTTTGGATAGCGGAGTTCTGTGGGACCAAAACCTGAAATAAAAATTAATTGATTTCCGTTTTCTCTTTTTTAATGTTGAAAAGGAAACAAATATCACAAATATAACAATCAAAGGATTTTTCAACAAGAACTTGGTTTTTCAACAATAAGATAGTTTTGAGATTTAGTTTTTTGACATATTGTTACAATGAATTCAATTTTGCTCGAAAATCGCATTAAAATAATTAAAATCCACTATGAAAATGGTGGTTCTGTTAAAGTTACATTTCTTAAAATTCGTGATATTTTCGGGTCAACATAATCGTCCTTCTGTCAACTAGCAAAATTGCCGCATTTGGGCTTGCGAAAATCCTAGAGCGATTATTGCGAAGCCTTTGCTTTGCTCCACGTGGCACTGTATGGTGTGCTATGTGATTTGAGTGATTGCGTGATTGGCCCGCTTTTTTTCGAAGATGAGGCTGGAAATGCTGTAACGGTTAATGGATCTCCCTATTGCGAGATGTTAACAACTAAATTTTGGCCTATTATTGATGACGTGGATATCACTGACATGGTGGACATTTGCCAGATATTATATTTCATTCATAATTGCCGAACTTTTCTCTTCGTAATACAATAAAAATTTGAAACATCTTCATCAAAATTTTTTGATTGTTTTTTTTTTTGATGTGTTAACATCTATACGCGCGCCTCTAGGGCAGTAAACTATCAGTTTCAGTACATACGCAAGTGTAAGTGTAAGACTTTGTTTGTTTGTTGTTGTTGCTTGGCAGTCGGTATTGAAAGTGATTATTGGGCAATTTTCATATAATTTTGCCACGCGATTTTTCCGGAAATTCATAGCCGATTTTATTAATTTTTGGATTAAAACGCTAGTGCGGGTTTCGATGAAGAGCTTAGGCCAAAAATTAAGGCGATCCGATATCGGCGAGTGTTTTAATTCGGAGTATTAATTTGGAGTAATATTAAAAAAGTGTTTTATGTTGATCTTCGGTTTTGTCTTAAGCCTAGTATTCTGTTTAAAATTTCATGTGAAATTCTGACAGAACCCATACAAAAAATATTCAATCGAAATATTTGTGGAAAAATGTTGCTAAAGCAGTACTCTGTTTTAATTATGAAAAACATGTGAAATAATATGAATGTTATTTATTTCCTACGAAAATTTTTTGACACTAAAAATTTTCTCATTGAAAATGGAAAACAAAATTTCAATTAAAAAGGAAAAAAATTCAAACTGAAATAACTGATGTTGCGCAACATTTTCCACAAATTCAAACAGAGTACTAGGCTTTATGCATAGCAAAGAGAATAGTGACGTGGTTATACGTACATATATAAAAATGAGATAGCAAGACAGCAACGTATGTAGCTTATGTACAAACATAACAATGTATGTATGTCTGTTGCTTTGCATTCTCTTTGTTTTTTGTGGGTTTAATATAAAATAAATAAACAAAAAGGTGGTAACACATCGCCCGTGAGTTCGAACACTCATTGATTTTTTTAGAAAACAAAGTTCTTATTGAAAAACCCTTTATTTGCAGTAAATTTTTAGAGTGCCTTAAACAAAGTATAATCGAACAGTTGAAAAAATTTGTTTAACTTTGATCTAACTATTTGGAAAGTTTTTTGAAAATGTGTTAATATTCGAAATTGTGTTACTTTTCGAAAATATGTTGATTTTCGAAAATGTCTTAAATTTTGAAGATGTGTTAATTTTCGAAATTGTGTTACTTTTCGAAAATATGTTAATTTTCGAAATTGTGTTACTTTTCGAAAATATGTTAATTTTCCAAAATTTGTTAATGTTCGAAAATGTATTAAATTTGGAACTTACATAAAATACGATATTATCTTGGTACAATGTTAGATTTTCTTGTTTCGGATCTAATATTTTCTATTTTTCTATTAAAATATACGATTCTATTAGTTTTAAAACTCTTTTGGTACATGATCGAAAATAAACGAAATTCAGAACACCTTTTTAACTAGTTATCGCTGTACTTCGTGAGCTTTAAACGTTTTTGCTAGACTTAAAACATTTTTGAGGCATGTTCGAAAATATTTTATTATTCGAACTTGGGCAATATGTTCGATTTTATCTGTTTAACTGTGTTTTATTTAGTTTGCAGTAACATTATAAAGATTTGGTGGACTTATAATATTATTTGGTGCATGTTCGAAAATGCAATAAATTTCGAACACCCGCAGTATATTTTATATTATCTGTTTCGTTCACTTTTACGTACTTTTTAATTATTTTTAGAAACGTTTGGTGGTTTTAAATCATATTTGGTACATGTTCGAAAATGTATTATGTTATTACTTTTTCGTAAAATTTTAATTTTATCAGTTCATCTTATCTTTTTTTCTACTTTTCGAGTTCTTTACCGAGATTGCAATTCACTTATGATCTTAAATCAGTATGCCTATATATTCGAAAATATGTTTAATTTCGAACATTAGAAAAGTTTTCGTGTTTTCAAACTTTGATTGAAATTATGGGTTTGTTTTTAATTTTTATTGTTATATTTTTAACAATTTGCTTATTATTTTCGTCTTATTTTCTTATTTTGCTTATTATTTTCGTGTTATTTTCTTATTTTGTTGCTTAAAGAAAATTTTTCGCGAGATTTGGTGTGTGTGGCATTTCTCTTGCGATGTTGAGATTTTAGTCATTTTCCATTCAGCAATTTTCAAATTGTTTTTAACAAAATTCTATAAAAGATAAGTGTATTATTAATCCAAGTCTTAGATCGTATCTTGTCTAGAATCTTCAAAAATCACATCAGGCAAAAGAGAGAGGGAGAGAGAGAGATAGAAGTGACATTTCCGAAGAAATGTTTTGTTTTTCTGCAGCAGCCTAGTGTGCACAGAAATCTAAAATATTTTAAAATATCAGGCAGAAAATGAAGCAATTAAAAAAAATAAGAATTTTCAATCCAAAGAGATTATAATTTTCTTAATTCAAAAACTTCTATCTCCTGGTTATAATTAACTCATTTCACAAGCAAACGCGCAAACACACGTGTGGATTCATGTGGCAATAATATTTACTTGCAACGCAGGTGAGCGTATGACACATAACTTTTTATTTTATAACTTTTTTTTGTTTGTTTAAAACTCTAATGGGAAGAGAAGTAAAACTTTCAGTTTTAATAGCCAATTTCACTAAACGCCCACACATTCGCAAACATTTTGTTAGCCAAACTACACTCTCATTTTTCATACATAATGTCCTTGTTAATGGACATACTCAAAGGACTATTTGATGTCCGTTCAAAATACACAAATGACTTTTTACATGTCATTTAAATTTAAACTTTGCCCTCATGTGTGAGTAACCTGTTCTGTTAAGTTCGTACCACTTGTTCTTTTTTTGTTTTTTGGTTCTTTCATTTCGTTCAGAAGGGAGTCTGGGAAATTATTTGTTCTTCTCCTACACTTCATTTGATTTGACACCATATTCCCTTTACTGCTCTCCGGGTACATTTTTTTATTTTTGGTGTAAAATCAAATACTTTATGTGGATAAACATTTTTCTATAAAATATTTCTGCTAGAGAATATTTGTGACAAAAAAAAAAAAAAAAACTAAAACAAAGAAGAGAAGACCATGCGAAAAAAGCAAATAAAAGTTTTTTCAAAACTAATTAAACCGATAAAAGTGGTAAAAAGGAAAAGCGTTAGAGTTGTTTTACCACACTATTGAAGCCAAACGGAGCGGTAGGACTCAGAGCAAGACATAAATAAATAAAGATGAATGTAAAGAGCAGGAAAATAAAATGAATAGCAGCGTATACAAGAAATTGAAGCCAATGGAAACACTGCAAATAATTTCGGGACTTTTTCATATTCTTCGAAGAGTAAAATATATTATTCTCTACCACGCTGGATCGCAATAAAGGAAATTTTCCTTTTTAAAAAGGCAAGCCTCAAAGGAGCTAGCAGGGCATTCATACAGTGTTTTATAGTAAAATAATCACATTTGCTTAATAGTGGGAAAAATACTACAATAAGACCCCGGTTCACATACTTCCATTTGATTTTCCTATGTGAATGAATAAGATAGACTGCAAATTGTCTAGCATCGGATCCACCGACAGCGAAGTTCTTGAAAATACTTTGTTTATGAATATTCGGATGGAATTCGAGATGATGATTTGGGATCAAATCCACATTCAAATGTTTCTTTTTTAAATAATTTCAATTTTTAGCGTCCAAAAAAAAAAAAAAAAATTGGACGTTGTGTTCACTTTGTCATTCCGTGTGTAACGCAGCGAAATATCCATCTGAGACGCCATGAAGTATATATATTATTGATCAGTGATGAAATCTAAGACGATCTGACCATGTCCGTCCGTCTGTGGAAATCACGATTCAGTCCAAACGAAAAGAGCCAGGCCCTTGGAGCTTAGTAGAAATATATCTTGAAGAATAGCTTAAGTCAGTTCGTAAATAGGCTGAATCGGGACAGAGGGAAAAAAGTTCCCCTAAGAAGAATTAAACCAACCTCTAAAAAACAACATAATTTTTAAAGTTTTTTTTTGTAATTGTGCTAAGCAAATGATATATTTTTATGTCAAAGAAGTTCCAACGCGTTAAATTTGGAACCATAAAATAAATAAAAAATAATTTTTGGACCCCGCCCCTTTAGTGGGCGTTATTATATGCAAAAATAGTGTAAAAATTTAATAAATTGTTTTACTTAAGCCTACATTCTTTGCAAATAAAATTTTTAAGCTTTTATAACGAAGCTGAGACGTAACCTGGTACACCTTCCTTCTCTTTTAAGCCAAATACCATCGCGACTCCTTTTTTTCTAGAGTGTATTTAAGCTAATAAAACGTGTTGGTTGAACACACACAGCCAGCCGCTGTAACAATTAATGTGTGAACAAGGCACACACCCCTTCCTCAAAAAAAAAGAAGAAATAAAAAAAGTGTAAGTGTTGCAAAAAATCTCTGGTAGAAATTATATTTGTAGTGGCAGATGGCCGGCCAGCAACTATTTTGACTGCTGCCACTATTGCCATGGGAGCAGTGAAATGCTGTTTTGTACTCTGCCAATGCAGCAAAACATTTCAAATGTTGGCTGTTTGCCTGTTGGGATTTGAAAAACAAACTTTCCAAGTTCTTGTACTTGGCAGTCCCTATTTCCTTTTGTTTGCTGTTCGTACAATGTTGCTGCTATTTCTTAAGAAATGAAAAAGAAACAATTGCAAAAATTTTGAATTAAAATTAAAGAAGAAAACAAGTAAAAACGTTATATTCGACCGGGTCGAATCTTAGATACCCTGCAAATATTTAGTAAGTGAATTTAAAATGTTTAACTTGGTGTTCCTTTAAGTCATCTTTGTAGCCAATTTTAAATCTCTATTTTGACAGAGTCATTCCGGGAAGGGTCGTGGGGCAGACGTTTCACCTTTGCAAGATCAGAGAACATCTCAGCTTCTTATAGGCTTAAGGAATAAAAATTGTTTAATATTTACACTATTTTTGCATATTATATATATATATATATATATATATATATATATATATATATATAAATGAAATTTATTTGTTGGTGGTTAAGCAATGTCTATATGCATTTCATTGGTGCTTTACCAAATCGTCAGTAGACTTTAACCACAGTTTTGAAAAGTTAAAAACCTCCTATCTTATGCATATACTTCCGAAAACCATCTGAGAATTCATAACTTGTAAATTACAAACTATTTTCAAAAATAACAACAGAACAACAACATAGGCTTGCAACTCATACAAAACTAAACCAACAAATAAAGTATGTTCGATATAAATCTATTTTATTTTTCTACACCTTTATACAATCAGAAATCCATTGGATAACAAGAAAAGTATTTATAAGGCAAAATGAAAAATAAAATCTAAATTAAACTGTTATGAAATCTTCTTATTTGACACATTGTTGTCACAATACTACTATACATAAATGATATTTATTTGTTGGTGGTTAAGTACTTAACCACCAACAAATAAATTTCATTTATAAACAGAAAATTAGTTTTTTTTTAAACTGATTTAACGTAACCGACACAACATTAGGCAGTAGCTTGCCAGCATGACAGCGAAAATAACGTAAGCGACATAAATACCCGTTATGTTATGGATATGTAAATAAAACCAATTTTATCATAAATATTGGACAAAATAATGCTTACAGTTCAAATTTCACGGTAATACTTAGACTAAAAGCAACGATAATTACAAAAATCCTTCTCCTGTAAAATTTTGTTTTTGTCGCTTACAATATTTCCGCCGTAAGGGCTCGATATATATATATATATATATATATATATATATATATATATATATATATAAGTATATATATATATATATATATATATATATATATATATATATATATATATATGTATATATATATATAGAAGATGGCCTCCAAACTTACAATAAAACTTTGGAAATGAAAATGTATGTACATTTTTTAACATTAAGCAAATATTTATTTGAATCGTTTTTAGAGATGCACTTCACAAGGAAAATTTTAGGCTGAAAATAGCAAAAAGTCAGTGTGATGTCATTATAAAAAATTTATCATGTCGTATTCAGAAATTAAGCTTTGCAAACGTTAATCTTGAGAAGGCCTTGAGACGTTTGTTCTCTATAAAAAATTTTCTTTTTGAAAACTATATTTTATTTGCAGCAATAGTGAAATATTGTATTAAAAGTAATGAAAATCT